>CM053788.1:197116230-197513730 GCA_028749045.1 Cupressus sempervirens
TAAGACAAAAATCAATGGGGATAATATTCTATTTCAAGATTAAGTTATCAAAACTCAATCATGTTCTCGTAAAACTTATTTATTGTAAAATTTGGACAAGGAGAAGGGTTCCACTTCTGGTAATAAGGCTTGTGTTTTGTAGAGGAGAGGAAACAATTTTCTACATATAATTTTAATAGGGAGAGTGTTTTTTATGCAATTGTTGTGCAAGTTCTAATTTTGTGAGCCCACCTTATTTGGGTATTGGATAAATGAAGGAAGCTTTATTAAATCTATGAATTTTTTTATTTCTTCCTTTAGATCATACTAAATTGTGTTTTGAATATAATTATTTTCAGTGCCATTAGCAAATGAAAGTTTAGTTGATTCTACAACTTAGTTTCCAAATTAAGCTAGTTGTTGAAAGGGATGTGTACTCTTCATGTTTTCCCTTTGAAGTTGTAGTTTATGAATGTGAGAAAGTGATCTATGTGTCAGTTTTTTGTGTTTATTTATATTTGTATTTAGATCTTTTACATCTATTTTTTATTTATGAGTAGATGTTTGTATACCTTACTTGCTTTCAAGTTAAAAGCATTTTTGTAATTAGTCTTTTGAATTCATTGAAATTATTGTAAGGGGAGTTGTACTCGGGATAATTCAAAGGGTGCTTCCAATTGCAAAATGACACAATTGTTAGTAGCAGAATCTTGTCTTCTTGATTGGGCATTTGAGAGTCATTTTTAAGGTTATTTTTGTAAAAGACAAATCTATATACTAACAATTTTTTGGTGATTCTGCTAGGGAAACATAAGTGAAGACTAGTACCTAACTTGTTTTCATAATTTGTGTATTATCCTAGCTTACAAGAGATTAGAAACTCTATTAATGACCATGCCAATTAGAAAGATCATGAAAAAGATGAGGCCGAATCCCACTCTTATGGAAATCTATCTGATGTATGACAAAGTGTTGCACGAGTTCTTGGATAATTACAAAGAAAGCGTCTCTCAGGCTGTCAGAAATAACATCAGCATGGAAGATGATCTTGCATGTACTCTTTTGTGGAGAAGACTTTATGTGAGATATCATTAATTTTAGGATTTGCAAGAGTATGAAATAAAAGTAGCAAGGTTGAAAGAAGAGTTAACAATTGATGATGAAGAGCCCCTAGTGATATCATCTCACTTCGTTTCTCACATCTATTCAATCTTGAATGATCAAAGTGACACCCAAGAATCCATGGGTAAAAGTGATGAAGGTTTTCTTGAATCTTCATTCTCTCCTAATATAAAAAGTTCCAAGTTTGAAAATGATGATAATCAACTCATTTTGGAGAGTTCTTCTTGTGAATAATAATAATGTGCTACCAAATATGCAACCTTTTACTTCTAATGAAAGAGTACATGAAATTGATTCTTCATAGTTTAAAATCCACAATCAACCCATGGAAAGGTCTTGTCAATTTAAAGATGGAGTCTATGAGGATGGCAAGATAAAAGAACATATAGAAAAGTTTCCTTCTCAAGTTGAAACACTCATTGAAAAAGGGGTTGTCAAAGTTAAACTTTGGCCAGTAGATGAATCAATGCAAATATTGA
The DNA here is from genome assembly GCA_028749045.1 of Cupressus sempervirens. Classification (NCBI taxonomy): domain Eukaryota; kingdom Viridiplantae; phylum Streptophyta; class Pinopsida; order Cupressales; family Cupressaceae; genus Cupressus; species Cupressus sempervirens. Next base: position 197,117,811 of record CM053788.1, read on the forward strand.
ATAACACTCTCCTTGTCAAAGAAGAGGAAATTGCACACATTTTTTTTCATCTCTCCAAATGGAAGACTTCCCTCAAATAGGCTCAGGAATCAATCTGAATCAAGCCAAAAATGAGTTGTTGTTGAATGAATCTTCTTTTAAATCTCCCTTAAGTGATTTTTCTAGTTTGGATCATGATAAAAATGCTAAAATATGTGATAAGGAAATGGCAAAGTAGAGAGATGAAATCTTTTACATGTTTGACAATGTCCAGATAGAGATGAAGTAAACTTTAATGAGAGATTTGATCACATGATGGATGAATTTTCTTTCTTTTATGAAACTAGTCATGGTGCAAATGATTATGTAAAGAAAAATGATCTTGCCAGTAGCAACCGTGAGCAACCTATAACCATTTTTTGAAGGATTTTATAAACACTATTATTTTTAGCTAAAGAGGGAATCATGCCTGGGGAATATAATAGACAAGCCTTTGGAAGGTAAAGAATTTTATGATAACATGTGGCTATTCATGAAGGATTTATTGGTTAGCGTATATTTCCATGCCATTAGTTTATGTTTAACATTGAAGAGATTGACTAAAGAGCATTATTTTTGGGATACTTCAGTGGGGCACAATCTGTAACTCTAGAAAAACTCCTATTTCTTCCAACCAGTCAATAAATTCATGTAAGTTCTTCTCACTTTTGGTTATTATGGCAGGGGTTTTTCCTACCTATGTAAATATTGTAAATATATTTTTGTTGTGCATAATGGTAGTCAGAATAATGCCCAATCTTTGGGCTTGCCACTAGTTTGGACAGTTTGTTGGTTTGGCTTTCTTTGTGATGAAGGGTGCTCCCGTAATACCATAAACACATAACAAAAACAAAGATATAACAACAATTTACGAGAATAGAATATGGGCTTCTTATTATCATTGCAAATGTGGAATTATAGAATTCAAAATTATAATATGCTAACCCACATAGGTGCCTTCATTATAATAATCTGCAAGACAAAGTTGTGAACTGTCACCCAAACCTGTCCTAGACAATGTATGAGTGTTTCTTAAACAAGCAATTTTATGTTGCCCAAGAAGGTTCTGGACACTCAAAGTTAATACCTAGGGTCAATAGACCCTAACAACGCATATAGAGTTGGCCAAATACATTTTTGACATTTATTTTGGAAGTTTTGGTTAGTCCAACTTAGGAAGGCCATAACTTTCAAACCATTGCTCTAATTGGCCATTGTAACCACTTTTCAAAATCCTCAACTTTTGATCTACAAGTTCAATGTCGCGCAAGTGCCCAACCGAAAAGTTTTGGAGCCTCATCTAGGCATTTTTAGGCCTTCAACAATGAGCCTAAAGTTTTTATACCAAAATTGCACACCAAAAATCTGCAATAATTCCATGAATACTCATGATATGACACCGAGCCTCAACTAGTAGACTGATATATCCAAGATGAACATCCATCTTTGAAATTAGGACATTCCAAGCTCATATGACTAACTTACTAAGTAGATAGCTTCCAGAAACAACAAATCTTCACTGAGACAACCCTTATTCAAGAAACAAAAAGGAAATATTTTTTGGGTGATGCAAGATTTCTCTTACACCTAGGATGCTCTTGCATCAGACACCCAAGGTAATTTAAGAAGTGAACCTGTCATGTCTCAGTTATTTAGAGGAAAACCAAGAAGGTTAACCTCCTCCCTTGCTAGCCATGATGAATCTTCTATTGGCCTCTATTTCTATTTGACTAGGTATTCTTCATAAGTTTTGTTCCTTGTACTTTTTCTAACACGACTATTCAGTATCTCCTCAATCTCTTTGTAGTCGAATTAGTTGTTGGAATACTCCACTGTGCTTTTACAACTTCATCTCCATCACCTCGTTCATAACACTCTATCAAATCTAAAATGTTAAATACTAGTGAAATATTCAATTCAGCGAGCAACTCCACTTCATAGGTATTTCTAGAATCATGCATTTTTACTATCTTGCACAATCCAGAATTCTTCATTTTTAGCTTATTATATGTACCCACTAGAAAATTCTCCTTTCTCAAATGAACCACGACTTCATCTCCAATCTAGAATTCCTTATACTTCCTTCTGACATCTACCTTAGCTTTATATTGTGTATTCATCTTAATAATGTGCTTCCTCACCTCCTTGTGGATATTTTTCAAATGTTTAGAAATTCTTCTGCTTCAACAGTACTTATTTCTCCTTTATCCAATTGTCTCAATTCAAAAGCATTTCTAGGGATGCTCCCATATCCAATCTAGAATGGTGATATACTAGTACTCCTATTGACAAAATTATTATATGAAAATCTTTCCTATAGTAAAATCAAATCCCATCCTTTTGGTTTATCTCCAACCAAACATCTCAACAAGTTTCCCAAATTATAATTCACAACTTCTATATGTCCATCAGCCTATGGATGATATGATGAACTAAACTCCAAATCTATCTTTCTGTTCTTCCATAATATATGCCAAAAATACCCAACAAATTTGGTATCTTGATTTGAAACAATACTCTTTGGAAGACCATGTAGTCTCACCACTTCCTTGAAAAACAACTTTGCCACATGAACAACATCACTAGTCTTGTTGCAAGGAATGAAATGTGTCATCTTTGAAAAAATGTCAACCACCACAAAAATAAAATCATGCCCTCATTGAGTCCTTGGTAATCCAAGAAAAAAATCCATGCTAACATCCTCCCACAACTTCTCTAGTACAAGTAATGGTTGATACAACCCCATATTCTGCTTTGCTCCTTTCGCCATCTGACATACTCTACAACTCTGTACAAACTTCTTGACATCTTATTGTAACTCTAGCCAATAATAGTTCTTATCAACCAAAGCAATGGTTTTATCTCTACCAAAGTGTTCAGCCAACCCTCCACTATGCTTCTCCTTGATGTGATTCTCTCTCATTAAACTTCTTGGAATGCACAACTGGCTTCCTTTGAACAACAGACCATCTTGGATTATGAAATCCAACCACTTCATCATGTCCAGTGTAACAAGTTTTGTACAAGCCTTCAATGCTTCACCAAAATCAGGATCCTCTGGATACAAATTATTGAGTTCCTTGAACCCAACCACCTCAATATGCATATTTGTCAGCAAAAGTTGTCTTCTAATAAGAGAATTTTGCAACTCTGTTAGACTACCCAGTCTTGTGTTTCAAAACAAATGTATACCTCTACAAAAAATCAACCCACTTCAAATGTCTTTTCTTTAATTTTTCCTGACTATTCAAATATTATAAAGCTTGATGATAAATATACAAAACAAACTCCTTAGGAAGAAGATAATGTCTCCGCTGCTTCAATTCTTGAACTATAGCATAAAATTCCTTATCATAAATAGAATATTTTCTTTTTGCATCATTCAATTTCTCACTAAAGTAAGCAACATGTCTACCTTATTAGCTCAAAACAACTCCCATTGTAGTACCACTAGCATCATAGTCTACTTGAAACACCTTGTTAAAATATGGAAGTGCTAAAATAGGTTACTCTATAACTTTTTGTTTCAATAGATTAAAATGCTTATCTTCTCCTACAATCCACTTAAATTCTTTCATATCCCCTCTCATTGTTTCAATCAAGGGTCCACAAATACTGCTAAAACCTCTTATGAACTTTTTATAAAAACTAGCCATTTCATGAAAAGATGTTACCTTTGTAGTACTCTTTGGAATAGGTCATTCAAGGATAGCCTTCACTTTCTCCAAGTCCATTTTCAAACCTTCTACCGATACTACAAATCCCAGGTACACCAACTCCTTCATAAAAGTGCACTTCTCCAGCTTGATCAGCAACTTTTATTCCCTCAACTTATGAAACACCTTTCAAATATGCATCAAATGTTCCTCCAATGTCTTACTAAAGATCAATATATCTGTCGTGCCTAAAAATCAGGGCAAAACACACCAACTATTCTTTTTTAAAGGTAATAACAACTAAGTTCAATACAGACTAATATTTAATAAATTATGGAAATATGAAAACTAGGTAATGTTAAGTTCAAGTCTCAAAGTTGCACAAATAGTTTACTAAAGTTCTAGGGTTTCCAATTTCTGATTAAAACATCTATTTGGGTAAAGGTGAATAGGTGTTATTAAATTATACAAAAAAGAGTTCATGGTTCAATGGTATGTCATCAACCCAAAATTATATTTATGGTTTCCAAGTTCTCAATTTGAATCTGAGATAGTTAGTTACACATTAGTAAAATTAGGTTCACATGTGTCACTTTCTGACATGAGGATGGAAACACACCTCAACATTGTCACATTTGGGTTTAATCCTAATTAATGGTTTGATATACCTTGCTTAACTATATTGAATTTCACATCATTTTATTTAATCAAGAACATGAATTACATTGGGTTTAATTAGATACCACACTTGTTACATTATACTAGGTCAATCCCCTAGATGCCTAGATCCGTGCTTTAAAAGTTAACCTATCAATTTAATAATACTTGAATCCAATTATTAACATAACCTATTAGAGCTTATAAGAACATTAATTACCTACCATTAATTAAATTACTACATACAATCCATCTTCTAACATAACTCTAAACAACTATCAGGTCATCCATACAATCTCTAACCTATAACACATTCTAACATTAACACTTTGCAATTTCTAGCCAAAAACCACTTAAAATTAATTATTTTTACTTTAAAAACATTGTACTAAAGTCACTAATAAATATAAATCATAAATAAAAATATCCTAATACTAATCATATTCATAAATTACTAATTACAATTTACTACCTACACTAATCATTCCTAACACTACACACTAACTATTATGAAATACATAACTCCCCACAAAATAAATTTATAAAAAAATCAATAAATTCAAAACATATAATAATCTACCTAAAATTAGTCATGATTCACATTCCTAACCACTTACTTACTCACACTAACCAACCCCCTAATCCTAACCTTAATCACCACTAACCTCTACCTAGCCCCTAACCCCTACACTACCTACCCCACTCCCCCACTTGGCTCATGCAAGCACTTCCCAAGGTCTGGGTGCACTGTCCCAAGCCTAAGTGCACTTCTAAAAGGATTAACATGTCCTTGGTCTTGGGTAGCACTCAGACCTTACTTGGCATGGCTGGTTCAAGAGACAAGTGGCAAATAATAGGGGTCTTCCACCACTGGGCAAGTAGGCATGACATCTCGGTCATCACCCAAGTCAATGACCAAATGGGGTTTAAGGATGTATTCATGGTAGAGGTCAAATGGGGATTCCAATGCAGGGTAGAAGGAATAGGGTGTTAGGAAGAGACTTGGCAAGTGGAGATGGGTTAGGTGGGAAATAGGAAGAGGGATAACTTAAGAGTTTAGGAATGTTTTTTTTTTTTTATAACTTTTTCAAACAACCATAAAAAATAGCATGGGTGGAGGAATGTTTGAGGGTGATGGGTGTTATCGGACCCACTCATCCCCTCCAAATTTATTTTCTTAAATATATTTGTTTCTAGTTGGCATAAAGGCATTTTATTAGGAGCATCTTTAGTAGAGGTATATGTCCAAGTGGGTTATTAAGTCATATTATTATATTGATTGTTGCAAGATGGAACTTTTATGGGAGAGAATTAATTTCCTCCAATACAATTTCTAGAGACCTCTTTGGGATGGAAAATCTAGTGTTATTTACAAATGCTCAAATAGGTTTCCTAGGAACTTTTCAATTTTCATAGTAATGGTATTAGTTGCATTTCCAATAAGTTTAGGGGTAAATTATGAGGTAATATTCATGTGTTCCAACTTGGATTTTAATCTATTGATTAACCATTATGTCTACTAAGTAAATTTATGATGCAACTTTAGGAAAAATATATCAATTTGAACATTGGCTTTATCATTGAACCTAGGAAACCTATCCACATTTCATTTTAATTTTTTCATGCAATACCATGATTCTACAATAATCAAATCTCTTTTCATTCATGATTGGAATCCAAAATTACAAGATATGAATTATGGATTAACTAGCTTTTTATAACTATGTTAAATCAATGCATTTAAAGACAAGAAATGAATTGAAATTTATTTAAATGTTGTCACACAATATACACCTTTTTCATAAAATAAAATTCACTCTTATTACCAAATATGCAATTTACAACATTGGATCCATTTCATAGATCATCATCAAGTTACAATTCCTTCCTTCAATACATGAATGCAAGATACAACAAGAAGGTGTGACAATGGAGAAGTCTCCTACACAAGTGACTCAAGAACACCATCAAGCAATCCAATCCAAGTTTTATCCCTCTTAAAATCTATCCCAAATCTACAAATATACATAAAGCATACCATGGAGAACTCACCTCCCAACCTAGGCCTCAAGGAGGCCACCCACCAAACTAGGAGAAATAATATCCAACTATGTGACATTAAAATCCAATCCACAACACATAAAACACAACATAAACACCCATTCAAGGTATTCACAAATGGGTTTCACCTTGAACCCATTTCAAGGGGTAAAGGTGGAACTTCCATGTAGGAGATGTCAGTGAAGAACATACAAAAACAAGCCCTTTCCAAGGCTAAATTTCACATATAACTTCCATACTCATTTCTCCTTTCTCCCAAACAAGATCAATATGCATTGGAAATAAAGGGCCCATACACCTTACATTTATCCCTCTTCTCACCATGAGAAGAGGCTCTACACTTTCATGGAGTCCAACTAACCCCTTCCCTCATACATGGCCACTTTTTCCCTATCCAAAGGTGAGTAATGTCATCACTCCCTTCACAATTCTTGTTGACACAAAATTTTGCACCCTTTCTTGAGGTATGACCCTGAAGAAACCTCATGTAACATAGAAACAACCTCAAAGTTTGGGACTTGCACTTTGAGGTTGAATCTCTGGAGAAGGTTGACTTCCTTACAATCAGGATGCACCTAACTACTCTTGAGAGGAAAAGAGAGAAGGAGATGTAGGAAAGAAAACTACTTAATCTAATCTAAAGGAGGGGTGATGCACCTAATTGAAATGGTTACAAGTCTGCTCTTATATGCACAACACGTCAATGAAAAGCTTAGATACACAGATCCTAACTCTATTCTACTCCCAAAGAATTACATGCAAGTTTTGAACTGATCAAATGCTAAATGTAAAGACATCTACACAATACAACAATCATCAAGATTGAACAAAGCATACAACCTTTAGAACTAGGAAAGAAACATTCAAAACAAGGCAAAATACATGCACAAATCATGAATGGCAATAAGGGGTAAAAGAGAGCTATTTCATTAATGGAAAGCAAGGAATACAGTTGTAGAGCCTAAGGCTACTGCAAGCAGACATGACAAAATAAAGAGGAACCCTTAAAACATATTTACAACTGCCTTTTATAGAGTTAAGGCATAACTCTGATATTACATTGAGTTCAAACTCCAACTAAGTGGAGTTGGATTGCAGAGGAGAGTAATAACTACTAATCATAGAAGAGCATGATGAAATGCATGTCCCCATATAGGAAATATGATCTTTGCATGCAAATCTGGTTTTGAAGATATAGAAATGGCATCCATAACCATTCTGATTGGGTAGATGGATGAGCAAGGCAACAAAAGGAGGAAAATTGCATTCATCAGATATGGAAAACACTCAAAATGGTAGTTGAAAGCAATCCAAAGGATTTGATTTTCCATTAAAGAGTTATTGGTTTCATGTTCATGACCATGCAAAGTCAGCCATGTCATCAAGTCAAAAAGAGTCCACCATCTAACATTGCCACATAGCCCAGCTTCTATCTATTTGTTGACATACTAACTGGCTATGTTCATGGCTTTGCAAATTGAATCATTAAGCTCTTCTAGTCCCATTTTGATGGAGTGATGTCATTGAAGTTGAGATGCATTTATAACTAGCACATTCCTTCAAAACTACCCATAGCCTTATGATGATGCGATATAAGAATTGGGCCCACCAAGACATGTGTTTACCTGTCACTCACTCACAACCCTTTACTGGAGTTCAACATCTAACCTTGAAAAAGTGTGATAATAGGCTTTTTCCACCATGGGTTAATCTTAACCCCTTGCGACTATGCAAACATTGGATATGGATTATTGTTTTAATGTCTTTTGCACTATTGCAACCTGAAATCCTTGCTCACTGCTTAATCGTGTGAAGTTGCAAAGACAACCTTAACTTCCAATCACACCATCGTGATTATTTGTTGTTTCTTTCCACTAACTGTTGTGACCATGTGACTAGCTTCGAAACTGAATGTCATCACACCATCATGGCTCAGGAATTTAACCTCAATGTTAACCTTGTGATGGTGCTCTCAAAGTATTTTTCTACTTTTCAGCCTTAACTATGGTTCATTCATTTAACCATGCGATGAAGCAACCAAAGGCATTCACCACTTCGTAGCCTAAAATCTTGATTAGCTCTAGACCTCCTACGACAGTGTGATCAAGATATTTTTGCAACTTCACCACTTTAATTTCAATGCTAGCTCTAACTATTGTGAAGTAGCTCTAAGTATTGTGAAGCCGTGCTAACTTTAGATTGACTATTTTGCACCTTTGCAGCTCAACTGATGGTTAAGTGTTAAATGATTGTGACAGGGCAAAAGAACAGATTTTGCATCATCTTGACTTGAAATTTGTCAAGGGTATGAAAGCCTATAAGACTTAGGCATATAAGTACAAAATTCAAAGTGTTTTTGTATCCCTATTAGGCTTGCATGGCAATCAATGAATAATACAAGAACATGGAAATGGTTGTCACCCTAGATATTTGAAATTTTAGGAAACGGGACAAAAATGGTTAACATTTTTGGTGAATTAGAGGGGATGATTTCCTACTAAGCATGGACTAGTGGCCTTAAGCAATCCATTGGGCTATGAAACCACAAAAAATGAAACCCGCTTTGCAAACAACCAAAAAAATTGTGACCTTTGCAACTACAAAATTTCAAAACTCTGTTATTTCACAGAGAAATAGCTTGTGCTCATGCACTTCTTGGAAAACTAAAAAACACCTACTCTACTATGTACAAGAATTTATAGAAATGGAAGTTTAAACAAACCCATTGACTAGTTTGTTGAAATAATTGCCTTTTCTCACTAGCTGATTTCTTGTTCCATGCATGTGGGCAGCTAAAAATAGTAGTAAACTTATCAAGCACATTGTTGCATGGAATACCTCCTTCCCAATGCTGAAAAAAATGAAGTTTCTCTCTAGCACTAGGACACCTCTATCTTGAGCAAGAGAGACTTTCTCCTCCTTTTGGTCTTCATCCTCATGTTGTGGAGGGGAAACTTGCATTGTTGCAAAGCTGGATGTCTATAGGGCATCCTCTTGATGACTTTGGATCTAGGTAATCAACCTTGATTGTGTTGTTCTCTACAATGGTAGCATCCAACTAATTTGGAAGTGGATCCTCTTCTTGTGGGGAAAAAATCTCCACCTATCTTCATTGTGTTCATGAGCCATCTCCTTGAGACCTACTGGAATGGTGTGACTCTCCACTTGTTGCTAATGAAGAACATGTTCTTCATGTATAAGACATGATGATTCAACATCTATGGAAGAGTAGATAACATCAAACTCTTCCAAGAGATCATCCTCATCATCGATCTCCTCCATTATAGCTATAATGATATGCATAGGGCTGTCTGTTGTAATATATGTCCCTCATATGGGGAAGATGATTTTTTAGATAAGCACAAGGCCTTGAGTTCATAGAAATCAATCTCCCTCATCCACTGTGATGTCCCCATGTCACAACAGTCTCTATGATGGTTTGAAGAAGAAAGAAACTCCTCTTCCTAGTTCGTCTTCTCTATTGTGACATTGCATGTGGGCTGAGGAGTAACCTCATGTGCATTAATGTGTTCCTCCTTAATAGCAAGGATTTCCTCCTAGTGTTTTTCTTCTTCAACCTCCTATTGTAGCACATGTTCTTCAATTGGTGGCTACTTGTTTGTTGTCTTCGATGCAAGCAAAGATATATCCACTTCTTTATTAACAACAAAGAAGGGACAATAGTCATTTGTGGACTCACCATCATCAACGTGTAGAGGTGTCTGAGCTATAGGCTAAGGCTCAGCGTAGCTTGAAGTGAAAACCTGGAGAGGGTTGCTTTGTTTGAAGCTAGCAAACCTCATTTTTGGGGGCTCTTGTGCTTTAGCTCTCTACATTTGGGAAAGCTTAAGTCTTGCCTCCTCATCAAATATTTTCTATTTTAGTCTTCTCTATTGCAACTACTGAGAGAAAAACTCCTGAGCCTTGTTCAAAATATCAAATGCCTTAGATGTCATGGTGCTAAAATAGGGAATATTCCCCCACACCTCTCTCTCATCTCACAAATCATTAAGAGAGGAATTCATAATGAAAATAACATAGAAAAAATCATCACGAGTTGTATCCTCAAAAGGATTATGAACAAATTCAAAAATCTTGCCTATGTCAAAAAATCCTAGGCCCAAAAAATTTAAGTAGTCATAAAGCTCTACTACCTTTGACCTGAGATCACTATAGGGTCTTGAGGAAGATTGGGAAGACTGCTTAATAACCTCCCCATAATATGGGGGAAATTAGGTAGCATTATGAAGGGGATCCATGATAAAGCATTTAGAAAAACAACTTCATAGAAATACTAAGGAAACATAAAAATTGAAGATCATACCAGCACTTGGTCTGTTGAAACTAATAGATGCATAGAGTCACCATGGTGTTAGGTGAATGTCTCCAAAGGATGATTTCGCTAAGAATAACACCTAAATTCTCAATGAATGGACTTCAAAATTTCTTCTAGTAGACTTGAGTAGATGAATGGTATGTCCCATTAGGTGTGCCAAAAATGGTTGACACGAAATTCTGCACCCTTTCTTGAGGTGTGACCCTCAAGCAACCTTGTGTAACATAGAAACTGTTGGAGTTGAGGAAAGCCAACTTCGAAGACGCCAAGATCACCTGCATGCGAACCTGTCAAAGAGAAGCCATAGAAGGGGAGAGCATGGAGCACGAGCAAAAACCCTAAACGGACATGAGAGCCAAAAATGCAAACACAATAAGAAATGTATTTACAATAAGAAATGGCTTCCGATCTATGTTACAATAAGAGAGAGCCCGAATATAAAGAGCTCATGGAAGCTTGTAGAACAAGCTGGAAGATAAGTGTGACAACAAGAAGGGAACAAACTCCCATGTTGTCACAACATGCATTAAAATACGAAATATTAAATAAATGCATGACCTAAGTAAACTTAAGCAATAGAATAAATAATTAAATATTAATTATTTACTCTAACACCCCCCCTTAAGTGCAACTTAGGGAAATGCCTTAAGCTCACAAAGCTAAGATGAATGCATAATGGGTCCCGGCAAGGAGGCCATGTTAGGTACCCAAGTACAATGCAAGAAGATAAAACCTCTGTAAGCAGGGAAAGAGAGAAAACCACATGGGAAAAACCCTCCCCTAAAAAGAGGTAAGAACCCAGTGAAGAGCTGAAGAAGTCTCCAACTAGGGAAAATGTCCCCTAAAACAGGAACAATGAGTGATCATGAAGAAGCAGCATCACTGAAGCATGAAGAAGTCGCAAATCTGCCAAACTACTGATCTGAAGAAACCTCCATGGAAGAAGAAGGCACGAACTGAGCATGTCTATATGGTAGATGATCCATCTCACCGAAATGCATAGGTAGCCAGCCACTGCAATCGCCTTGTATGTAGGATCAACCACTGAATACATAGTTCACACTATCGAACCATCGAACCATGGATGCATTAGAACACAGCATAACCCCCCCTTAATGCAGACGGGGTGTGATGACAGGCAACTGAGAAGGTGAGCCAAAATCTTCTACAAACAAACCAAGAACGAGGAGAGAGGAAAAGAAGTACAGACACCGATAAAGACACGGTCTAACTGACTCTGCATGGGCTAATGTCGTGGAAGGGACACTCACTTGACAAAGGGAGAATTCCTAAAACAACAAACAAATAATCCCCCCCATGGTGCTTTATGAAATAGTGCATGTACACCTGACTCAAAACAACGTTCATGACTCCCGAAATACAAAAGTGACAATTTATCTCAGTGCGAAATAGAAAAATGCTTCAAAAGGATAGCTACAATGATCAGAACTAAAAAAGGGCTGCAACAAAAGAAAGTACAGCTGAAAAGAAAGCAAACCATGCCAGGAAAACGATCCTCGGGCCTAAAACACTCAAAATATCCACCATAGAGCAAAAACGCCAAAACTATGATAGAAAGAGAAGAGGCCAAAAGAGAAGAAAAAAGGCTACAATTCTGAAAAGTACACAGAACCAGCTTTTCAGAAATATAAAGTTTTCCAAAAACAGACATGGGACGCAAAAGATATGCATGTCGGAGTCAAAAAGAGGACTTTAGACTTTAACTGAAAAAAAAGGCAATAAAAATGCATCAAAACCAAAAAATACCTACACCAAAATCTCCGTCTCGGAACCAGCTTTCCGGCGCTTCTTTCGGATCGGAAAAATACCTCCGTATGCAAGAGTTATGGCCAAACAACCACAAGTAGGTCCAAAACCAAATCAGGAGAGGTGCATGCAAGGGCTGATGCAGTGCTGACGTCAGCAAGTCATGCGATTAAATTTGACGGCTTGGAGGCCATCGCAGCAAAAAAAGAGTGCCACGTGGTAGTGCTGGCGTGGCAGGGGTGACGTGGTGGGTCCACATGGCAAGGTGCCACGTGGCGCCCATGCCACGTGTCACCCCCGCTGGTGCTGAGTCAGCAAACCCTGCAGATGTGGCGCAGAGCGGGCGGAGGCGGCGAAATCGGCGGAGGTGGCCGCAGGGGTGGCGAAGCCGGGAGGAGCCGCCGGCGGAGGGCAGTGGACGGGCGGCGGGCTGGAGAGGCGCCGCCGGTGGAGGGCGGCGGCCAGGAGGCGGCCGAGCAGCGGCGGAGCGCGGCCGGCGTTGCCTGCTACGGCCGCTGTGGGCGGCGCGCAGGTGGCGCGGTGGTGGCCCCGCGGTGGTGCGGCGGCGGTGGCCGAAATATATATTTTTAAAAAAATTTTACGCCCTGCGTCCGTACGATCCGTACAGCAGCGACCCTGGAAGCCTCAAAAAATCGCCAAAAATGCCCTGTCTCCAAAATCGAAAAGCTTTATATGAATCCTAACTGCAAACGGCCTTCCGGATCCAATGGTGATGTCCGTTTGGGCTGAAAGTGCTTCGAAAAATTGCTGATCCCCTGATTTGAAGAAAAATTGCACAAACAAACTAGGGTTTGTGACTTCAAATCACAGCTTCAAAATTTCTTCAACGAAGCTGCAGCAGGAAGGCTCTGATACCATGTTGGAGTTAAGGAAAGCCAACTCCGAAGACACCAAGATCACCTGCATGCGAACCTGTCAAAGAGAAGCCATAGAAGGGGAGAGCATGGAGCACGAGCAAAAACCCTAAACGGACATGAGAGCCAAAAATGCAAACACAATAAGAAATGTATTTACAATAAGAAATGGCTTCCGATCTATGTTACAATAAGAGAGAGCCCGAATATAAAGAGCTCATGGAAGCTTGTAGAACAAGCTGGAAGATAAGTGTGACAACAAGAAGGGAACAAACTCCCGTGTTGTCACAACATGCATTAAAATACGAAATATTAAATAAATGCATGACCTAAGTAAACTTAAGCAATAGAATAAATAATTAAATATTAATTATTTACTCTAACAGAAACAACCTCCAAGTATGGGACTTGTACTCTAAGATTGAATCTTAAGGAAGGCCAACTTCCTTACTGTTAGGATGCACCCAAACTACTGATTGAGAGGAAAAGGGAGAGAGATTGCAGAAATTAAAATGTTGAAAGGGAAAAGGGGTGATGCACCAAGATAGAACAATGGTTACAACTCTACCTATATATGCACAAAACATGAATAAATCACCTAAACACACATATCTTGGCTCAAATCTGTACTTTCAAGATTTACATGAAGGTAAAACCAATTAGATGTTGCAAGGAGACCATCTCACATGGCAACATTCAACATACACTACACATGACATGAAAATATTAAAGAACAAATAAGAAATAATCCATAGAAGGCATAAAATGCATGATATACCAGACTAGCAAGATTAGGTAGAAGCTAAGTTTTATATTCATGGAAGGCAAAAGATTACAGAGCATAAGGCCACTATCATGAACCAAAAAAGAATAGAGAAGAACCCTTAAAACATATTTACAACTACCTTTTATAGAGTTCAAGCTTAACTCTAATATTACGTTGATTTTGAACTCCAACCAGGTGGAGTTGGATTGCAGAGGAGAGCAATAACTATTGATTAGAGAAGATCATGATCATATGCACATCTCCATACAGGAAATCTGATCTTTGCGTGCAAATCTAGTTCTAAAGAGATAGAAATGGTGGCCATAACCATTCTGATTGGGTAGATGGATGAGCATGATGACAGAAGGAGGAAAATTGCATTCATTAGGTATGAAGGACACTCAAAATGGTAGTTGCAAGTGATCCAAAGGATCAAATTTTCCATCAAAGAACTATTGGTTCTATGTTCATGACCATGCCAAGTTAGCCATGTCACCAGGTCAAAAAGAGTCAACCATCTAACATTGCCACATAGCCTAGCTTCTATCTATTTGTTGACCTATTGACTGCCTATGTTCATGACTTTACAACTTGAATCATTAAGCTCTTTTGGCCATATTTCAATGGAGTGATGTTGATTGAAGCTGAGATGCATTTATAACTAGCACATTCCTTTGAAACTACCCATAGTCTTGCAACAATGTGATATAAGAATTGAGACCACTAGGACACATGTCCACTTGTCGCTCACTTACAACCCTTTATCAAAGTTCAACATCTAACCTTGTGAAAGTGTGATAGTAGGCTTTTGCCACTTCATTGCCTTGACCATGGGTTAATCTTAACCCCTTGTGACTATGTGAAGCAGTGGAGATGGGTTACTTCTTTAATGTCTTTCTCACTGTCACAACCTAAAATTTTGGCTCGTCACTTGATCATGCGAAGCTACAAAGACAACCTTAACTACCGATCTCACTATCGCAACCACTTGTTTCTTTCCACTAACCACTACGACCATGTGACTAGCCTCCAAACAGACTGCCATCACACCATCGCGACTTAAGACTTTAACCTCAATGTTAACCCTACAATGGTGCTCTCAAAGGATTTCACTTCTTTGCAGCCTTAACTATGATTCAGTCGTTTAACCATACGATGAAGCAACCAAAGGCATTTGCCACTTCGCAACCGAAAATCTTGATTAGCTCTGGACCTCCTACGAGACTGTGATCAAGATCTTTTCACAACTTCACCACTTTAATCTAAATGCTACCTCTAACTACTATGAAGCTGCACTAACTATGGACCTGACTATTTCACACCTTCACATCTCAACTAATGGTTAAGTGTTAAATGACTACAATAGGGTGATGAAAGGGATTTTGAATCATCTTGACTTGAAATTTCTCAAGGGTATGAAAGCTTATAAGACTTAGGGATATAAAGACAAAAGTCAAAGTTTTTTTGTATCCCTATTGGGCTTGCATGGCAATTAATGAATAATACAAGAATGTGGGCATGGTTGTCACCTTGAATATTTGACATTTTAGGAAGGGGGGCAAAAATGGTTAACAATTCCCTCAAACAAAATCAAGAAAAAAAGAACATGAACAAGATTGCAAACAAATCCAAAATCCCATCCCTCACATTACAATATCACAAAACATATAATACACATATGCAATAGATTTACAAGCACCTACTAAGCTATTGAAAAATAAGAACAAGCATCCATGGAAATGGAGATCACCAACCTTCACAATGTGTAATGGAAAAAGAATTTTGAGAAGAATCATTTTTCCCCTTTGTTGCTCCAACTCCAAAACCCAATTTCTCTAAAGATAGAGATTGGGTGAACACCCACTAACTCCTCTAGAGGCCTCTAAAAAAACCTCCAAATCCTGCCCACCTAATAGCAATAAATTCATAATTGATCCTAAATCTTTTGTCCATCATTGTGTCCCCTATCATAAATGTAAGATTGTGGGTTTGGGGAAAGTCAAGAGATCATCCAATTTTTGCAACAATTGAAAAGTAGAACATTTAGAGGGTCACAAAAGTCACTAGGGGGTTCTAGTAGTGTTAAATAGGTTTGTAGCCCATACCCCTAACACTTAGACAATTATATTTCACTAAATATGGCCTCTAAGACCACTTTTTGGCCTCTAGAAGTGACTAATTTTTTTTAATTCAAATAAACTAATTGGTAGGACTTTACAAGTTTCCTTAAATCAAGGGGGATTTAACTGGGCTCCTAATGGTCAGTCAAGTTAAGGGTTACATTGCTAACCCTAGTAGACATGTCATTTACACATACACATGACAAGTGTCAAGTGACACTATAAAAATCGCATTAAATAACATCTGACATGTCACTAATTGCATAATGAAATAACCTAACACATCCATACAGATTACAATCACAAATTAAATCACTTGATGATGAGGTTGAAATCTCTTCATTAGATTCAACCTTGGTTTTTATAGTTTGCACATAGGGTTGGCTATTATTTTTCTAATAAATTTCCATGGTAACTTTCCTACACATTCAATTCAAATATCAGTAGTTTGATAAAATCATATGTTAATAATAACCAAATTACATAATCAATTGACTGAAGCATTCTAAATCTCATTTTAATAAACTTTTCCATTTTTTCACTCAATAAAACATAACCAATTTCATAATTGAAATACCATACATATTCATCAATTCAAATTAAATTACTAAAATAATCATCATAATGCATGCATATACCTAAAACATCATAATCATCATAATTAAAGCATACTAAAGTAATCATCACATAGCAAAAATAATATTGATAAATGTCTAGTCCATCAAATATAATGTCTCAAAATATCGAATCATAATGTATCAAAATAAGTATATTAGTTGAGCTATGATGGGTTGGGGTGAGGCCTCACATCCTCCCCCTCTAAGCATGAACTTCCTCCTAGAGTTCATAAAAAAGATATGGATACCGAGATCTGATCTACACTACATCCTCCCATGATGTTGCGACCTCATCATAACAATCCCACTAGACTCAAACCTAGTCTAGCTCTTTGCCTCATAGCGCAAGGTTCCATCAAGCTATAATACAAATGGGCTCCAAGGCTAGTTGCTCATCTGACTCCACCTACAAGGCATCCCAATCTATAATGTGAGACTCGCCATATATATATCCTTGAAGTACATAAACATGGAATAGATCATGGATGCATGACAATATAGATGGCAAGGCTAGACAATATGCAACTGGTCCTATCCTCTCTAAGATTTCAAAAAGTCCAACAAACTGATGTGCCAACTTAGAGCCCTTTCCAAATTAGATTGGACTCTTATGCGGTCATACTCTCAAGAAGACTCTATCTCCAACTCTATACTCTCAATCAATCCTCTTCGCGTTGGTATATTTATTCTATCTATCATGTGCCTCTCTAAGACATTGTCTCATCAGAACCACCTGTTGCTCCATATCTTTGACTAACTGAGGACCACTAGATACTCTATCCTCAATCCTACCCCAACACAAAGCTGTCCTGCATAGTCTACCATACAAAGCCTAATAAGGTGGCATACCTATGGATGAATGGTGTCCATTGTTATAGGAAAACTAAAAAAGATGCAAGTATTCCTCCCACTTGACCTGATAGTCCATCATGTACATGCGCAACATATCCTCCAATATCTGATTAACCATCTTGATCTAACCATTTGTCTGAGGATGGTATGCCTATTGAAATTGAGCCTAGTGCTCAATGCTACCTACAAATCTCTCTAAAAGGATGATGTGAACAATGAGTTTCTATCATAGATGATCTTACGAGGAATTCCATGAAGTCTGACAATATCTTGCAAGAACACTTGTGCAACAAATGGTGTTGTAAAAGTAGTACACATGGGTGAGAAGTGGGCGACCTTGGTCAATGTGTTAACTGTCACCAAAATGTCATCATGGCAGCGAGAAGACATGGGAAGACCAATAATAAAGTCTGTTGGCGCTCAAAATTGCAGCCTTGATTTTGAGCACTGTTGAGAATTTAAGCCCTATGAAAACTTTTTGATGCCTATGTACCCGACTGCCAGTCTGAAGCCTAAAAGGTGTTTAATGTTTCTAACACCCTATATTCAACCTGTCTAAGTGTTACATGAAGTTAAATCATCATTCTGAGTCATTTGGCGAAGTCTTGCTTTCAGAAATTGTCAATCTTGCATTTTCTAAGTGTCAAACAGTGACAGGAGGTCATGTTTGCAACTAAATATCTTGCACCCAGAAATGTTTCAAGATTCACCACTTTGGGAGAGTCTAGTGTCCATACCTAAGAACATATGTTTCAGATTTTGAGTCATTTTGAGTCCGTTTGACTAGGTTTTGAATTCCCCAAAGTTGGTAGTTTATTGTTTTCATGCTTTTGCACTTTGCACCTAATTCTGGGAAGCCCTGTTTGACACACTGTAACTTTGACCCAGTTGATCAAAATGCTAAAATTCCTTTTGCGTTGTATTGTAGATGTCAGAGACATGTTATGTTTCAAGTTTCACCTCTTGAAAAATCCATTTGAGCAGTTTTCAAACGCGATTCCAAATGGAATTTCTAACTTTTTACTAGTGTCAGTATTTGCAGATTGATCAGTACCCCTGTTTGTGACATCATATCTCTTGATCCATGATAGGTGAGATCGAATGGTTTGTTTCCCTGTGTTCTATACTAAAAATACTACAAGTGTGCTAGTTTTCAAATATTGATGAATCCATTTGCACACTTTTCCAAGGTCATTCCATTCGTAAAAAATGCTTTCTATTAGCATGTCCAGTCTGCAAAATTCCAAGTAGCCTACTTTGAATGTCTGACATTTGCACCCAATTATTCATCTTGAGCCCAAATCGCATATTCATACTATTCTCATGACAAAGAACTAATGCCCTAGTTTTCGTTTCCCCATGTGCCCATTTGCCTAGTTTTCTAGGCCAAATCCAAACCCAATTTAGTGTTTTCTGACATGCTTTTGTGCAGGTGATTCTGAGAAGGCAACTTTGACGGTCAGTATCTTTTGACCTCAAATTCTTCATGAGATGAGAATCGACAGGATGCAAGAGTGCATAACAGAGATTCAGTGAGTCAGTTTTTAGAGCTCAATTATCTGTTCAGGTCAGTTTTTAAGGGCAGTCAACGGACCTGCTAGCACCAATTTGACCAGTTGCATAAAATGATAAGATGAGATTTTAATGATCAATTGATGATTGAAATCAATTATAGTGGATATTAAAAGGTCAGTGGATTAGTTTGGAGGTTTCAATTGTCTGAAAGCGAAAAAAATTTAGCCGGACTCACTTAAGGGTCTGACTAATCTTGTCAAAATGATCGAGCTTTATGGGAAATGGTGATCAAGATAAAGATAGTGATTTCTTTGGTAATTTAACAAATCCATTTAAGTTCATTGATAAAGGGACAGAACCTATGAAAGTGAGAATTGAAGGGGGTTCCAAGTTCATGTACCAAAATGATGTTTTCCTCAAATTGAAAAGCCGTGTATGTGAGGAAGAGGGAGTTGACTAGGAGGACAACATAGAATATCTTTAGAATATGCTAGTTTAAACTATAAATGATTTTGTTTTTAAGACTCCATTGTTTTAGACCCAAGAGTCTAATTTCCTTGAGTGAAAGACACTCAACGGTCCAAGATCACTGTTGTTCCTGAGAGTTAAAGTTTGACCTCTGCAATTTGATCTTTATTAAGAGAATGAAGATAGCCAACCATAAGGCAAGGAGAGTTGCAAAGTTGCCCACCCCATTGAACAAGAACAAGAGAAAGAGAATCTTTACCAAATGCCCTGTGGGTAAGGCATCCATATTAATGGGATACGCATTTGATGCAAGACCAAATTTAAAATTGTTACACATTGAAGATCAAGGTCAAACACAAATGCAAGTCTTGATTTTGACACAAAGATTTCCACCTGTGAAGAAGAGGTTTCAAACAAACCACAGGCAGAGACATTTCTTTTTCAAAACAACTCACCACAAATCAACCCGCAGGGCAGAAGCATCAAGCCATGGAGAAACAACAAGGGCCCACGTGCACAACCTATATGGGGAGCTCCACCAAAGGAGACTGTCCACTCAAAAGGCAACCCGCGCAAAAAATAGGGGTGTTGTTTTTAAAGAAATGCCATGAGAAGCTCAGGTGGTAGATATAAAGAAACTTGTGCTAAAGACACCAAAATCCACCAGTGTCTAAGGGCAGCCAAGGATGAAGAAAAAAACAAACTCATGCAAGTCATAAAAATTGCATAGAGAGAATCAGAGACTAAGCCGTTGTTTTGAAAAGGAACGAGCCACGAAGTTTGAGTAGGAACGACATGGTGAAGGGTGTCTTACGTTAGAGTAGGTTCAAGCACATTAGAGGAGCTTCCACAAAGTTCATGATTCACCAGCAAAAATCAGCAGGCAATGAGAGTTAAGCGACGTTGCAGGCAATTAAAACATAGCAACTCCACGTCCAGTAAAGACACACATATTGCAGATAAAAAATGTAGATATTTTAAAGGAGACGTCACCACATTTAAAAAGAGAGCGAAGTTGCCAAGCAAGCAGCTCACGCCTCCAAAGAAAACTCAGCCCACACCTTTTAAGAAGTCTCATGCATGTAATGTTGAACCGGCTAGAGTAGGGGCAGACTTAACATAGGTCTGCACTAATGAGGAATGCTCACACCCAGCTTGGAGAGGAAACAAGATTGTTTAAGGGCAGTCCAAGGTAGCAAGGGCCCGTAGTTTCCAAGTAAAGAAAAAATGCAGTCAAAGGAGCCGCTACAAGCATGGCTGTTGGCTAGTAAGGAAAGGTCGTAGGAAGTAAAGAAAAAATGCAGCCTACAAAGACAGAGGAAAGCACACGCAGCATAATCAACAGCAACCCGCAGGCAGGAATTTTAACATAGAACGTCCACACACTGCATGAAGTATGAGATGCCATATGAATGGAAGAAAGCCTGTGTGAGCACCAATGAAGGAAGCATAAAAGATGCACCAACAAGGGAGCAAAACACAATCTATAGCAAAGATAGCAGTGGCAACAACCTGATCTTGATACAATGCAGAATAGTGGTAGCAATTTTATTAAGTCTAAAACAGTATGAAAAGCCACAGGTAACATAAGTCAAAGAGGTGCCTTTAAAACCTTTATACCACATTGGGTATATAAGGAAGTTTTTAAAACTCTATATACACTAGTGCTTCATACGTTGATTGTCTTAAGAGACGGGCATTTTGAGAAGGCAGGTAGGTGTGGGGCCTTCGTATCCGACTTGAATGGGAAAGATAGCCTCGGGTGACGTAGACAAAATTTTAAATGAATCAACAACCATGCTGATTTGGCAACGATGCTCCGAGATGATGCCACGTGTCGAGATGTGCGGTGCCCGCATTCTCGCATTTCCAAGATGCTCGATTGTTAAAAATTGTGAGAAAGCAGAAATAGGACATGTGGCGACGAGTCCTAGTTGGCGGGAGTGAAGAGCTATTTGAGAGGATGCGTCAGATCATGACACTTGTCACGATCCAACGGTTGGCGCATGCCCGCAAAACAGAGATGCAGGGTAGATAAAAAATGAGGGCATGCGAGCAACTAATGACATGGCAACGGGCTCCGGTGGCACTGACGTGGTAGACAATGCACAGGTCTAGGCCAATTAGGAGGCACCACGTGGCACTCGGTCAACTAAAAGTTGACCATGGTTTGGAAGCATAGGGAAAATGTGAAAGTAATAGAAAATAAATCTTCATTATTTTTTGAAGCAAAGTGCATGTCATTTAAAAAAAAAATCAAATGGGGTTTTAATTCTAATGTTAAGACATTAGATTATTTTAAATTTTTTGGATTTTTAAAATTCAAAGATGTGCAGACATGAGTTTCTAGCAAGGGAGTCATTTTCAAAATGACTTTCAAGAGGTTTCCAAGAGGCCAGATAGGCGATATTATATATCGCCGAAATCGGGAGAAGACGAGCTATCCATTTCTAGAGTTAGATTTTGCACAGGTAGCAATATGTTCCTGCTATAGGGGGTTTTGTCCCAGGTTTCCAGATTGTAACCGATTTCAGGTATTAGAGTTCAAAATTGATTTCTAGCATGGAAATGACCTAGATATGCATAAAAGACAGTAAAATGCAATTGGGGTCGAATGGAACTAATTTCAAATTAGTTAAAGTTTGATTCCTTTAGCATTTCATGAAGATATTAGATATTTTGGTGATTCAGAGAATTTCATCATTAAACAGAGATATTTTCCAATTAGTTACAATGTAATGATGAAACGGAAAATCAGATCAGATGGGTAAAAGGATGAAAGAGGTTTTTAGTTGTACAAGATGGGATTCCAAATGGACACTTGTCATCTTCAGTTTCAATCTGGGAATTCATCTCCTTGCTATATTATTATTTCTTTCTTCCATTTGAGGTGTTCCAGTCTTTTGGAGAAAATGGGCACACTACTGTGATACCAAGGTTTTTGGTCCAGTCTTGATGCATTCCCAATACTGTGAAACCATTCTTTCAGCAAATTCTTCTCATGTGAACAATAATTAAGAAGTATAGTACAGATAGTTCTGATATGTTTGGTATTTTCATGTTTTCATTTCATGTATCTGAATGTATATTTTCAAAGAAAATGAATACATATGAGCAGCATTTCATTAGTTTCATTCTGGTTCTCGTCTCCTATCTCAGTAATCTGTAGTCTTATGTGGCCCTGGAACAAAGAGCTGAGATCAATTTGCTTCCCCTTAAGGTTGTATGTTTGATATATTTTGTTGTTGGAACAAAGTGCCAAGTAAATGCTTAATGTGTTTGACAGGGTTACTGGTTATGTTGAGAAGGATATTTTGTGAGAATGAGATCTAAATAAACATAGATGTTTGAATCACAAGGTGATTAAATAGATCTGATGTCTAGGTATACAAAATATGTCCTGATGTCATAGATGTATGTTTTGAATTCATGGATTTTCCCAATGGATCAGGCTGATCTGTTTTAAGATCACTTGTTATATTGTTGCATGTTTGAGGATTTGTTGAAACTCAACATCACTAATCAAATGTTTTTCCCCTTTCATGTTGAAGAGCTATAATAGAATGCCCTCACTCAACTTCTGAGATTCCTAGATCTGGATTTAACTACTATAGATTGATGTTATTTCATGAGTTATCAGGAGAAATAAGGGTTTTATCTGCTATCATAGATCCTGATTATGTTTATTACACTAGTTCCACATGTCAGATCTAAAGAGGTTCACCCACCTAGGTTTTGCAGAGCCTGAAGTAGAAGAAGGGTCAAGCCTTATAGTTGGCCTTGTGTCTGAAATGATATGTTGATAATGAGAGTTAGCTGCCCCTAGATGTATCATGTTCTCATGGGGATAATTGAAAACCCTGCAACATTTTCAAACACCAACAAAGTCCATAGAAATAATATCCCACTTCCACCCAGCAATCACATGTGGCTTTAGAAGCCCACCAGGATGACGGTGCTTCACCTTCACCCTCTGGCACTCAAGACATCTCACAACAATACTAGCAATCTGCAATCTCATGTTTGGCCAATGATATAGATGTCTCAAATCTACATGTAACTTCTTGAAATTGAGGTGTGTTGCATAAGATGCTCTATGAGCCTCAAGTATAATGAAATCGCACAAATCCCCAATGGAAGGTACATAGATACATCCTTTATGATGCAATAGTCCATTAGACTCCAATGAATACTCATAATACTTACCCTCTAAGGATTTCTGACAACACACTAACTGAAAAACCTCTGCATATAACACATCCTCTGGTAAATGACAGAGAATACACTCTCTCAAATCAATGCAAGTAGTCATAGATGAAAGCTCATGGCACCTTCTGCTCAAGGCATCTGCAACCACATTCTCCTTCCCCTTGATGTAATGAATATCAAAATCATAGTCACAAAGGAACTCCATCCACTTCTTTGCCTAACATTAAGGTTCGACTATGTGAATGTGTATTGTAAGCTATGATGGTCAGAGTGAAGCCCGAATCTATGACCTAGAAGAAAGTTTCACCACCTCACTAAATCATGTACCATTGCTACAAGATCTAGGTCATGAGTAGGGTAATTTAACTCATGAATCTTCAACTTTCTAGACTCGTAGGAGATAGGTCATCCATCCTACATAAGGACTACTCCTATACCATCCAATGATGCATCGGTGCACACCACAAAATCTACTAAAGGATCTGGCACTATAAGGATCAATGCACTCATGAGGGCTCTCCTAAGCTCCTAAAAAGCTCTCTCACACTTCTCTATCCACTTATACTACTTCCCCTTTCTCTAAATGGATGTGATAGGGTGTGTCAATCTAGAGAATCCTACAATAAAACATCATTGGTATTCTACTAATCCCATAAAACTCCTCACCTTAGTGACACTAGTGGGTGTTGGCCAATCCATAATAGCTCGAATCTTTGATGGATCTACTAAGATCCCATCAACTGATATAACATGACCCAAATAATTTACCTCGAGTCGAAAGAATGCACACTTTGACAAGCTATAGAGCAACTAGTTCTCTCTCAACCAAACCTATCTCAAGTGCTCCTCATGCTCCTCCTCATCATAAGAGTATATCAAGATGTCATCTAGCAACACAACCATAAAATCTTCTGAAGGGAAAAACACACCAAAAAACTTATCCAAGAAGATACATAATACTCCATTTGTGAGGCTCATGAATACAACAAGAGCATTCATGAGGCCAAATGGTACTAGAGTGAACTCATAGTGTCCATACCTCGTACGAAATGGAGTCTTGTGGATATCACTCTCCACAATCCTCAATTGATGATAACCTGACTTCATAGATCTATCTTTGAGAATACTCAAGCACCCTATAATTGATCAAAGAGATCATCAATCCTAAAAAGTGTGTATTGGTTCTTAATGATTCCTTTGTTCAACTATTGATAGTCAATATGCAACCTAAGTGATTCATACTTCTTCTTCATGAAGACAACTGGTGCACCCCAAGGTGACATATTAGGTCAAATATGCCCTTTCTTGAAGAGCTCCTCCAACAAAATCTTGAGCTCTCTAAGCTCATCGGTAGTCATCCTATATGGTGCTCTCAATATAGCTCAACTCTAGGCACAAGGTCTATGTGAAAATTCACTGCTCTGGGTGGAGGCATACTAGGGAGCTCTAAAGGAAAAACATCTAAAAACTCTTGCAAGATAGGAAAATCATCGAGAGATGGTAGTCTCTCTATTTCCTCCTCTCTATTACTAATGGTGATGGAAAATAGTTGACATCCCTTTCACATGCACCACCTAAGCTGCATAGCAAAAATCATACGAGAAGATATGGGTCCCTGCAACCTAGAGATCACCCTAGGAGTATGACACTCATCCACACACTCTATCCTCTTCTTTTGACAATCTATCTTGGCACTTTGGGCATAAATCCAATCCATGCCAAGGACAACATCATATGAACATAGAGGGATGATGCATAGATCAGACATTGTGGACATATCCCCAATCTGAATCTTATGATTATGGACCATGGAACTAACTAACACCTTGACTTCTAAGGATAACTCTACCTCCCAACTGACATCTTGCCTAACTACTACTAGCCCACAACACTCCACTACAAATGAAGATAGAAAAGAGTTAGTAGCTCTAGGATCAAATAAAATAGTAACCATACTACCTCGAATCATACTTGTGGCCTTAATAACTATATCCTAATGCTTGGCATGGTGATTATCAACCACTACAAACACTTTATGGGATCTACCCATATCACCAACTATAGGCTCTAAAGTAGCCCCTCTCTAACTAGCGAATGATTGTCCCTATAGACACTCTCAACTATGTTACCCATGCCACCACAAGTGTAGTATGATCCACAAGTATGAATATGTACACCATGTGATCTAGACTACTATGAACCTCTAGTCCTACTAGACCCACTGTAACCACCCCTAGAGGACTAGTGAGTCTTGGTTGGCTATGCCTATGGGGTCTATGCCCCCTGATCTCGTCTAGAACCCTATGACTACCACTGCTTGGGCTTAGAGCCTTGATAACCCTATGATTTTTTCTACCTAGAATCCCATTGTGGTCTCTACTGCTAAGACTATTGGCCCTTAAAGGCCCTTACTAAGTGACTCTAATTCCCTTTCCATGGGGCTCTCTATTGTCTTGATTATTGGGTAGAGGAGTTTTGGTTCTGAGACTGATCTCGGGACTCTTGTCTAGTATGAATGTCCTCGACCACTAGGGCTATCTCAATTATATCTCAAAAGGTAGTAGGAAAATCTAGGCATACTGTACCTTGAAGAGACATGTTAAGGCCCTTAATGAAGCAATGGATCCATAGTTTCTCGTCCTTTATGTAATCAACATAAGGAAGGAGCTCAAGAAATTTCCTCTCATACTAGGTCACAATGAGACCTCTCTACTAGAGATCATGGAATTCCTCTATTTGTCTCTATTTGAGGTGCTCAGAGAGATACCTCTCACATAGATGAGCTATAAAAGACTCCCAAGTGAGTCTATCAATCCTCACTCCACCTATGGACTCCTCCTGCTACCACCATGTAAAGGCACTATCTCGTAAAAGGTGAATAGTAAGTTATGCCTTTAGATTACTCCCATGAGGGCATAATCCATATCACCATTGCAAACTTTGTAACTGGGCCTTTGCTACTGCACCATCTATTGAACCCAAAAATAATGGTGGCTGGAGTCGTAGCAACTCTCTAATCTCATCAATGACATCTCTATGAGGTCTACCGGGTGGTGGCTCTATTTGATGCACTGACTCACCCTCATGATCACCCTGTCCCTCAACTTGTTTAGGTGGAGGAATCCTCCTCCTCTCTCTAGCATTCACTCGATCTACTCCTATAACATATGCTCTATCACCTCCCAAAACTATGTTGCTTGGGATGAACTATAGGTGGTAATCTTTATTGGACTACCCCAATTAGGTTCTAGAGGGCATCCATAATATCTTGGTTAGGGTTTTGTGGTGGTGGTGGTGGAGGTGGTCCATCCTCCTATTCTGTCCCAACACTCGCAACTCTACAACCTTTTCCTCACTAGCTAGCTCATGTGACAATAGGCATCCTACACAACAATTTGAGTTTAAATGAGTTGAAATGTAATGGGTTTAGGTTCCTAGTGTTGAAATTGTTCTCTGATAAGATCATCTAGGTAAACAATGACAAACTTACATAGAAAATCATTTAGTACCTCATTCATGAGCCTCATGAAAGTGCTTGATGCATTGGTTAGCCCAAAAGGTATGACTAGCCACTCGTATAATCCTTCCCTTGTCTTGAAGGAAGTCTTCCACTCGTCTCCTTCTTTGATGTGAATTTGATGGTATCCACTCTTTAGATCTATCTTTGTGAAATACACAACTCCACTCAAATAGTCCATAATATCATCCATCCTTGGCATTGGAAATATGTACTTGATTGTGACCTTGTTGATAGCCCTTGAATCTATGCACATTGGTGCTAATACTACTAATACAACACATGGACTCAAACTCTCTCGAATCAACCCCTTCTACAACAACTTATGAACTTGTCTATTCAACTCTTCACTTTTGTTGGTGTCATTCTGTGTGCTTCCTTGTTTGGAAAACTACCTCTTGGAATCAAATCCATTGGGTGACTAATCTTCCTCGCCGAGGATAATCCATCAAGTACATTATTTGACACAATATCAGGAAACTCTCCCAACAAACCTACAACTTCTACAAGTACCTCCTATACTTCTTCTTTATGATCTTTGGGATTACAAAAAATAATATATGCTCATGCTTCATACATTTGAGAAACTATTTTCCATCAATAAAACATATTCTAGTAGCACTATATACCTTTTCTTCTTTCTCCTTCAATGACTTTAACTTATGTTTCTTTCCATCCTTAGTCAGAGTGTAGGTATTTACTCACCTATCATGTACATCATTCCTATCAAACTACTACAACCCACCTAGCAACATATGACATATATCCATAGGTATCATATCACAAAGCACCTCATCTTGGTAGCTTCTGATCTTGAACTTCACTAGGCATTGCTCATTGACCATGACCTTGTGATCATCCTACACCTAGGCAAATATGGTATAGACGTGGATGTTTCTGCCTCCTAAGATTTAACTTTTTGACCATCTTGTCTAACACTAGATTATCAATACTTCCACCATCAATGATCACATTGCATCACAACACTTATCTTCACATTTGTACCTAGTGCAAAACAAACTCCTACTTTGATCAAATTCATTCTCTCCACTCAGCAAGACACTCCTATTAACTATGACTTCTCCTCTTTCAACATCTTTAGACTAGGATGATTTGGCATCTTCATCAACATGCACAACTCTAGCCTTTCCTTTTGCTTTCCAATCTATCCTTCCTTGGTTTTGGGAACATTCAAATGCTCTATGCCCTTCTTCTCCATAGTGAAAGCATTTTCCACAAAAACCTCTTCTAGATCCTTGCCCTCTACCTCTTCCTCTCTAATCTCTATTGTTTTAATCATGGAAATGATTGGAATTATTTCCCCTCCAGTTTTGACTACTACTACTTGCCTCATCCTTGTTCTTTTGATCATCATTTAGCCCTCCATAAGACCATCTACTAGATCTTCCATAGCAACTTCTTCCACTATTCTTGTTATCAAATTTTTTGCTTAGCTTCTCCTCAACTCTTAAGGAAAACTGGTATGCCTACTCAATATTGGTCATTCAAACTAGACGCAGCTCCTCCTGAATGCTTGGCCTCAACCAATTAAGATAACATGCAACTTTCTCCTTATTAGCTTTTATATGGCTGGTTCTGATGAGAACTCAGTAGGACTCTTCAGTATACTATTGAACAGATCTTCCCACCTACTTCAACCCTTGCATTTTCTTCAATAGATCAAGCTCAAAATCCACGAGAATGAATTGTCACTTCATTCGACCCCATTTGGTGATTTTGTCTTTTCCTCTTCTATTTCACTCCAACTAGATTTCTTGCCACTAGATCTTCAAGTGGCCCTTCAATTTCACCTTCACAAACTTGACCTTGTCAGGATCCTCAATATCTTCATATTCAAAGTATTCCTCCAATTCATTGATCTAATCAATCAACTCCTATGGGTTAATATTTCCCAAAAATGTGGGAACCTCAAACTTAGGTCTTTTCCTAATCTTGGAGATGGCCTTAAAAAGCCTCTATTCCTTTAGGTTTAGAACTACCTCTACTTCAACATTTTCTTCTTCTTCATCCTCATCCTCGCTTTCATCTCTTACATAAAGAATTATTCCTTTGTGCATTAGTTCTTCCAGTGATTGCATTTGCCTCTGGAGGGCTCTAAAAGCCTTAGATGTGACACCTACAACTCTTCTACGACACTCTCTTTATGAATCCATTTTCTCACTTCCGTTGAAACCCTAGTGCAAACTGACTCACAATTGACAATTTGTCTACATGCTCAGCCCAAACCACAGTCTTGGTGCAACTACCTCATACTTGATGATCTATTTACACACTCTAGAAATCATGCTCTAATACCACTTGATGAAGGGTACTCCCCTTAATACCATAAACACATAACATAAACAAAGAAATAACAACAATTTGTGAGAACAAAATATGGGCTTCTTATTATCGTTGCAAATGCAAAATTACAAAATTCAAAATTACAATATGTTAACCCACATGGGTGCCTTCATTATAGTAATCTACAAGACAAAGCTGCGAACTATCACCTAGAGTTGTCCTAGATAATGTATGAGCATTTCTTAAATAGGCAATTTTATTCCACTTGGGAATGTTCTTGACACTCAAACTTAATACCTAGGGCTAACAAACCCTAACAGTACATATAGAGTTTACCAAACACATTTTTGACATTTAATTTGAAAGTTTTAGTCAACCCAACTTTAGAAGGCCACAACTTTCGAACTGTTGCTCTGATTGGCTATTATAACCACTTTTCATAATCCTTAGCTTCTAATCTACAGGCTTAGATTGGTGCAAGATCCCATCCATTGAGTTTTTGGGCCTCATTCGGGCACGTTTACGCCTTCAACGGTGAGCTTGAAGTTTTTATACCAAAATTATACACCAAAAATCTACAATAAATCTATGAATACTCATGATATGGCATTGAGCCTCAATTAGTAGGCTGATATATCCAAGATGAACATCCACCTCTGAAATTAGGACATTCTGAGCTCGTATGACTGACTTACTAAGTAGCAAGCTTGTAGAAACAACAACTTTGCACTAAGACAACCCTTATTCAAGAAATAAAAAGGAAATATTTTTTGGGTGATGCAAGATTTCTCTTACCACCATGATGCTCCTGCATCACTTTGCTTTCTGTTTTAGCTTGTTTTCTTAGCCTTGCTCCCCTCTGCCCATCTTCAAGAAGCTCTAGGTGCTCTCTTTTATGACTCTATTTCCTAATGTTTTTAGGCACTAATCTTTTAACCATAGAATACTTGAGTTCTTTACTTTTGCAAGAAAAGTAGTCCCCCTGTAGAGCCAAAGTTAGTTCTCCATATGGACCCCCCAATTTAAAATTTCAAAATCCAATTAGTCTTCCTATTTGTAATGGTCAGAGATTGAATTTGTGTCATTACATAAAAATATTCTACAAAGGGAAGCATTTCAGATATCATTGTGTTCGTGTTTATATGGTTTCACAAAAAGGTTCACCAAGTTCATCAAGTTCAAACACATGTCGTTGAACCCCTTGAACTAGTTCAAAAGGTTCAAACTAGTTCAAAAGGTTTAGAGGTTCATCAAGTTCAGATTTCAAGTTCAGATGCTTGACTCATCAGTTCAGAGGAATTGGTTCAAATAAATTTGACAAGGTATAAAGGGTTCAAAATGGTACAATTGGGTTCATCCATATGTGAACCTATTCTAACATGTTCACAAGTTCAATGGTTCAATATGGTATAGTTGATACTATTGGTTTAGCAACTTCCTAGATTCACAAGCTCCTCCAAAATTTCTACTAGGTGAGAGGCATATGGTTAGACGTTGGTTAACCTTTATAACTCAAGCAAAGTTAAAGCAAAAAAAAAAAAGGAGATAAATTTTGTCAATATAAAGAAAATATTAGAGGAGTATTAATTTACTATTGACAATATAAAAAATATATCACCCTTGCATCAAATGATCCAAATTTTTGGGTAAATGGAATATGTTCTTCTTCAAACTAGCATGCATTAATTGGGAAAAAAATTTACAAAATGGTGGCCTGTGTTTTGAATAGAGAAAGACACAAATTTGCTGAAGTGCAATGCATGACTATCTTAGAAAATACAATACAATCATATTGTGGGGGCCATAACTTTCAAATCAACCATTGGATTCTGATCAATTTCAGATATGTTTTCAAAAACCAAATTAGCTAAATCCTTACCAAAGTAATTTTCAAAATTCTACTTGGTTTGTGAGATATGAAGGACTATGTGCAACACTATCAAAACTGTTGATGACAATCATTAAAGGATAACAACACCTCATCATCAACATGTGCCACCTGCTACTTTAAGATAATGTGTGATTTTAAAGAATATAGTATATGTCAAGGGAGATATCCCACATGTTACATATATAAAGGCACACCTTATATGCTCATGACATTATAAAGTTATGAAGAGACAAAAATATATGGGGATAATATTCTATTTCAAGATTCAGTTATCAAAACTGAATCATGCTCCTGTGAAACTTATTTATTGTAAAAGTTTGACAAGGAGAAGGGTTTCACTTCTGGTAAAAAGGCTTGTGTGTTGTAAAAGAGAGGAAACACTTTTCTACATATTATTGTAATAGGGAGAGTGCAAATTAATTTTTTATGCAATTGCTATGGAAGTTCTAAGTCTATGAGCCCACATTCTTTTTGGTATTGAATAAATGAAGGGAGCTTTATTAAATTTGTGAATTTGTTATTGCCTCCTTTAGATTATATTGAATTGTGTTTTGAATATGATTATTTTCCATTCCATCGACAAATGCAAGTTCAATTGATTCTAGAACTTAGTTTCCATATTAAGCTGGTTGTTAAAAGGGATATGCACTCTTCATGTTTTCCCTTTGACATTGTATTTTGTGAATGCGAGAAAGTGATTTGTGTGTCAATTTCTTGTGTTCATTTATCTTTGTATTTAGGTCTTTTATATCTATTTTGTATTTATGGGTAAATGTTTGTATACCTTATTTTCTTTTAGGTTAAAAGCATTTCAATAGTTAGTCTTGTAAATTCGTTGCAAATCTTGTACGGGGAGCTGTACCCCAGATAATTCAGAGGGCACTTATATATTCTAATTGCAAGCGACCCAACTGTTAGTAAAAAAATCTTGTCTTCTTGATCAGACATTTGAGAGTAATTTTTAAGGTTATTTTTGTAAAAGACAATTCTATTTACTAACACACACACACATATGTTTATAGCCATTAATATGGCAAAGGATAGTCATGTGGGAGGGTGAGGGTAGGGGTGAGGGTGGGGGTGGGAGGTGTGTGTAAGTTGTTAGTAAGTCTTATGTTTCTAAGTGACTGTTGTAATGAGGATTGGCTGAACTATATTATAGGCCTTATATGTAATACTTTCTTAATATTAATAAAATATCATATGTTACTAACCAATTTTATTTATTTATAATACTACAAAGAAATACTTGCCATTAAATAACACATATTCTTGTTTGTTATAAAAACATATGTAACAGAGAGTCCATTTGGCTGCGAGAATAAGAATATGGGAATAGGAATACATATTCTGGAATTGTTATTCTAGAATAGAAAATAAGAATATGTATTCCTATTCTTGTTTGGTTCAATCGAAATTTGATGGGGAATTCACGAACCCAAAATTTTTTGTTTTCTAAAATAAATAAAACTAGAATAGGATCACGTATTCCAATTCCAACTATTTAGGTGGAATTGCAAATGCTAATTTTTGGGCCAAAATTGGAATACATATTCCTATTCACAATTCTGACTGGTGCACCCAAACAAAGAATTTGAAATTTTAAGAATTTACATATGCCTATTCCACTCATATTCCTGCTGCCAAACAGACCCTAAATTATCCTCCACTTTTATGTAGAGGTGTATTTCCTCCCATGTTCGGGGAGAGGATTGAGAAGTTGAGCACATTTCAATAGTAATATTAATACTTGTTGATTTAATGTCTGTAATTGAGCACAATCCAATGCGTGTGATAATTTTGTTGAAATCAACAAATCATTTGATGCCACAACAATACTACAATAAAATGACTTACTGCACAAGTATTAGTCTCACTTAGTTTTTTATCCTTCTTAACATTTGACAAAAAGAATGGTGATGTGACCTTGAAACCTTACTTATAAGTAGAGGACTTACCAAGAAAGGTGCAATAGACAATTAAGAGTGATTTTATTTTTTCATGTAAAATACATAAGATTTTGAGAAGAAAAGTTAAAGTTGCTTTAATGATTTGAAATTCTTAATACTAGGTTAAGGACCAATTCTCATAAACTTTATTACGAAATCAAACATGTAAAAGACTCAAAGAAGCTTTGGAAGAAAGTTTGTGCACTTCTAAAAGTAGAAAGACATTTCATTATAGAATGATCATAATAGCTTTAAAATAGCATATAATCTCCATAGCTAACTTTTAAATTGATTCATTCAATAAGAAGACATTAGACTAATTAAAACACTCATCATTAAATTTTTAAAAATATAAAAATACACAAATCAATATATTGTATCCCAAACACTATCTTTACCTTTTAAACATTAAAATTAAAATATGCACAAGATTTATAAATTGGGGAGAAAAATCAGAAGGCTATGTTAAGTGTGTCAAACGCTATCCTTAGCCTTATAGACATAAAAAATAATATATATGCATAACAATAATATAATAATAATAATATCGCAAGAAATAGTAATAACTTGGGCAAAAGAAACCGCAATTATCATCTCCGCACGGATACAGAGCCTATCCAGAAATTTCATAGTGGGGGGCAGACATGGCCATGGCAGTGGGTTCTCTAACAGCAAGCTTCGCCTCTATATCGTTGTCACAGACCCTCCAACGTAAATCACTGCTGGGAATGCCCCTCAACGTTCCAAAACTGAAGCTCTGTAACGAGAAAAAGAAATCAAGGGGATTGACATGGAAAGCAGTTCCAGTGACAGTGTGTTCAGCTGAGGAAGAGGACCTCTCAAAATATGTGAAGTCGAAGCTGCTGGGAGGCTTCGCAGCGCAGAGAATAATGGGTACGGGTCGAAGAAAGTCTGCTATTGCACGCGTTGTTTTGCTCGAAGGCACCGGTCAGATCATCATCAATAACCGCAATGCCAAGGTCACTGTTGTTCTAATTTCTCTTGCTATGAGCATTTGTGATTTTCCAAATTTAAGTCTAGTGAGCTAACTTCTGTTAATTAGTAGTTTAAAGCAAATTCCTGACAATTAAGATTGGGCATTAGCCCAATTCTTCAATTGAACTTGCTCATTTTATTAGTATTTTGGTAAATTCCATCTGATGCATCTCTTGTCTGAGAACACGGGGACATGCACTTGGCCTTATCCGTAGTTTTTAAGAGGGAGCTGTATCTCATTGTGTTGCACGGCCCATGTTCTTGCGCGTGTCATTGTGCGTCAACTTATCGAGATGGATATAGTTTATTATCCCATTTCAATACTTTGTTATGTTGCCGGGGATTTGATCTCCATACCTTTTCTTCTGGGTTTCTCATTGCATTTGGCTTTAAATGCTATGCAGATTTGAACTTATTGCTCTGTTATTAAGTACCTACACCTACACTTTACTAATTGAATTTATCCCATTTGACACTAAATGCTACGGTGAAGCAGAACCGAGAGAGAACATTAGTATTTGATTGAGTCTTAAGTTACTTGCGCTTTCCCTGTAAGTTGATTTTTTCAGTTGGTATTTTTAACTAGTTTTTGGTGAAAGTTATGCATTTTCCTTGGCATTTCGTAGTGCTTATACTACAAGCCCATCTTACAGTGGGGGTTAGGAATATGGGTCATACTCTCACAATTGTCCTGCACAACCATTACATCACAACCATTACGATTGGATTATAAGTCTTAAGTAATAGCCAGTTTTTTATATAAAATTTACTTAGATTCATTATATCTGCTGAACGTTTACTCAAGGTCTAGGTGAATGGGTAAACCTGAAACTTGAGCGATGTCATGAAATCTAAATCCAAGGGTACACAATTTTGACAACATTTGAGGTAGATTGAAAGAGGCAACCTTGTGGGCTTTCGGAAGGGGGTCTTATATGCGAAATCGGCATTTGGCTTCACTGTAACCTAAGAACAACCTTAGTGTTTTTTTTTTAATTGGTATAATACTATAAGTTGGAATGTGCTATGCAGCTTAGAATACCATTTAGCTTGGCTGTTTTCATAACATTCACCCTGACTTGAGAACGAATTAGATTATGTCGTTCTTATTGCATAGCAGATATGAGTGATTGTTTTAGGTCACAAACTTGGCAGGATGTTGACATATTAGACCCTAGAGTTGTTTTTTGTGTCTACCTTATAAATGTTGTTTGATTTTGTAAATGTAGCCAATACACCTAGGGAATTATTTTCACAGTATCTTATATACGCTGTTCAAAGTTTATGCCTCTTGGGTATCACACTCAAGCCAAGCTTGGGACTTGGGAGAACACCAGGCCTTGCCAATCCACATAAACCAAAGTTACACATGTTAATGCAGGTTTTATATATAATGTTCAAATTGCATACCTCTTAGATTCAAACTCAGATCAGGTTCAAGAGCTCTCTAGGCCTTGCTAATCCATTTACACCAAGATGTATAAATGTTAAGGAAAGTTTAATGTAGGAAATGTTAATGGAGGCAATGCATACAATGCTTGATTGCACTTGCTCTCCTAATGGGAATCGAAACCAAAAATCCATGATCGCAAGCTAGATAAGATATCTATTAGGCCACCGGCACTAGACATTGAACACCTGAAAACAACTGGTTTAAAACATGTATAAATTTGGTTAAAAATATTTATAAAAGAGACTTTCTCAATTTTATTCTTGTAAAGGCAGACTGTAAGCTACTGCTTTCAATTTAGAGAGATAAAGAGTCATGGATCCATTGTAATTGTCCATCTAAACACTTTTCATTTCTGTTGTTGATACAACTAAGTTGCTAAACTCTGAGAAATACACCTCCTACCTCAGCTTTTGATGAGTTGACAGTGCCTTTATTCTTCCGCAGATCATTGAAGTGGGCACAAGCCAGACCTGTCAGCATAGGATTTTTTTGATGAAAAAAATAGCTTCTAGAAATGCCCAACGTTTGTTGTGTACCTAATTAACATGTACTTATGTTTTAGCATGTATCCTAGCCCTTTGCTTAGTTACTATTCAAGTAACATCTTGTCCACCTGAGTTGTGCGAATAATTAGTTCATGGGTTAGACTTGGCTTAGTTAGAGTTTCCTTTCCAATTGAGTATATAGTAAGGGCAACACCTAAATGATGTGATGGAGCTCCAAAATTTTGCAACTAAAATTTCCGTGAAGATCTTGGGAATGAGTAATAATGTGGAGGAAGTTGAAGTCATCATTCATTTTTTTCAGGAAAATCAATACTGGATGCATTCATCAGAATGCAGTTATATATTTTTTTGTTGATTCACAATTAGGATTAATTGAGCAACAATTATGTGGTTCGGTAGCAGCATATATAAAGGCAATGTTTTTTATCAGAGAGGATGGGATATGCTGGGAAGGCATTAGATTGTGGTTGAACATATCAACTAGTCTACCTGTCAGAATCTCATATATCAGAGTCAAGTTACTTACAGTTGAAGGTTTTATATGCAGCATCCTCTTCATCTGTTCTTGTTTAGAGAAGGAATATAAATATCTCACCTGATATGTAATTTTACCATGGTTTCATTATGCTAAGATTCACCAGATATTATTTGAAAACATATGTAAATATAAATCACTGATACAAGCAACTATATATATTCATTATGACTTGCTTGAGCAACATACATTCATTCAAAAAGACAGCAGCAGGTTTCAAATGGAGGTCTTGTCTACTGTTTGGAACATCTGGAGGAGAATATAGATGATTAGCTTGCACAGCAGTTGGAAGGATATTAGATGATAATTGTCTTGTGTTCGAATATCTGGGTCAAATAAAGCTTTATTCACATGTTCCTTTATTCTGAACTTTTGTTGACCGACTCAAGCATTGGAGCTTCAATGTTTGTGCTGTATATTTGCTTGACTCACAGTTTGTTTCAGACATAACAAGGTACAAGGTTATTGCTGTCAGAACTCGATCAAAATATGGCTTCACACTCAGCAAAATTAAATAAGTCACAAGCAGAACTGATCAATGGCTACAGTATGGTTGATTTCTTGCCTTTTGAAATAAGCAGATATAAGCATGGCATAAGGTAATACTATGCTTGACTGCGAAATGAAGAATCTGTTAGTTTATGGTACTTGCAGTCGGATGGAGGAGACATTGTGATTTTAATGTTCAGGCTGAAGAAAAATCTTACTAACACGTGATGACTGTGCAATATCCAAAAACATTGGTTCATGGTATCATTTATCAAGGATATTTTGAGTTTGAGACAACCATTTATAACCCTAACATATCCACACAGCAATCAAAAATATGATTCTTTGGGATAGCCTTTCTATTAATGATGGATGTTGACAACCACAACATCAAAATAAACAAAGGATGATATATAGTAAAGATATATTTATAAAATGGTGACTAAAATGGATTTAGTGATGTCAAATTCATGAATTTTAAAAGAAAATATCATGACACTGGTATTTCTTGTGTATTACTTTTCTATGACTGGAGATGGATATACTTGTTTCAGATCAGGTCAAGATGACAGAAAGATATAGAACAGTTGCAAGTCAGGAATAAAGAAAGTATCATTTGATTACATCCGTCAATAATGATTCAATGTCTGAAACTGAAAGGATTGGAAGTTACAGACAAGCTATGAAACCTATGAGCTCACTACCATGGACAGATGTGTGGCCCAAAAGATGTCAGCATGACTACTGGACAACAAATGAATCATGCAGCACGAGGGATTTCTACCCAGGTTCATATAACATTTATGCACATGAGTAGAAGCGATTAAAAATATTAACAAAAGCAACTTGCTAAAGATTTGAAGACAAAAGGAAGATGTCTAAGATGATCAGGATCTAAATCCAAAGCAATCGTATACCCATGGCAATAGAATACCAACGTTGAGATTTTTTAAAGCATTCACGAGGCGGAAATGTTTAAATACTGATGACATTGTGCAGGGAAAAACAAAGTCGATATTATATAGGTTAATGAAATAGAGCAATGGCAATATCGATTTGAAGTGTGTCTTCCGCCAAATACATCGTTCATGCAGCTTTCCAAGCAAGGATTTTGAATCTAACGTTATTGTTGTTTCTTGCAGGTGTGAAGGGTGCTGTCTGTGCGGATGAGGGCATGAATGCGTGCATGGAGGAGAGTCCTGGAGTGGTTCCTGTAAACAGCAGGTCTATGATATGATGCTAAAAAGATGCAACACCAGCCGAAAGACACAATCCCGAAAGCTCACAGTGAACTAGCAGCATGGTATTCGCATAAGAAATCAGGAGGACGAAAGGAGAGTGCATACCCGCGGGATATTTTCTTGAATATGTAGCAGATGGATGATATAGTTCAATGTCTGAAGCGTATGAGGAAAACGTTGAATTCGAAGAAGAGATATACAGGTGTCATCATCGCTTATATGATATATCGTATGCCCTTTTTATCTTACTTGTAAAATTATATTAAGGACATTTTATATCCTTAATTCTTTTACATTATAGGGTAGTTATAGGGATTAGGTGCCCGAGTGGTTGTATCCTTTCATTCACACCTTTTCATAGTTTTTCATAGTCTATAAATATATGATCAATTCATACAAGAGACTTATGAGAGAATCCATATTCACACATTCATATTTTAAAACTTTTTTCCTTGCCTATGCTTTATGATATATTATATTTTTCCAATTGGCGGAGAAATGGATTTTTGAACTAAGCCTGTGGATTTGAGTTAGTGAGTGGATTTTGTGCGATCCGGATATGTTCGCAATAGATGGATCTTCTGTAAGGAATGTCTCTATTGTGATTTTATTTTCGGCATTATTATTTATTTTATATTTCAGAGTTTTAAATTATTATTAAGTTGTGTCCTTTGTAAATGTTTTTTATTTGTTTTCTATAAATATTTTAATATTCGGATAAGTGGATTGGATCATTATTGCATTTTGAATTTGATAAACGTAAATATTGTGAAATATATTATTGTTTCCGTATTTATGTCTAATTTGTCTCCACAGGAGTTAAACTGCATTTTAGAGTTATTTAAAATTGCGTTTATATAATTGATCCATCACATTTGAATTATTAAAATTGTGTATAGTTTAATATATTGAACTTTATAAAGTTGTATGTCTCAGCTTATAATGTTGACTCTGATTGCCCATTTAATTAGGCACTAATCTTTTACTCCTGATTCATAATCCATATGCTGGCAATTGTTTCATTTCTTTCCATTAGAGGAATTAATATATTCATATGTTGTATTAATCTATATTTATTCTTTAATTAAACATTAATTCAATCATTTACTTTTCTTCTCAGTTCATAAATTACAAGTTTAAAGTTTTCCTATATTTCTTGCCATTTAGAAAACTTTTATTGTATTCATGTTCTAATTGATTTGCTTTAAGCATCTTGGCCTTTAAGTGTTTCGTCCAGGATCAGGGACACCCGCCTCAGTCTTGCAGAGCCGGAAGCGCAGGGGATTTAGACCACATTGATCAATCTTGTTAAGTTGGCTTCAACCGGTTGGATATCCCAGCATCGAGCAGGCAAGGCTCGTAGGATTCCAATCTGTGGTTTTGGGAACCAACATGATGTATGACTTATATCTATCACACGTATTTGTTAATCAAACATTGAAATACAACTGTTGGTTGTGTGAGTGCCTATGACTTTTTACTTAAGGATTTACAGGTGCTTCCTATCTTTGCATAATGTTTTCTGCTCAATATATTTATGCATCTACGCTACTGGATTCGCGAATGGGTATGTCATGGGCCATGTAAGGTCAAGATTTGATCTTGTGGGTCTGTCCAGATTTGTAGTCCATGAATCTAGGTGGACCTACAGGGTCAAATCCTGATCCTGCATGGATCTGGCCCAGACCAGACCGGTTGAGAATCCCCACGGACCCACGGGGCAAAACATAAGATGTGGGCCAAAAACTTGGAAAACCCAATTTTTTGATTTTTTTTTCTGCTCTAACCCTAAAATGTCCCCTATTTGGTCTTCACAAACACATTTGATCACTGTTTTGCTCTCTCCATCTTGCAAGTTTGAAGTGAGGTGAATATTGAATCATCTTTCAGACATTAATGAACTATAAGTATATTTTGAATTTTCATTTTGTAATTCAGTAATTTGATGTGATGATTTTATTTTGAATCACAATGTTTATCTTTGACATTTAGCATCAATCAATGATCAAGCATCATAGATTCATTCCATGAAATGATTTAGTTTGACAATTGGAAAGAAAATTCACGAATTGGATTCTCGAGCCCGAATCCGTTCCCAAACCCGAACGAGCAACTTAGTTCTGCATTCTTTTTTCTATGATTTTTTTTAAGGAAACAACAATTGGTATCAGATAAGATAAGATAAGATAATAATATTAATGTCCAACAAAAGACCACAAAAGGTCTATGGGACTGAGAGTTTACAACAAGATTGCTGACAACAACAGGGGCACCAAATGGTGTCCAAGAAAAAAAAACAACAAAACACAAGAAGAAGAAGAGAGAGGTGCAAAGAGAAGCCAAGGCAAAGATTAGGAGTCCTTCCTTGGCAAAAAAAAATCAGTCACAAAAGGATAAGATTGTGAGTGGACGGGAGCCTTGATTTGTCTTTGTGAGCTCATGGAGGAGTGCCGCTAACGTAAGAAACCGCTACGGGGTTTGACAGATTTGGAATGACCAGTAGAACTGGCAGAACTAGGTGGCCTTTTCACACCCCTTAAAGGAGATAAGGTTGAGAAAAAGGCAGTAATAAGGTGATCAGAGGTATGCCGGTGAGGAATCAGTGACTGTAAAGTACTATCAGGGAGTAGGGTGGCCTCCTGAAGATAGAGCGCAAGACATCACTAGTCGCAATAACTGAAGAAAGCTGAAAGAGACACAGTCCTGGAACAGACA
Organism: Cupressus sempervirens; assembly: GCA_028749045.1. Lineage (NCBI taxonomy): Eukaryota > Viridiplantae > Streptophyta > Pinopsida > Cupressales > Cupressaceae > Cupressus > Cupressus sempervirens. The sequence continues at coordinate 197,159,324 of CM053788.1, forward strand.
ATAAAATCTCCCTTTGATCTCATAAAAGATAGGGCAACGGAAAATAAAGTGAGTCTCTGTCTCAACCTTTGCTAAAGTACACAGCTTACAGATTCGTTCTCTACTATCAATATGATGGTCAGTCTGAGCCCGAAGATGGTGAGAACCAACTTTGAAAGATCTTAGAGAGATACGTAGAGCATGACACTACCGTCGAGATAGGTAACTAGGACGAACAATAATCCCATCACTGATCTCCAGAAAGTGCTTTGCATAGAAGGCCATACTCGGATGTAAGCCACTAGGAGGTTTAGTCCAGGTAGTGATAATGTACAGTCTGTAGATATCTAGTTTGACATGCTCATTTAACTCCTGTCGAGAGGGAAGGAGATGAGCAGCGACATTCAACAAGAATTGATAAGCAGGGAGAAAATCAATATCAATCCCAATCGAGCTCAGTAGAGAAGATGCCTATGCATACCAGTAGCGAGCTTGAGAGCTAGTATCAGAACTTGTAGTAGCAACAAAAGAACAATACGCCAGGTAGGAGTATCAATCACGTTCACCAACCCAATCCGCAAAACCACGCAGGCGATGAAGGAACCAAATCAGATAAAATATGGCCGCAAGACTGAAGGGATGAGCATCGAACTCAGCAAGAATGATACTACGAAGAGTGAACCTGTGACATCTAATGATGCGCCGTAAAAGCAATGTTTGAACCCATTCAATCGAGGCCCAATCAAAACCAAGGAGAGAAGGCCCCCAAACCACTGAGCCATAAAGAATAGTAGGCCAAACAAGGGAGTCCAAGAGGGATAACTTGGACGAGGTATCTTGGAAATGGTGTTTGAAACATTGTTTCTCAAGCATAGCAAGAGAACCCATACCCTTACTAACTTTGGACTGTATCGCCAGTCTCATATTGAAGCGTGGTCCAGAAAACTTCACTCCCAGATACATATAAGAAGAAGTGATTTCAATCTCCCGTCCCTGAAAAAAGAAGTGAAGATGAGAAGTCTTTAAGCAATTAAAGACCATAACTAGAGTCTTACCCAGGTTAACCACAAGCTATCTCTGATCACTAAAGGAAGCCAAACCATCCAAAAGCCTCTATAAACTCTCTGGAGAAGAAGCAAGAAGAACCACATCATCCGCGAAAAGAAGAATGAAGATCAAAACCTGGTGTAAGTAGAAACCATCACCTGGGAGCGAGGACTTCAAAGTCCTCAAGCTCATCAATATACAAACCGAACAAAGTGGGGGAGAGAGGACAGCCTTGTTTAACCCCAATGGTGCTATGGATCAGAATTGAGAAGCCCTCGAGAATCCTGAATCTACCCACCACAGTTTCATATAATCTCATGATAACAATTAGCAACATCTCCGAAATCCCAATCACCCAAAGCCTCTGAAATAGAGCCATCCTAGGAACAAAATCAAAAGTTTTGCGAAAATCAACAAAGCAGCAGTAAACTTTCGCCGATTTGTGTCTAGCCTCCTCAATAATAGCCCGTAAAGTGAAAATGTGATCCATGGTCTGTTAGTGAGCCCGGAAACCAGCCTGCCCTCTAGCTCTACAACCTTTCCTGTCAAGCTCTCTAGATAACATAGCATTGAGGACTGTAGCATACAGTTTGCCAAATGTGTGCCCGATCAGAACTTCAGTTGATGTTTTTTAGTTGTTGTTACCAACATGACAGGGATGTGTCCTAAGAAATAACTTAAAGTTAATAATGAAGAACGAGCTGAAGTGTTTATTGACTGAATTTGTTGAAGACTTTCATTTCGAGATTCAATGAGCTGAAATGTTTATCGACTGAATTTGTCGAAGAGTTTCATTTTGAGATTCAATCCTTAGAGAAACAACCAAGTTAACCAGATTCAGAACATCCAAACCACTAAAGCACCATTTTGAAAGAGGATAATGGCGATCCTTGGGGTGATATTGATACTCTTCCTCCAGTCGGCGATGAGGAAGAAGGAAAGCGCTTGCAATGACCCTCGTTAAAACTGCAGATACAAATTCCATAGTATTACTTTGAAGTTGTAGGGAAGGTCCATACATTGCTGAGCAAATTTAGGCTGGCCTTTTAGTGTACAAACAATAAAAAGGTATCATAATAAGCTAAATGTTTCTGTACAACATTTGGATGGTGCTGCCTACTCATGGAGAAAGAGATGGGTTTTAATTTTTAGTATTTAATAAGTCCTGAAGGTGACTTTTCTGATTTTGTTAATGCTATAACTAAGAAAGGAGATTCTGACTGGGATGAGCTGTATGATACTTAATGTACCTATTTAGAAAGTTATGCATGTGGAAGAATATATGTAAAAATTTCAAATTTTTAGAGTCAAGGTTTAAGTTATCAATTGAATTTGGCATGAAAGATATGTGTCCAGTATTTAAACAAATGTTTGAACCAAGGTAAGATTATTTGAGTTATTTATTGTAGCTAGAAGGGCTGAAAAACATGTTTAAATCTTAGAAAGAGAGTTGTAGGATGTGCTATGAAATTGTTTTCATTTGAAAGGAAGGGCAGGGAAGAAAGAAGAATTGAGTCTTTTTTGGTAACCCTTAGTTGCCAATCAAACCCATCTCTTAGTGCTTCTTCTAGGACATGAACCTGAAGATCAGTCTGCACCTATTGTAGAGAAAGGGAATCATCAGTATCATGGGCAGCTATGATTGGTTTAGATTGCCTTCATATGTTCTAGTTTTTGTCCATTTTAAAATAATCAAAATAATTGCATTTTGGTCATGGTGGATCTAGGAAGCACCCTCAGTATCCTAGGCAAGAAACAAATCTACAAGCTAGGCCTACATATGGATGCCTATGAATGTGATGCCCCGATTTTATTATGCTTAGTAATTGGTTAAATATTCAATGAATTAACAAATGATCGAATAGATCATTATAAAGAATTTTACAAAAGTACAAAATAGAAAGTTTTTATAAGAGACTTAAGAAGATTGAGTAATTAATCTTATCTAACTAAATTACACTATATACAAAAGATGACCATTGAAGTAATAAACTAATAATATTCTAATATCCTCTCTTAATGGTCAATCTGTCCACAACACCAAGTTGTCCCCTAATTTTAACAAACTTATTTGGACCAAGAGGCTTGGTGAGAATGTCTGCAGTTTGATTCGATGTTGGAATATACTATAAGTGAATTGTCCCATCTTCAACCTACTACCAAATGTAATGACAATGAACATTCACATGTTTGTTTTTTTCATGGAAGACCAGGTTTTTGGCAAGTTTGAGCACACTTTAATTATCAGAGAGCAAGAGAGTTAGACCTACTTGAGATAAACGCATATCTGCCTCTAACAAAGCCAGACTGCCTTAACAACTCCTCAATACTCGACTTCTGCGGAGGAGAGAGACTACATGCTACTTCTGACTAGTCCAGGTATGCACCAGATACCAAACTAAACACATATCCAGAAGTTGATGCCTTATCATCAAACAAACCTACCCAATTTGAATTTGTGAACCCATTAAGTCTAGAACCATGACTCCTAGTGTGAAGGAGTCCATAATCAGAAGTGCCCTTCATATAACGCAGCACATGCTTCGCTGCTACCCAACGATCAACCTCGGGAATTGTCATGAAGTGTGAAATATAGCTCACTGCAAAACTAAGATCAGGTCTAGTAGCAATTATATAGATGAGACTGTCCACTAGTTGCCTGTAAGTGACTTTGTCAATAGGAGGAGAATTCAACTTGGATGACAACTTTAGTCCTTTATCCATAAATGTGGAAGTAGGTTTACAATCTTGCATACGAAATATGTCAAGCAAGTTCCTAGTATACTTAGATTGAGCGATATAGATGCTACCATCAATTTGCCAATCCTCAACACCTAAACAATAATGGAGAAGCCCCAAATCTATCATATCAAAAGCCTTGCATAGGTCTTGTTTGATTTCTGCAATCAAATGTGTTGAACTAGCAATAATGATCAAGTGATCCACATAGACAACAAGGAAGAGAATATCATCCCCAGAGCATTTTATATACAGATTATTGTCAGAAGGGCAATACTGAAAATTGTGAGCAACCAAATACTAATCAATTTTGATGTACCATGCACAAGGGGCCTATTTGAGTTTATAGAGTGCTTTCTTGGGTCTACAACCTTGGTGTTCTTTGCTGACAACCTTAAAACCAGGAGATTGCGTCATGTAGACTTCTCCTTGCAACCCATTGTTGAGGAAGGCACTTCTAACATCCATTTGATGGACTTTCCATCTAAATTGAGCTGCAATGGCTTGAAGAAGACGAATTGTACTCATCTTGGTAGTAGGAGTAAGAGTCTCCTCAAAATCATTGCCCTCTTGTTGTGTGAACCCTCAAGCAACTAATTTGACCTTGTATTTATCTAAGGTATCGTTTGCATGATACTTGATCTTATACACCCATTTACAGCTAATGGGCGAAGATCAAAGAGAACCTAGGTCTTGTTCTTCATTAGACTTTGATATTCCGCATCCATAACCTATTCCCACTCTTGAATCTCTTTTGCCTCTTTAAATGTATGAGGCTCATAAATATTGTGAAGGTTGACCATGATAGCAAAGTTAATTGTATTTTGTTGCTTGCCCTTATTTCTACAAGATTTACCCTTAATAAGCTCATTAGGACGAAGATCATTGATCGTTTTAGCCCACCATTTAGGCCGGAGAGTAGATGTGCTGACATTAGGAGGAGGAATAACTGGAGTTGGAGGTGGAATAGAATTTGTGATAGGTGGAAGATTAGCATCATCCGAAGGAAAGTAAGGTAGTGCATGATTAAATTCAGATTTTGCATCATCCTTTCCATTAATAAAAGGTATACACCCAAATTAGAGGCCGTTAAAGGCCAATCCTCATAATTCAGCTCGGACGAGGAAGAGAGAAATGGTCCTTGTTCTTCATCAAAGCCAGCATCTCAACTGAAGATAAGACAACCAATATCTACATCAATCAGGCGATAAGCCTTATGGTTGTCACTATATCTTGTAAACACGAGCTTTCGACTCTTGGAATCCAACCTAGAACGCTGGCCATTTAGAATCCAAACATATGCTAAAGAGCCAAAAACTTTCAAATGGCTGATCCTATGTGACCAGTCAAGGCTTCCTCAAGAGTCTTCCCCTTAAAAGCATGTGTTAAAGACCTATTTAGGAGATAGATTGAAGTAAACATTGCTTATACCCAATATTTCTTTGGAACATCCTATGTTCCATCATAAACTTGGCCATTTCCGTAATGGTGTGGTTGCAACGTTCTACAAAGCCATTTTGTTGAGGGGTGTATTGTGTGGTTAACTAAGGTTAATGGCATGTGTATCACAAAGAGTGGAGAAAGAAGTAGAACAAAACTCCCTCTCATTATTAGACCTAAGAGATGTAATAGAACCACCATACTCTTTTTCTTTAAGGCCTTAAATTTTTGAAATACAATAAACACAACTTATTTCTGTTTTAAGAAAGTACACCCACATTTTTCTACTAAATCATCAACAAAAAGTAAGAAATACTTGCACCCAATAGCAGAACGAGTATTCATTGGACCACATACATCAACATGGACCAATTGAAGTACCTAAGAGGCTCGTTGTGAGTCAGCATCCTTGAATGATGTCCTATGCTACTTTCCAGCTTGACAAGCTCCACAAACTTTCTGATTTTGAGTTTGAATTTTAGGTAGACCAAGTACTAATTCATCCCAAACAAGTTGAGAAAGAGGTGAATGTTTAGGTGACCATATCACTGATGCCAGAGACAGCTAATAGAAGATGATTTTGTTGCAAAGGCATGCTCAAGAGAATCAATGTTGAGAGTCTCTATAAAGTGCTCATAAGGATTTGGTAGACTCTTCAAGGTGATGACTATCATATTTTCTTCCTCCATTTTTTGATCAATAGCTTTGAGTTGATCTCGAATTCTAAGGACATGAATTCATCCATCATTATGGAGAACAGCTAGTTCTTTAGAAAGAACACCCGACTTTTATCGGATGTCTCATGCAACTCCTGTTAGAAATAATAGATCACCAATATAAGTGAAAGGGGGGGGGGTGTATTAGTTATATATTAATCTTGGGCAATTCTTAAATATTCAACCAAGTAAACAACAATCGTAAAGAAATGCACATACACAATAACACCAGATATGTTGACTACGGAAACCCTTGATCAAAGGGAAAACCCTGGTGGGAACGATGCCCACAAAATAATGTACTAATCTGAATATTCCTTGTTAGAGGATGGACCCTGTTAGGAATCTGTTACAATACTTAGTACAAGAGTCTCTGTTAGGAGACTTTGAATCCATAGGAGATTCCAACCCTCTTAGGAGTTGTAGAAGGTAGTTGAACCCACTGTCCAAACAGCGTCTGAATCAGATCAACGAATCCACTGTCCAATTGATCTCGGTACTATTCCTTTCAGAATAATAGATGTGAAAAAATCTTTTGCTTCTTCCTTTGTCCAGTACGTCGGACTTCTTCACCTTCAGATCATGCAATCAGATCTGGAACTCTGAACCCATCAGTAACCTTAGAGGTCACGGATTAGCAGATTACTCTGCTCCTTTACTTCGCAATTCACAAGTCTTCTTTGCTTCTTGATTTCCAAATGATGATGTCTAAAACTCGGAAATCATCTTTCCTTTATACCATAGTCAATATTAATTCCTTGAGTCGATTCCATACTTTATTATAGGTTAATTAAATGAAATACATATTTACTTAATGCTATCGAATCACAGTTATACACAATCTTCCACACGTGCGACTTCTGTACCTGTGCACTCGCTGACGTCATCAGTGGTCAGTGTACTACCTTTGGTTAACTGTGTAACCCTTCATTCCAAATACAATGTGCTATATCGATCATACAATAGAAACTGTTTTCCCAATGCTCTGTTTCCCCACGGTTCTCTATAAATCATTAATAACTTCCGTACGCTGTCGATTCAGGTTCTGCGCACTTGCCCACCTGTGATATACATACTGTAGTATATGCTGGTAACTGCGCATGAGCAGAAACGCAATGTATTGTCCTCAATATAAAAATCACAGTCTATTGCTCAGTCAACCTTTCACAAACTTATTACTATGTTGTCATCAATGACAAACACAGTTATAGATACATGATAACAATGTTTTGCAATACTCCCCCATAGCATCAACATACATGCTAACAATCTCCCCCTTTGGCATTGATGGCAACATAGATGAAAAACATCTAGTTCCAAGAATACCAACAAGTTTTTTCATCACTCAAATTTCTTCATGCAAATCTTTTATTGCAACACTTCTCCCCCATAGTACAAACTTTCTCTAATGTTTTTCATGTCACTCTCTCCCTCATTGACATCAATGTCAAAGATTGTACAAAAAACAGAGCATACAACAATCTATTAGCACGACTACAAGCCGGTCTGTTGCTTTACAACTTTTGCATATAGTTCTATAAACAACACAAGTGTCTAAAGGCATTGTTGCACACCAATTACCTATTTCCAAGAGTCCTTGACTGACTCTGTTCATCATAGATACTCCCCCATTGAGGAAGCATCAACATACAGTCCAGTCTAACAATGGTGCTATATACCCTAGATTGATGCACTTTTTGCATCTTCGATTCTGAGCTAGGTAGGGACATAACCCCAAGCATACCTCTCAGGGACTCAAATGTATCTTTTGGCAAGGCCTTTGTGAAAATGTTTGCAATTTGCTCCTTAGTATTAATGTACTCCAGTCTGATTTCTTTCTCAGCAACTTTCTCTCTTATCACGTGATATTTTATGGCAATGTGTTTAGTCTTAGAATGCAAAATAAGATTCTTAGACATGTTAATAGTACTTGTGTTATCACAGTTAATGATAACAGGTTGTGTGAATGTAATTCCAATATCCTTCATCATCTGCTTCATCCATATGACTTGATTATAGTTGTTTGCTGCTGCAACATATTCTGCCTTTGCAGTACTTTGTGAGCTACAATTTTGCTTCTTGTTGAGCCAAAAAACTAGTCTTCCTCCAAGGAAAAATGCTCCTCTACTAGTGCTTTTTCTGTCATCCCTATCTCCAGCCCAATCAGCATCTATATAAGTACAAAGAGTAAAGTCATTGCTTCTATCATACCTAATGCCATAATCTGATGTTCCTTTCAGATATTTGAATATCCTTTTTATTGCTGCATAGTGATACTCTTTAAGATCAACTTGAAATCTGGCCACAATTCCGACTGCATTGGCTATATTTGGTCTGCTATGAGTCAGATACTGCAATCCTCCAATCATAGATTTGTACTTCTTTTGTTCAACAGTAGGTGTCTCATCCTTGCTTGATAACTTGTGATTGGTTACCATAGGAGTTTCAATAGGTTTACAATTTTCTAGACCAAATCTTTTCAGCAAATCTTTTAAGTACTTGGTTTGAGAGATAAAAATACCTTCTTTGTTCTGAACAATCTGCAATCCTAAGTAGAATTTCATTTCCCCTATCATGCTCATCTCAAATTCATTTTTCATGTCTGTTGAGAATTTGTTACTAGCTTCATCATTTCTACCAAAAATAATGTCATCAACAAATACAATGATTATTAACAAATCATCTCCTATTTTCTTCAAGTACAATTTACTATCTGCTGTTCCTTTAGCAAATCCAAGCTTTGCTAAGTATTTGTCCAACCTTGCATACCAAGTTCTTGGTGTTTACTATAATCCATACAATGCTTTCTTTAGTCTGCAAACCATATTCTTCTCTTCTATTAAAGGAAAACCCTCTAGTTGTTCAATGTAAACTTCTTCTAGTTCTCCATTCAAGAATGCTGATTTAACATCCATCTGATATACCTTAAAATTCTTGTTTGTTGCATAGCTAGGAACATTCTGACTGCTTCCATCCGTGCTACAGGTGCATATGTTTCCTCACAATCAATTCCTTCTTGCTGAGAGTAGCCTTTGCATACAAGTCTTGCTTTATTCCTTATTACTTCTCCTTGTTCATTCATTTTATTTCTGGATACCCATTTTGCGCCACTCACATTTTTGTCCTTGGGTCTAGGAACCAATTCCCATGTGTCATTTTTAATTATCTGCTGGAGTTCTTCCTCCATTGCTCTTATCCAATGATCATCTTTGATTGCTTCATTTGCACTTCTTGGTTCTACTTGAGATATCAAACATAGTTCTTCATTAATTTTGCTCCTTGTCATTACTCCTTTTTCTTTACTTCCTATTACTGGTCAGCAAGATGATGTCTTATCATGTTCTTATTTGGAGTAGGAGTTGCTGCTTCAATTCTTATTTCAAGCACTATGCTCTATTCTTCTCCTACATCTTCAATTTGCACATTATTCTACAAGTTATGGTCAGTCTTGAGAAATAATTCATTACTTTTGTTAGTCATTCCAGAGTAATCATCTCCATCAGAGTTATAATCCATTATCCTTGGTGCCAAATTTTTCATCAATTTTAACATTTGCACTCTCTACTATAGTTTTTGTTCTATATTTGAAACATCTGTAAGCTTTACTTTTTAATGAATAGCCAAGAAACATACCTTCATCACTCCTTGAATCAAACTTACCGATATCATCATTTCTTTTGATGTAACATTTGCTTCCAAATATCCTAAAGTACTTGACTGATGGTGAGTGACCAAACCATAACTCATAAGGTGTTTTGTCCATACCTTTCCTAATCTGCACTCTGTTCAGTGTGTATATTGTTGTATTGACTGCTTCTCTCCAGAAGGTCTTTGGTACATCATTCTCAAACAACATAGCCCTTGTTGCTTCAGCAATTGATTTGTTTTTTCTCTCAGCAATCCCATTCTGCTCAGGTGTATGGGGTTAAGATAGTTGTCTCCTGATACCATGCTCTTCACAATAGATATTGAATTCTCTAGAGGTGAATTCTCCTCCTCTATTTGACCTTAAGCTCTTGATTTTGACTCGAGATTCATTCTCAACTTTGTTCTTAAATATCTTGAATTTCTCAAATGTTTCTGATTTTTCTTTAAGAGAAGCTACCCACATCATTCTAGTGAAATCATCAACAAAAATCATAAATTACCTTTCTCTATAGTATCCTCTTGTTCTTGTAGGACCACTCAGATCTGTATGAATCAGTTCTAGCTTTTGTGTAGTACAAAACTGCTTGCTAGAAAATGAGACTCTCTTCTGCTCAGCCAAAATACATTCCCTACAAATAATATTAGTGGGCTTAGTGATCTTAGGTAAATCTCTTACAGCAAGTGTATTATTGGCCTTCACAATGTTATCAAAGTTAATATGACAAAATCTTCTATGCCACAGCCAACTGTTGACAATCTTAGCTATCAAACATGTTATTTCAATGGAGTTTAACTGAAATACATTACCTCTGGTTCTTGTGCTAGTACCAAGAAGTTTTCCTTGTTTTTGATAATGCATGTGTTATTACCAAACTGCAATTGGTAACTGTTGTCCATAAGTTGTCCAACGCTCAGCAGGTGATGCTTCAATCCATCAACAAAGTAAACATCATCAGTGTATGTTTTGCCATCAAGTGTGATAGATCCAATTCTTGTAATGTGATAGGCTGCATTGTTCTCTACTCTGACAATTCCTCCATCATGGCTTCTGAATTTGACAAACTTGTTCATATCACCAGTCATGTGATGTGAACAACCACTATCAATGATCCAATCTTTCTTTTCAACTTGTGAGATCAGCGCACTTTCTTCTCTGATTTCTCTGTGAAGATCATCCTCCTTTATAGTGACGAATTGTAATTCGTCTTCACACATGTTTTGATCAGATTCCTCTTCTTCTTCTTCTTCATTAGCATACAAACAATTTCTAGGTCTTCTAGACTTAAAACCTTCCCTTATACTTTCTTTCTCTTTTAGGACACTTAGATGCATAATGACCATATTCATTATGTGTCCAACATTTGAAGATATTCGTACCATCTTTTTCTCTTTCCACAAGAAGAGCTACTCCCTCTTGAATCTTTTCTTCAGTGGTCTTGCTGCTGCTAGCAATGTCTCCTTGTGCTTTTGTGCTCCTTGCTAAACCAGGTTTGATGTTTAGTGCATTGAATGCTGTCTCAACTTTTGTCAATTCTCCAGATTGTTTCAAATCAAATTCTGCAGCTTCCAATCTACCAAGCAATGTCTCTTTGGTGAAATTAGTAGTACAGGGTATCATCAGCTGAATCATTTGTGCTACTATCTTGAAAGGTGGTGTCAGACTTTTCAAAATCTTCCAAATTACTTCATCATCAGATTTCTTTCCATTAAGAGATGTGATTCCTGCAACAATCTCAGAGATTCTCCCAACATAGCTTCTTACAGATTCATCTCCCATCATTTTAGCATCTTGGGAAGTGCAATACAGATTTTGCAATCTAACCCTTTTTGCATGTGTATCACCCTCATAACTAGCCTCTGAAGTTTTCCAAATTTCATGAGATGTTTTGAGTAGTTTTACTTGACTCTACTCACTTTCAAGTAACGCTAACAGTATTGCTTCTCTTGCCCTTATGTTGCACATAAATACTTATCTCTGCTCCTCGGTACAAGTTTCAAGATTGTCTTCTTCTACAATATTTCTAAAGTTTTCCAAATTTCATGAGATGTTTTGAGTAGTTTAACTTGACTGTACTCACTTTCAAGTAACGCTAACAGTATTGCTTCTCTTGCCCTTATGTTGCACATAAATACTTATCTTTGCTCCTCGGTATAGGTTTCAAGATTGTCTTCTTCTACAATATTTTTAGATGTCTTGGTTACAAGCCAATATCCTGGACCCATGCATAAGAGATGAATCTTCATTTTATTCTTCCAACTATCATAGTTTGTGCCATCGAATCTAGGACTTTCCTTTCTGAACAAATTCGCCATGGATGTACCAAAGTTGTTAAACTTCCCTTTAAGGACCTGAAGCTCTGATACCAATTGTTAAAAATAATAGATCACCAATATAACTGAGAGGGGGGGTGAATCAGTTTTATATTAATCTTGGGCAATTCTTAAATATTCAACCAAGTAAACAACAATCATAAAGAAATGCGCATACACAATAACACCATATATGTTGACTAGGGAAACCCTTGATCAAAGGGAAAACCCCGATGGGAATGACGCCCACAAAATAATGTACTAATCTGAATATTACTTGTTAGGAGATGGACCCTGTTAGGAGTTTGTTACAATACTTAGTACAAGAGTCCCTATTAGGAGACTTTGAATCCCTGTTAGGAGATTCCGACCCTATTAGGAGTTGTAGAAGGCAGCTGAAGCCACTATCCAAACAACTTCAGGATCAGATCAACGAACCCACTGTCCAATTGATCTCGGTACTATTCCTTTCAGAATAATAGATGTGAAATAATCTTTTGCTTCTTGCTCTGTCCAATATGTTGACATTCTTCACCTTCAGATTGTGCAATCAGATCTAGAACTCTGAACCCATCAGTAACCTTTGAGGTCATGCATTAGCAGATTACTTTGCTCCTTTACTTCGCAATTCGCAAGTCTTCTCTGCTTCTTAATTTCCAAATGATGATGTCTAAAACTCGGAAATCATCTTTCCTTTATACCATACTCAATATTAATTCCTTGAGTCAGCTCCATACTTTATTATAGGTTAATTAAATGAAATACATATTTACTTAATGTTGTTGGCTCATAGTTATACACAATCTTCCACACGTGCGACTTTTGTACCTGTGCACTCGCTAATGTCATCAGTGGTCAGTGTACTACCTCTGGTTAACTGCGCAACCCTTCATTCCAAATACAATGTGCTATATTGATCCTACAATAGAAACTGTTTTCCCAATGCTCTGTTTCCGTGCGGTTCTCTGTAAATCATTAATAACTTCCGTACGCTGTTGATTCAGGTTTTGCGCACTTGCCCACATATCACATACATACCGTAGTATATGCTGGTAATTGCACATGAGCAGATACACAATGTATTGTCCTCAATATAAAAATCATAGTCTGCTGCTCAGTTAGCCTTTCACAAACTTATTACTATGTTGTCATCAATGACAAACACAGTTATAAATACATCATAACAATGTTCTGCAATACTCCCCCATAGCATCAGTATACATGCTAACAACTCCTTCAAATGCTTCTAGATGTCTGTTGCAGACTTGTCGGAAGGAATCTAAGGCATCTGATCATATATAACAGAGAGCTTGAGAATCTCACTTTTGGTCATCAAACTTGTTTTGGTTTGCTTGGATTGTGGTAGGACGGGTCTTCATGCCTGAAACAATTATGTCAAGGCAGCGATATTCAAAGATAGTCAGCATGGGTTGCTTGTAGGTGTTATAAATTTTGCCGTTGAATCTCTGATTGCCCTCCAACATTAAGTTGGTCGGTGACGCCATCTTGCATGTTTCTCAATGCACGGAAAATGAGAAATAAAGAACATGCAATAGCACAGATTTACAAACACAAATCCCAATGCAAAAAATAGAGGCAAATGCAAGTACAAACTTCAAAAAAACATGAAGTATGATGATCACGAATTTTGAAAAGAAAACCTACTGACCCAGAAAAATCCAACAAAGACCCAAAAGAGATTTCAAAAAACCAAAAGGAACCTGAAATTAGAATAAATTTATAAAATTCTGTTGTCACAAAGTTCAAGTCACGGAAAATTATCTACTATGAAAAATTGACAACGATCCAGTTGAGATCGAAAAAACCTCACCAAGAATGTGCAATTAGCTTTTCAAACAGGCACGAAGAAAGAGAGTTTCAAATGAATCTCTAGCCATCTGAAGATGAGCTAAAAATGGTGGATTATTCCAAAATGAATTGTGAAAAACCAGATGCTCTAGCCGCAGATATAGTTGAAGGTCGAAAGAACCCTCAGGCGGCTGTGAAACTGTGTAAATTATTGTTTTTTTACCAATGTCTAAGAGTGTGAGCAGAAAACCGTCATTTGCAGAAGAAAAAACTCTGCAACAAAAAACAACACCCCATCAAAGAATGATGCACGGGTTGCAGCAGGAGAGATGCCCGAGTTGCAGCAAAAAATCACGGGAATCGCTGTGTCGCTATTTGCTGAAGAATGGCCACGAAAACCCTCGAAAAAGAGCCACGTAAAAAGCAGAAACCATGCACAGGATTTACAGAAGCAATGGTGACCAAATATTACTGATCAGAAAAAAGAAACTCTAGTCGGATTTTTACTTCTGCAAGGAATACACAGTTATTTCAAAAATTTTGAACAGATAATAATGGTGAGAAAATTAAATTTTCAAAAAAAATAGATGAGGCTCTGATGCCATATTACACTAAGTAATTGGTAAAATATTTGATGTATTAACAAATGATCAAATAGACCGTTATAAAGAATTATACAAATGTACAAAATAGAAAGTTTCTAATAAGAAAGTTAAGAAGATTGAGTAATTGATCTTAACTAAATAAATTACATTATATACAAAAGATGGCCATTAAAGTAATAAAATAATAATATTCTACTAGATTTAAGGCTCGGCTGGCCAGCTCAGTACTACAATTAAATAAATAATAAATAAAACTATCAATAAATGAAACAATTATATTATTTGTTTGTGTCCAACTTTGGGAGGCTGACTTTGATAATGAGTGGAAATGAATATCATTAAATAATTCTTATTATAGTTTCAAGGGCCAACCAGCATTGCGTGTGGAAGGCCCTTTTCCTACCTAGGCCGACTTGAGGTAGATTGTTACTTTTACAGGTAGTGGGGTGAATGAAATCATCAAACTATTAGTATTTGCAAGTGGATTTCATGAAGGTAAGGTCTTTTGCGATGAAACCCCTGGAAGGGATCACCCAGGTAGGACGTCCACCCTACTTGTGTCTTCTTTCGACATTATTTTGCTTGCTTCTGAGCTCCCATCAGCAGTAAATAATATAAGGCATCTGAACTACATCAGAGTTCATAAGGAGCAATGGATATTGTCTGAGCTTACCATCTCAAAGGGAATCTATGTGAATTGCAGTGAAATTATGCTTCAGGAGGAGTGGCAAGTTGTGGCAGCAGTCTTTGCATTTCGCTGGTAGCTGTGATTGCAACACTTCTGAGGTGCACAGATTTCAATTGGGTCATCTACATAACCTTGCTGGTTGCACAACAGTATAAACTCCCGATGTTCATATGCTAAATAGTATGTCTGGTTATTTTGAACTGAATCCAAACAAGATAGACTTTTGAAATTATATGTGAGAACTACTTTGTCATTTCTTTTATTAAAGACTTTGTGGGCAGATTATGTGTGGTTGAAGTTGAGTTCTGTTTATGAAATTTGATTATTGGATTTACTGTACAACTAAATTTATTATTAGATCTGAAAGAATTTTTTTTGGGTTTATTTCAGTGGTATCAGAGCCCATTTTTCTGTTAGCCTGTAAGTGTTTGGTTCATGAAAATAGGCAATTGAGTAATTTCAAAGGGAGGCTATGGGTTCAAAGCCATTATTTTTGATATTCAAAGCAAAACTTCCAGGAGGACAGGATACAAAATCCCTAAAGGAAGAAAGACAACCAGAAGATTCTGTTGACAAAGTGACATCACGCTGAATATATGATGTTAGGTCCAGTCATCTGTTGAGATATAACCTTTATTGAGTATTTTGAGATTCAAATGAAGGGATGAAGGAGAAGAAGATATTGGGAGCAGTCCCACAAGGATAATTTGAAAATGAACAATGGGAGTAGGAAAGGTTACACATTTGAAATCACCAAAATCTTTGATGAATACTTAGGGACGTCTGATAAAAGTAGATCTATATTTCCTTTTGATGATTATTTGACATATAGGGATTGGAGTAATCCAAGTGAAAAGAGACTTTGTGACTACATAAGACGAATGAGAAAAGAGGAGAAGTATTCAAAG
The DNA here is from genome assembly GCA_028749045.1 of Cupressus sempervirens. Classification (NCBI taxonomy): domain Eukaryota; kingdom Viridiplantae; phylum Streptophyta; class Pinopsida; order Cupressales; family Cupressaceae; genus Cupressus; species Cupressus sempervirens. The sequence continues at coordinate 197,175,213 of CM053788.1, forward strand.
GCAACAGAAGTGGAACCTGAAATGGTAAAAAGTAGATAAGCACAATAGGAGGTTAAGAAAGAAGTGGTGACAGTAGAGCGGAAAGAAAGATCAGTCTCAAGTTGTCAAACAAGGGGACTCCTCAATGTCAGAAGATAGTAATGTCCAGGTAACATCAACTCAAATTGTACAAATAGACATAATTGCATCATGTAATGATGATTGATAGTGTATGAGAACGACTGGACCATGTGATGCCATGTAAAATATTAGTTGTGATGTTTTGAAGATTGGTTTATTTGAGGCTGTGCCATGAAGATAAATTGCTGGTTTATCTAGAAAACCCTGTGATTATACACACCAATTATGTGGAGGCAGGAAAAGAAACATCCGAACTTTTTAATTCCAAGATTGATAAGATTGTTGATGTAGTCTGGATGAGAGATGTTTATCTCCTATCAAGGACATGTTGCAATATTCTTCAATGGAACATGCTGGAAGAATATGTCTACTTTGGGATTTGAATGATTGATGGAGAGCTTCATAAGATGCAGCAAAAGGGCAGTGGTGCCAACAACAGTTATACTAGAGTAGCACAATGGAGTGGTGTCGTGGTGATTTTGAGATTGATATGGGATTGTAGTATTTTGTTTTGCACAAGCAAGTGCAAAAGGCAGATTGTTTGGTATACAAGAGCGAATTGCTGAGGAACACAATTTTGGGACGAAAGTACTGTGATGTCCTTGATTTATGGCTGTGTTGGCCATTTGAGTATTTAATTAAATGAATAATAAATAATATTATTAATAAATAAAAGTTGATTATAAAACTATTAAATAATTTGTTTCAGGCTGACTTTGATTATTTGTGGAAATCATTAAATACTTTTTGTTTTGGTTTCAATGACCAACTTGCTTAACTTGTAGAAGGCCATTTTCCTTCCCAGACCGACTTGAGGTAGATTGATATTTGTACAAGCAGTTGGGTGAAGGAAATTATCGAAGTGTTATTCTTTGCAAGTGCATTTCCCAAGTCCCAGGTCTGTTGGGACAAAACCCTTAAAAGGAAACACCCAGGTAGGGCATTGGCCCTGGCTTTGTCTCTTTCGTCATTATCATGCTTGTTTCTGAGCACCCATCAGCAGAAAATAATATAAGGTGTCTGAGTTACATCAGAATTTATAAGGAGGAAGGCATATTGTTTGAGCTTACCATTACAATGGAAATCTATGTGAAACACGGCAAAAGTCATGCTTCTAGAGGAGTGGCTGGTAGCTATGAATGCACCACTTCCAAGTTGCAGACTTCAATCGGCGATCTACATAACCAGGGCCAATGGGCCTTCTATCTGGTTGCACAACAGCGTAAACTCTTGGTGATCATGTTAAAATAATGTCTGGTTATTTTTACTCGAATCTGGACGAGATAGACTTTTCAAATCGTATTTGAGAACTATTGTGTCATTTTCTTTTATTTAAAAATGTTTTGGTAGATTGAGTTTAATTGAAGTCATGTTTATGCAATATGATCATTGAAGCTATTGTACAACTAAATTTTTTGTTAGATTTGCAAGAAGTAAGTTTGGTTTATTTCATTGAAACCCTTTCCATTATAGTCACATGTTACTTAATTATATGATACTTAGGTGTGGTGAATAACTTGGAATTCACAATTGGGTTTTACACTCTCAATGTTTTTATGGGGCAAGTGTTGGAGGCATTGTATTCACTTGGGACATTCCAAAAATTGTTATAATAGGTTCCTTATGTTCAAGCAACCAATTGTTTGTACACTGTCAAGTCCTACCTTTCAAAGAGTTAAAGGTAGTCAATTCTATTCAGATGGAAAATATCTTGAAGAATGGGTATTTTGGCTTCATGGCCTAATTGGATTGCATGGATATTGACCTGTCTAGCCAAAAAGAACAAATTTGAGCTTTATATGAATTAAGTTGTTTTCTAGGACTTTTCAAAGCAGCTTCTAAAAGGGGAATTGAGCATGTCAGTGATATTGACTCAATTAATGGACCTAAAGGTGTCATTCCTTTAGGCATGGTCATTTTTGAAAATCTCAAGTTGAGAGGCTTGTGCAGTATTTACTAGAATTTAGAATCAATATACCTAGCGAAGATCACCACACCAGTTGTGCATAGACCATAGAGCACTCAATGAAATGACCATAAAGAACATATTCCCAATGCCTAGGATTGATGATTTACTAGATGAGTTGCACACAGCTAGGCATTTCTCCTAGACTGATGGCTGACTAAAGTATTTATTAGATCCCAATTTGGCTTCAAGATTAGGAAAAGTTTGTATTTTGGACTTACCAAAGGAATCTCCATTTTGAAGTAGTGTCTTTCAGTCTTTGCAATGCTCCCACTACATTCCATGCATCAATGAAGGTGGTATTCAGTTCTTTGCAAATTTGTCCTTGTGCCTTTTGATGATATTCTTGTTTATGACAAAACATTAGAAGAGCGTATTGAGCATTTGAGTGCTATTTCAACTTTAGGAAGGGAAAATACATGCTAAGGATTCAAAGTGTGATTTTTTAAAGTCTTATCCAGAATAACTTGCCCATAGCGGTTTATGTTGGTGTGAATGAGGTCTTGTACAAAAGTAGCTCCTTAGTGGGGACCTATTCACACATTCAACTTAGGTCTTAGGGAATCTTTCTAGAATGTTTTAGTTGTCATAAGGTCTTATCTTGTGGCATTTAATATTTGTTCCCTAGGTCATTCAATTATTGTCAAGTTAGTTTTGTCATAATGTAGAATTGAAACACATGTGACAATCTTGTCTAATCTTATCCATCCTTGCCTATATAAGCAAGCCTCCCTATGCACATTATCATCATTCAAACATCCATAATCAAGCTAACTATTCTTGCCATATTCTCTCTTGTGGAAGCTCATTTCTATAATTTTATTTTGTAGGGAATCTTGGTATGTGGGGAGTTAACAATTTAACTCCTAAAGTTTAGCAAAGGGTGTGCATTGGCCCCACAAACATCAATGGCATATGTAATTGGCCTCCACCTAAGACTCTCAACTTCAAGGATTCTTAGGATTAGCAATTTTCTATAAAAAGTTTGAGGAACTTATTATCGATAGCTCGGCACTTAAGTGACCTTGCCCAAAGGATACTCTTTGTTTTATTTAGAAAGGGAACAGGTATCATTTTAATAACTAAAATGGGCCTTGTTTTGATCACCATAGATTTTCCGTAACCTTCTGTACTTGAATGGGATGCTTTTGGGTTTTGAGCTCATTGTAGTATTGTCACAGTGTAACAAACTCATTGCATTTGAAAGTAGGTATTTGAATGATACAGAGAAGTGCATGTCTGCATCGACATGCAGTGGCTAAGTGGTACCTCCTTGGGAATAAGATTCTCATTGACATTGACCATCTTAGTTGAAAACAAGATTGTTTACCCAACAATCTTGATTGGTGACTGAGAAAACCCTCGTGGGGTTATCATTGTCAAGGGATTTCTTTTGCAGATGTTGGCATCATTTTGTGGAAGACTCTGAACAAGAACTGCTCTACAAGGCCAAATTATAGTTTCCAAGCATTTGATGCAGCTACCCCTTCACTCTTTGGTGAGAAAACTCAATCACATGCTATCAAAGGGATTCTAAAATTTCCTTTGGTTCTCAGTCGTTTGCTAAAGAAACTATCTCACTATCTTCTCATAACATCGTATAATAGTGATACCAGTAGGAGGCTTAAGGTAGTTCCATAGGGTAGATTGGATTATCATCTGTACTGATTTATTAGAAGGATTCTGCCTCATTACTTTAGCCACTGCCCCTTTCAAGAGCTAAGTGAGGCCTGGAAGGCACCACCAAGTTCTGTCAACAGTTGGCACCATGATTTACAATGGACCCTCAAGTATTTACTTAAAAGGTCACCTAGTTTGACATTTAAAAGATTTTCTATTCTGACTTTCAACCATCAGGAAATTTTAAAGATGCAACTGAGTAAGAATTATTTGATGGCGGCGATTTCTGTTGTATAATCGTTGCTAAACCATAAGGTGTAATCTATAAACTATTGGTGGGGGGAAAGGTTCTAATTCATCCATGCCTCTGTGTCCTCTTATGCAACCATTGAGCTTAGTCCCCTTTCTTCTCAATGCCTCAGGTAGTATGACTAAAAATGTAGGCATGGTGGATCACTCTACCTCAGTCCTCTAGTTGAATAAAAAAGATTTTGAGGGACTATCATTGAGCAAGATAGAAAAATGAAGACTTGAATGCAACTGTAATTTCATACAGTCCATTCCTTGCTGAAATATTCTTTTGTGGATTTTTCATTCGAAATTTCCAAATGCCCTTGTCATATGCCTTGCTGATATCAAACTTGATCAGTATACTTTTCATATTATTCTGTTGACAGAATTAATAACTTGATGGGAGATGATGATGCCTTCTGTTATGTCTGGCAATAACAGACATGCTTCGCCTGAGAGAGATCAGGTTGGGGAGGACTGCTTTGGAGATGATTTTGTACTGTGTATTGGAATGGGCAATGTGGGAAAATCTGCAAAGGAGTCAGGAGCTTGTAATTTAGGAATGAGAGCAATAAGAGCACATCGAAGTCCTTTAGAATCTTTCCTGAACATCTGGCTGGAAAATTTGAAAGAAAGTGGCAAGGAAGCCGTCAAATTCTGAAGTTCTATCCTGTTGCATTGGAAGAGGGAAGACTTTATTTCAGATCCTGTAAAGGGAGCCATCAAATCCCTGATACTAGTTGAAGAATGAATGTGAAATGTCTGTTTTGGTCACTCAAATTGGTGGGGTCATTGCAGCCAAGCAAAATTTTGGAAAAGCTGACTCTTCCAATTTTATTTTATTGAGATCCAATCCAATATTCTCTGTTGCTGGCAGAGATTGAGGAAATTACGTTTATGCTATGTCTAGCCTTAATTCAAGTTCTGAAAGAATTTGTTGTCTTTTCCCATCTCAAGCCATGCCAACCTTGACTCGTGTTTCCAGAATTCTCTCTGTTCTAGATCCTATAATTTAACCAAAAGTGCTTTTACTCTGTTATAGGCTTCTGTGTCCATCCCAACATTTCTAACAAGTTTGGTAATAGATAAATCTGCTTCTACTCTAGCCTTTGTAGCAAATATATTATTGGAGGGAATCCTTCACACAACCTTTAATATATGTGAGCATCTTCAATAATTGAAAGTGATCAGAACAAAAAATTGGAAGATTTTGGGTTCCAAAATCCACTTGCTACAGGTCCACAGGATATTAGAAAGTGGGAAAGTCTTTTCAAAATGTGGAAAAATAAGACACCTATTTACCCAAGTGAAATTCACATTTTTTGGTGTTATGTCTGCAACTAAAAAAAATTACATTATAGGAAGTCTTCTCGAGACGATGTTGTCCAAACAATTCCTCCCTTCTTATCACGATTCAAAAGAATAGCATTCATGTTCCTCCCTAATAGAACAAGTTCCCCCTGAAGAGGTTCAAAGATAGAGAGGAATTCCTCTTGGAGCCTTTTCTTGAGCATATGTCCCATTGGGTGCTAAATATTGAAAGTAAAGAAAGACAAGTCAATTGAAAAGCTTTTTATTTGAGCAAGCATCCAATTGTTTCCAAAACCTACTTAAGGACTCATCCATTAATTGGGGCCATTTAAAGGATCTTGAGACTGCTAGAGGCTATAGTTGCTCTTACAAAGATGCCTTTCTTTCTTTGAAGAGGTTTAAAGATGGAGAACAATTCCTCTTGCAGCCGTTTTTTGAACACATGGCTCATTTGGTGATAAATATTGACGATAAAGAAAGAAAAGTCAAAGGAAAAGCTTTAAACTTGAGGAAGCATGCAATTGTTACCTAAACCCACTAAGGACACATCCATTGATTGGGCCATCCGAATGCTCAAGCTTTGAGAGACTCTAGTTGCTCTTACAAAGATTTCCCTTCATGTTTCGTCTTGGAGCCTTATCTTGAGCATACGTCGTATTGGATGATAAAGAAAGACAAGTCAATTAAAAAGATTTTGACTTGGGAAGCATCCCATTGTTACTGAAACCTGCTAAGGATACATTCGTTGACGGGGCCATCCTGAGCCTACTAGATGCTCTAGTTACTTTAATAAAGACGCCTCTCCATTGATTCCAAGACAGAACTGTTAAAGTTCTTGGCTTGATCCTTCATTTTCATCTATGGCCATAAGATAACATCTGTCTTCAGCTATGTTAGATTATGCTTAAGAGCGTCTTTTGTTAGAGGCATTAAGGCCCTTAATATTCTAAGATAGGAGATGCATCACTTCCACAGTGGGGGAGTTTTATTACACAAAAGTATGTGTTGTGGCAACCTTCTGCGTTTTTTGCTAAAGCTTGATTTCCCTGATTTTCTACCTTGCTTTCCTTTAGATTTGTAACTAGTTTATATTATTTGGTATTCTGATTTGGACATAGTTAATGCTTTAGGGATGAAGAGGTCCATTTTCTTTTCAATATCCTCTAATTCCCCTTGCCTCAACTCCATATAGAAATCCTGCAATTCAAATTGAATTACCAAACTCATATTCTTACTTCCTTACATGGTGCATGTGTCAACTAAAGACTATTATAGACAACCCATATTAAAGGAAAGCAAATGAGGAAAAATGGAAGAGGTGGTTACCATGGTGTTGGGTAGGTGCCTTGCCCAGTAATTGACTATGAGAATCGAACAATTAACCTTCTTCCTATGCCTCTATGACCATTGGGGTTGTTAGGGTCGATTACATCTAGCTTGAACTCGTCATATTGATTGATCACCTCAAGTGCAATTGTAGGAGATGTTTCTTGAGCTTTGTGGTCTTATTTGTGGTGATATTTGCTGTTTCCTTTGGAAAAAGGCCTTCATGTGACTAGACTATTGACACACAATGCATTTTAGTTAAATATCTGTAATTTCAATCTTTTGAAAATGGAGGTAAGAGGGAGATTGGAAGTTGATATAAGTTTGGAATGGTTTAGATCCATCTTGACACATATGCAAGCATACCAGAGTGACTCAACTTGTCATTTTCATCAAAATCCAAGAAAATCTACTTAACTGCTCATATTTTTGTAAGATATTCCTCCTAACATTGCAAAAGAAAATTATATAGTCAGAACCAAACTAGGTTTTCCCAAGGGCACAATTCAGGTGATCAAAATTTGGCACCCAATCTTTTAGGTAGACATTGATTACTTCCATCATCGTAGCTCCTCCTTTGAGAATGAGATTTTTGGCTTACATTTTTTCTTATTTTTGTTTCAGACATGTTAAGGAACAGTCAAGAATTTGGTTACATGAAATATTTTCATTGCATGTGCAATGCATACACAGCAGACACGTGTTGGAGTAGGCAAATTGTTTGAATTAATTTTTTCTCAGCAAACACTGCTATGTTAAATTAGTGCTTCTATGTACTGTTCCTCAAATCCATCATCGTAAACCCTCCTTTGAGAATAAGGTTTTTTAGCTTCCCTTTTTTTATAAACTTTTGTTTTAGACATGTTAAGGGACAAACAGGAATGTAGTCACATGAAATATTTTCATTGCATGTGCAAGCATACACACCCAGATACATGTTGGAGTACGCAAATTGTTTGAATCAAGTTTTTTTCTTAGCAAAATTGTGCTTCTATGTGCTGTATATTAGCTATAGAAACTTTTAGTCCTGTCAAGTGTTTTGTGTCATCCCATATCAATACCCATTTATAACATTTAGAGTTATAAATTTTCTGCAATCTTCTTAAAAGGATATCTAACAGCAACATGTAGCTGTTGATGACTTTTCTATATAGTAGAGATCCTTTTAGGGCTGTAAGAATAGGGTTTATTGGATGGTGAAGGATGAATTGGTTAGGCATTGATTTTGAAGCTGACCTTAAATGTAAGAATGCCAAGATATTGTTTGCTGTGCTACCTAATTCTCATCCATAAACAAAGAGTTGTTTTAAAAGTTTAGTTACAAGATTCAAACTCGGTGCAGATGCAGCAAGCTGATTCTTGATATGGCTCAGCCTTGCTGTCCACACACAGTGAATGGAAAAAACCATGAAATATAGAGATTTATAGGGGAAATAAAAGTTGTATCTTGCACCATTTTGTAAATAAACTTTTATAACGCATTGAACTATCAAATAGAAGCTACTTTGATCACATAAACAAGTATAAATCAATCACACGAGTATAAAAGTGCATTTTAGTCGAAGGAAACAACATTTTCAGATGTGTGTGTATCGTCTAGTGTTAATATTAAAAAATAAATACCAAACAATCTGCAATTTCGAACTCAATTAACCAGACAACTGTCTTAGCCGAATTCTAACTTATTAGGGACAGTGGAAATTAGATTTGAGATCCTTTGGTAATCTGGGTAGCTACTACATCCCAAGGAGGCTTGTAGGGTTGTAGCTAGAAATGTGCTCAACATAGTTTCCAGGGTACAGCTTCAAGTATACCATGTTTAACATTGGGTCTGCCATTGTATGAGGATATGTCTCCTGTGTCTACATATTTATCTGCAAATTTTTAATAATAACAAGGACTGTGAACAACATATAATTCATAAATGTAATGAGTAAACTCTTAACTTCTGTCTGTAAATGGTTCCAAAGCTTTGCATATGCTATTACATATTCATTAAAAAAGTACCCAAAAAGCTTTTTAAATTAGAACTAATCCGACAACAAAAAATGTATTCATTTTGCATCACTTGCATTGCATGTGTTCCAAACTTCAGAAGTTGGAAGCTGTGTCTTCTGTTGTGGATTATTTGATGGTCACCGCACAGGGTAAATGGAGATTTATTGCATTTAGAGACTAGAATATAACACAACATAAGATAGTATTGTATTCATATAAGCAGAATATACAGTAACGATTACAACGATAATGATGATCCATAGTTCAATAGGACGATATACATATATATTCTGAAGGGGTGACTCAACCGTCATGCAACCTTTCGGGTACTAACTAATCCCATCGGCTTTGTTATATTTTGCCGATAATATCATCCCCCGCAAAAAGAAGAGTAGTCTCTGAACAACAAAATGGAGACCACTAAGTACATCAGAACATGACCAGGTAGGTGGGTGCAATTGTGCTCGTAACTCGTGCACCTACCTCCGTGTTTTCAGATCCACCTCATCCTGCATCTGAATCTCTATTGCTGTCTTCATCATCTTTGCTATATTCCCGAACTCCAGCTCTTTTTCTTCGTACTCCTTCTGTAACCGACTCTTTTCTTGCTTCACTTCTTCAAGCTGAGATAAGAATGTTGTCCTCTCCGATTCCTTCTCCTGCTTAACTACCTCCAACTAGGCAGTGAGTGCTGCTCGCTCTGACTCCCAAGTTGATTGTTGTGTAGCCAAACTTGCTTCTATTGCGACTAATCGGGTAGCTATCTCCACCCAAGTCCTCTCTGTTGCTACCTGATCTGCCTCACTCCTCCGTAGAGCATAGTAGGCGTCTAGATACACCTGCACTATCTCTCAGTTAAGGTTCTCCACTCGGCTCTCTACTACTAGCTCTTTAGCAATCCACTCTTGTCGCATCTCTGGAGTCTCTGTATTAGGCCACCCTTGTGCCTCAAAGCATACTGTAAAGGCAATCAGGCAACCAACTCGCATGAAGGATAGAACATGCTCTAGCTCCTGCACAACTGTCTTTAATGCACGTGCCTGCGCAAAAATCACCACTTGGCGACCTCGAGTCACCATATCAGCTAAGTATTGCTTTACATCCTCCCCAATGTCTGTTGATGATCCCGATGTGGGCTGTTCTTGTGTACGTATCGCTGTCTCAATTGCTTCTAGCATCATCTCAGTAGTGCTATCTGTTAGAGGTGGTAGCTCATCTATACTAGTGGGGTGACTCTCCTCCCTCTGCGGAACTATAGGGTCCACCTCTTGGGGCATTTCCCTCATTGGCAAGAGAATACTGGATACTCCCGCTACTGGCCTGATGTTAAACCTCCGACTCAGATACACATTCAAGTCCTGTGTTGTACTCGCCCTACTAGTATCCTCATTGGCTGGCCTTGCTAATAATGCAACATCTACACCACAGTGGCTGAACCAATTACGTCCAGTCGAACCTGTGGTGCCCTCAGACTCTCAAGTGCCTCCTGTGCAAGTATATCCAACACCCCCTCATGTGTCTCTATCAACTCTTCTAGTAAGGCTGTAGGTGGCGATGTATGAGACTATATTTGTGATGTAACCATTGCCTCTGTGACGACTGTAGGCTCCGAAATCCCTGTGGGTATTGGCTGGGTTGCTACTGTAATGAGAGTCATGACTATGGGCTGCCTAAACTGTCTGAAGCCAGGAATGTACGCACCTACAAGAGCCAAATCAAATGTTGCAGAGAGGGTAGGCCATGGAAATATTAGCGGTGTCACGGTGATTACTTCGACCTCCTCATCATCCTCCATTTGCATGCTATCTTCTTCCTCCTCATCCATCTCACTGGTATCTTCGGATGACGTGTCTTGCTTGCCGGTATCTATGTTCCTGTGTTATGAGCCTTCGTCTAACTCTGTCTTATTTGCTTCTATCCGACTATGGTCTTCTACCCGCCTGGTGTGCAAATGCTTCCACTGCATAATGGGGTGCTCACCTGGAGTGAGTGGGCTAGCCTTGACCTCGAGCCTCTCAATGGGGATCATTCGTGCCGTAGCATCAAGGAACAGTCCAATGGCGTAATGGGGCATATAAAATGTCTTGTGCTGCAACATCATGAATTCATAGATGCATTTTGCAAGTACTGCTACCCAATCATACACCTTCCCATTCATGATTCCGTTCATCATCGCTATCTGCGAGAAAGTGAAACATTACAATTTTCTTATCCAAATTATACAATCTCAAATTAAACTAATTTCACAAGTCACTGAATTCATTTCACCTGACATTGATTTATACCATCTGATTATAACTGAAAGAAACTCTTTTCAATCTATCTTACATATTTACGAGAAACAAAAGAGATATTTAAGTATTGCTAACATTTTAACTACTAAATATTCAACTGAAAATAAAGTAATGACTAATTATATCAATTGAAAAACTTATTAACATAAAGTAAATGTTTCCTCTATCTTGAAATGAAAATAACCATCTATTCATTCAAGGGTTAAAAGTGAAAGAAACATACAGTATAAATGAAAGAATTTTTTTAACTTCTTGTCCAAGCCTTGGCATTGGTGAGAGGAGAAGCATTGACATAGGCTTGAACTCCCAACTACGGACCATTACTTATTCCCACATCTTCTAATTTATTAGAACGACCCTCCCTACCTCAGGGTCGGGCTTGGGATGTTCATAAGCCCAGCCATCAGAGTAATCGGGTGGGTTGAAGTCCCAACAGTTATTCTCCAAAATAATTGAAGCGTCTAGACATTCAACAAAGATCACATGTTCGACACATCTGCCTAATTCTACCCTGGCCAAGGATTTCAAATTGGGTCAACAAACCGGATCTCCACCACTCGACTCGACAATTTTTTACATAATTGGAAACATGCATGAGCTATTGTAGTTTTTAACTTATTATTTATTAAATCTGATGTCATTTCTTATTGTGTAGATTTTCTACACTTCCTCACCTTTCTCAGGCTACTAAGCTGGTGATTCCTAGGTGCTTTCAAGTTTATATTCACAACATTGCTTTACACCTTCTTCACCTATACTGGCATCATTGCTTGGTGAATTCCTCAGTGTTCTGGTTTCATGATATCATTTTCACCTCTGTGAGATATAAATGGATGTAATTAAATCTGAGATGAGATGATAGATTTTGCATGATCGATATACTTTCATGGCAAAGAAGACATCAATATTATATATTGCAGAATAAATCTATTTATTATCCCTTGAATTCAATTTGGAACAATAGACATCAAGTTATGGATTTTATGATTTGATGGCACAATTGCTATACTACTGGTGCTATACTAAGGAAAGAAAATGCAGAAGGAACCGGCGGTATATGAGTTATATTCTATTCGAAATGCATCAGACTCAGCATAAAAAGAACATAAGTTCATGTTACGACAGATGCCTTACGTGACTCCTCTAATGAAATTTGGAATGCTTTGCGCTTAGGAGGAAGGACTTCAATTCCTATTCTGAAACTCGCGGCAAGGTATGAAAGAAAGAATGGTATGGGCAGTATATCAATCGGAAATTGAGCTCTGTTTGAGAGACATCGGTAGCGAAGAGTTCGAAGGAAGAATGAATACATTTGATACGATTATGGGGTTCTATTAAAAGGAAGATGCTTGACTCTACGGCTCCCTTCAGTTACAAGAATTTATTCGAAAACCATTCAAATTGATTAAAAAGAAAAGAAAATGAGGGAAAGAAAAGAAAGGAAAATAAGAAGTTAAAGGGTTATTATTATTTTATTATTATTATATATTCTTATCTACGTTCATGTGTACGTATTGATAAGGTGGCATCATTAGATTATTATTTATAATGTATTGGTGTCACCTTATTTTTATATTCATATGTTTGTATTTAAGAATGTATAATAATGATTAAATAATAATTTTTTTGATAATTATTTAAAGGTAAGAATTTATGTTATTTTATATTATTTATTATAACGTTCCTTTTATAGCTCATGCGATTCCACCATCTTAGGTCAAACCGGTCGATTTCATCAATGTCTAAATAACTAACTCATTTCACATGATCATGAAAATATCTTGTTATCAGTTAATACCGTATATATGCTTCACATGATCAAGAAGAAATAAATTGATACAACGGCTATAATTAACTAACTTGCTTCACATGATTAGGAAGAAATAAATTGATACAACGACTATAATTAACTAATTCGCTTCACATGATCAGGAGATATAAATTGATACAACGGCTATAATTAACTAACTTGCTTCACATGATCATAATTCGTTTTAACCAACGACTATGTTCAATTTAAAATTTAGGGCAAAAATTTTGGATGTAACATACCCACCCCCTTAGATTTTTCATCGTCCTCAATGAAAATAATAGCAAATTTAAGTAGTACTTAGTTATATGAAAAGAAAAGAAATATTCATTTTTCAATTTCAGAGAAAAAATAGGGATATCTTTGAAAAATATCATGATAATCCTCTTAGGTGGCATTATCTTCAGTATACTGGTCCCACTGGACCTTGCATTGCGTTACTTCTCGATTTCATAAGCGTAGCTTACGTACCTCGAGTATTTTGAGCGGTCTCACCTCTACCAGTCCTAACTCTCACACCTACAATAATTTCCAATCAATCATATGTTCATGGTGAGTAATATACTTTTTAAGATAAGACACATGGAAGACGTCATGCATCCTAGCAAGGGCTGGTGGTAAAGCAATCCTGTATGCCACTAGGTTAACTACCTCCAAAACTTCAAAGAGTCTTACATATCTCGAGGCTAACTTAGCATTCTTGCCAAACTTGATAGTGCTTTTCTGAGGTTTAACCCTTAGTAACACCTTGTCCCCTATTGAGAATTCTCTGGGTGTTCTTTTAGTATCAACATAACTCTTTTGTCTGTCGTTTGCTTCCTTCAACCTCTGACGAATCTGGAGTACCTGTTCTTCCATCTCCTGAAGCATTTCAGGCTCGACAATGATTCTATCTTCCAATCAATTCCAACTTACTGGAGTTCTGCACTTACGACCATACAAAGCCTCAAAAGGAGCCATTCTAATGGTGGACTGATAAGAGTTATTATATGCAAATTCTACCAGGGGTAAGTATGTTTCCCATTGGTACTGTTGGTCCATATACTATACTCTTAGGAGATCCTCTAATACTTGATTTACTCGTTTTGTCTAACCATCTGTCTCAGAATGATAGGCTGAACTAATATTCAATTTGGTGCCCAAAGTTGTAAATAATGTTTGTTAGAATTTGGAAGTTATCCTAGCATCCCTATCTGAAATAATTTTCTCTAGAATTCCGTGTAACCTGAAAATCTCCTTTATGTACTTATGAGCAATTTCGGGTGCTCCATCAGATAAATTCCATGGTATGAAATGAGCAACCTTAGTCAATTTGTCAACCATGACCAAGATAGTGTTGTGTCGATTCCGAGTCATAGGTAACCCTTGTACAAAATCTATGGATATTACCTGCCACTTCCACTCGGGTACTTCATTTGGGTGTAACAGACCTGCTGGGTACCGATGTTCTGCCTTTATTCTCTGATATTCTAAGCATCCTGCCACAAACTCAATTATTTCTCTTTTCATCCCCTTCCAGAAATATAAAGGTTTTATATCAAATAACATTTTCTTTACTCCTGGATGTCCTGAATACGGGGCTGAGTGAAATTCAGCTAGAATCCGTCTTTGAAGTTTAGGGTCGTTGGGCACATAGATTCGGTGGTGATATTTTAATAATCCATCTTCCTCTAGGCTAAACTCTGAATACTTAGGATCTTGTGGGTCTCTGCTAAGAGCTAAACTGATTTCGGTATAAAACTCATCATGCTCCAGATGTTGTAAAATTTGGTCTCTCAACCTGAAGTTTACCATAGTCATTGTTGAGATGTGCCTTCTCCAGCTTAGGGGATCAGCCACCTTGTTTTCTTTACCTTTAATGTAGCTTATGTTGAACTCATAATCTGCTAAAAATTCCAGCCATCTCCTTTGTCTAGCATTAAGGTTCTGTTGGGTGAAAATATATTTCAAACTTTGGTGATCAGATCTAAGCTCAAAAGGTTTTCCAATTAAATAATGTCTCCATATTTGTAAGGCATGCACAATTGCTGCTAATTCAAGATCATGAGGTGCATAATTTTGTTCATAATTTTTCAGTTTCCTAGACTCATAAGTAAGGACTTGTTCATCTTGCATTAACACACCCCCTAAACTTTCTCCAGATGCATCGATTATAACTACGAACTATTTTTGTGGATCAGGTACCCTCATAATAGGTGCAGTAGTCAATTTTTCTTTCAAAAACTTGAAAGCTGATTGACACTTCTCTGTCCAAATAATTTTTTTTCCCGTTCTTTGAAGTGAAGTGATCGGATAGGCTATTCTCAAGAAATCTCTGACAAACTTTCTGTAGAATCCAACTAATCCCATGAAACTCCTAACTTCGGATACATATCTAGGTACGGGCCATTCCTTAATCTCTTTTTATCTTAGATGGATCTACTGCTATACCTTGCGCTAAAATAATGTGCCCTAGATATTGAATTTCCTTTTGGTAAAAAGCACACTTAGATAGTTTCCCATATAGCTTGTTTTCTCTTAGTCTTTGCAAAACTATTTCTAAGTGCCTCTGATGTTCTTCTTCATTCTTAGAGTATATTAAAATGTCATCTATAAAGACTAATACAAACTTATCCAAACAATCTTGAAATATACTGTTCATTAAATTCATGAAAGTTGTTGGAGCATTAGGTAATCCAAAAGGCAATACTGTAAACTCATAATGTCCATACCTAGTTCTGAATGCAGTTTTATGTATATCCTCATCTTTAATTCACAGCTGATGATATCTTGACCTTAAATCAATTTTTGAAAATACAGTCGCACCCTTCATTCGGTCAAAAAAATCATCTATCCTTGGCAATGGGTACCAGTTTTTGATGGTGACTTTATTAAGCATTTTGTAGTCTATACATAGTCTCATCGTTCCATCCTTCTTCCTTACAAACAGTACTGGGGCTCCCCATGGTGAGACGCTAGGCCGAATCATCTTCTTATGAAGCATATCCTGTAGTTGAATCTGTAACTCCATTAATTCTGTAGTTGTCATTCTATATGAAGCTCTGGATATGGGTTGCACTCCTGGTATCAAGTCTATGGTAAAATCAAATGCTCGGGAAGGGGGTAGTCCAAGAAGTTCCTCAGGAAACACATTTTGATAATTCTTCTAATAGGGGTATTTTTTCTTTGAAGGATTCTTTTAACTTTTGCCTGATTTCTCCATCTTCATAAATGTAATCATCGCCATATGTGGTTGTTTTAGACTCCCTTGTATCCTCAATTCTAACTGTGAAAATTTCACAGCCTTTCCTCCCATATCTCTTAAGTTGCATTGCAGAAATTTGTTTTGATCTAATCTCATGTTTAATCCCTAAAATGCTTGTTGGTCTGCCTTGATCATCCATACAGTGTACAGTTTTGGCAAGACAATCTACTTTGGCCTTATGTTTGCTGAGCCAATTAAGTCCTATGATAATGTTGTACGACCCCAACAGTGCTACATATAAGTTCAATTCCGTAGAGAAATTCAGAAAGTCAACCCGAGCTTCAGATAGGCATTGCTCCACCTTGGCCCTTGATTGGTTAGCATACTCGACTATCCACGGTTTTGCCATTTAACTAGATCTTTTCAGGAACCTACTTAACAGTCTAGGTGATATAAAACATTCAGATGCTCCAATATCAATTAATATGGACACAAGGTTCCCATAAATCTTACTCGGAGTTTCAATGGGGCCTATCTGCTACTCTGCTTGTCTATTATCCAAGGCTGTATGCATCCTTTGTTGAAAGGCTTGTTGTTGCTGCGACAGAGGTGAACGCTGTGGCTGGCTGATGTTGGGTTTATTGGGGCACTACCTCATATAATGATTCCCTCCGCAGTTAAAACATCCTCCTGGTGATCCCCCCTTCTCATTATTCCTGTCGTTCTTATTCGCATAAAAATTGCTTTTGACATCCCTGGCTCCATCGCTTTTAAGTTCAGGTTTATTATTCTTATAATCCTTAAATTGCTTTTTTTGTAGTCCATAGTCAGCACCTTTTGAATTCCAGGTAGTTTTCCTTTTGTTGTCTTAGATGGAATCTTCCTTTCTGATCTTGTGTTCTTGTCGAACAACTTTTTCTAGGGCCTCTTCCATGGTTCGGGGAGCAAGAACATCAATAGCTCCTCCTATCCTATTGTTCAACCCCATAATAAATTTCCTCACCTTCAGATTAGTGTCTTGCTGATAAGGTAGCACGCATTTAAGTAATCGTGTGAACCTCTCCCAGTACTTATGTATTGACATGTCTCCTTGTTTTAAGTTCTGAAAATCTAAAAGCTTCTGATCATAGAAGGTTTGAGGCAGCCAACGTCTCCGAAATATGCTCACAAATTTCTCCCAGGTGATTTCAGTGGTTCTAATGTTTTGCTCGACCTTAGTGTTTCCCCACCAGGTTGCAGCTTCTCCGTGAAATGGTATATTCCCCAAACTGCCTTTGAGGTTTCAGAGAAATTCCTAATCTCGAAATATTGCTCCATCTCAGTTAACCATGCTTCTGCTTCTTTTCCGGACTTAAAACCGAAAAACTTAGGTGGTTTTATTTTCTTTGTCTGCTAATAAATCAGCCACTATCTCTTTCTTCTTCTGTTTTTCTAATCATTTGGGAGAGGGGGTTTTGTTACGTTCAGAGACTTCTGTCTTTGCTGTAAAAGTGGATGTGGTTTGCACTTCCAAACAGTTCTACGCCATCTGGGCTGCCATTTCACTCATCCTTCTTTCGATGGTTTCTAATTTTAATTGTGTTTCTTGCAAGATTTGGAGTAGCAGTTCATTAAGAGATTGAGGGTTCTCACGCATTAGATCTTGATTTACAATATTCTCGTTGCTGTTCATTTTTTATGTTTAGGATTCCCACCTGTTAATTTGCAATTGTGTTATTATGCGAAAAGAAGAAATTTATAAGTGAAAAAGTCTTACAACACATATTTTCAAATAACTTAATTTTATTTTCATTGCTCAACTAAGCAATCTTATTTACAAAATTTTCTCTATTGAGGAAGTCTACATTCACATAGCATTTTTAATCTTGCTTTGCAGCATTACATTTTGGTTTAGATTGGTACATATCTCGTACCATCCCGGATCTATGAAACTGTAAAAGGGGGCTGCTCTGCTGAGCATTCTAGCTTTGTATCAGCTTGTTTCTATATGTTGCCTTTCTAGCAAGAGTCCACCTGACTCTTTCCTTCTTCATCCACTGAATTGCTTGATTTAGGGTTTCATTATCTCAGGGTACAGAACAACAGGTGGTCATATTTAGTCATGTTTCTAATGAGATATGAAAAGATACGATGCCAAGTTTTCTTGCGGGGAGTTTTACGTACTAACATCCTGTAGTCAATTCAAATTTCTATCAAGTTTAAGAAGGTAGGGTGCCCTAGGTTCAGTGTCGAACCTAGTGCTCTGATACCATATGAAACATAACAATTTTCTTATCCAAATTATATGATCTCAAATTAAACTAATTTTACAAGTAACTGAATTCATTTCACCTGACATTGATTTATACCATCTGATTATAACTGAAAGAAACTCTTTTCAATCTATCTTACATATTTATGAGAAACAAAAGAGATATTTAAGTATTGCTAACATTTTAACTACTAAATATTTAACTAAAAATAAAGTAACGGCTAATTATATCAATTGGAAAACTTATTAACATAAAGTAAATGTTTCCTCTATCTTGAAATGAAAATAACCATCTATTCATTTAGGGGTTAAAAGTGAAAGAAACATACAGTATAAATGAAGAATTTCTTTAACTCGTTGTCCAAGCTTCGACATTGATGAAAGGAGAAGCATTGACATAGGCTTAACCTCCCAACCGCGGACCATTACTTATCCCCACATCTTCTAATTTATTAGAACGACCCTCCCTACCTCGAGATCAGGCTTGGGATGTTCATAAGCTCAGCCATTAGAGTAATCGGGTGGGTTGAAGTCCCAACAGTTATTCTCCAAAATAACTGAAGCGTCTGGACATTCAACAAAGATCACATGTTTGACACATTTGCCTAATTCTACCCTAGCCAAGGATTTCAAATTGGGTCAACAAACCCGATCTTCACCACTCGACTTGACAACTTTTTACATAACTAGAAACATGCATGAGCTATTGTAGTTTTTAACTTATTATTTATTAAATCTGATGTCATTTCTTATTGTGCAGATTTTCTACACCTCATCTTTTTTAGGCTACCAAGCCGGTGATTCCTAGGTGCTTTCAAGTTTATATTCACAGCATTACTTTACACCTTCTTCACCTATACTGGCATCATTGCCTGGTGAATTCCTCGGTGTTCTAGTTTCATGATATCATTTTCACCTCTGTGAGATATAAATGGATGTAATTAAATCTGAGCTGAGATGATTGATTTTACATGATTGATGTACTTTCATGGCAAAGAAAACATCAATATTATATATTGCAGAATAAATCTATTTATTATCCCTTGAATTCGGTTTGGAACAATAGACATCAAGTTATGGATTTTATGATTCAATGGCACAATTGTTATACTACTGGTGCTGTACTAAGGAAAGAAAATGCAAAAGGAACCAGTGGTATATGAGTTATATTCTATTTGAAATGCATCAGACTCAGCATAAAAAGAACATAAAATAGGTTCATGTTACGGCAGATGCCTTACGTGACTCCTCTAATGAAATCCAGAATGCTTTGCGCTTGGGAGGAAGGACTTCAATTCCTGTTCTGAAACTCGCGGCAAGGTATGAAAGAAAGAATGGTATGGGCAGTATATCAATCGGAAATTGAGCTCTGTTGTTTGAGAGACACCAGTAGCAGAGAGTTCAAAGGAAAAATGAATATATTTGATACGATTATGGGGTTCTATTAAAAGGAAGATGCTTGACTCTACGGCTCCCTTCAGTTACAAGAATTTATTTGAAAACCATTCAAATTGATTAAAAAGAAAAGAAGAGGGAAAGAAAAAAAAGAAAAAAAAGAAGTTAAAGGGTTATTATTATTTGTTTATTATTATATATTCTTATCTACGTTCATGTGTACGTATTGATAAGGTGGCATCATTAGATTATTATTTATAATGTATTGGTGTCACCTTAATTTTATATATACATATGTTCGTATTTAAGAATGTATAATAATGATTAAATAATAAATTCTTTGATAATTATTTAAAGGTAAGAATTTATGTTATTTTACATCATTTATTATAACGTTCCTTTTATAGCTCATGCAGTTTCGCCATGTAACATGTTGTCAAGTCCTAGTAACCTTGCCAAGATAGTCTTAGGTCAAACCTGTCGATTCTGATGACTGGACCATTCGACCATCCCCTTTCGATGACACCATTTAGCAATGCTTCCCCTCTCTTCAGTCTTCTTTCTGCACTCACTCAAACATACATTCTTGCCAAGACACTAGTTCAAGATATATATTAGTTGTTAATTTCAAACCATTGCCGATCATTTCATCAATGTCTAAAGAACTAATTCATTTCACATGATCATGATAATATCTCGTTATCAGTTAATACCACATATATGCTTCACATGATCAGGAAGAAATAAATTGATACAATGGCTATAATTAACTAACTCGCTTCACATGATCAGGAAGAAATAAATTGATACAACGGCTATAATTAACTAACTCGCTTCACATGATCAGGAGATATAAATTGATACAATGGCTATAATTAACTAACTTGCTTCACATGATCATAATTCATTTTAACCAACCACTATGTTCAATTTAAAATTTAGGGCAAAAATTTGGATGTAACAAAAAGAAATATTTGACACGCGGCTTGATCCTGTGAGCCTACTCTTAACCAAGTCCATCAAACAGTGCCACTCTCCTTTCTGAATGTTGGATTTTTTCAATCCTGTGCCTTTAGAAGTGTCCATCAACACATCTTTCTCTGTTTGAGATAGTTTGCTGCAAACCAACTCTATCAGGGACGCCTTCGCCTCCCAACTCAATTTCTTGGATTTTACATCAATCTTCTTGCCTCCCTGTACATGTTCGGGTATGCCAAATATCCTCGTAAAGTCTACTTCCCTGAAAGAAATTACCAAGTCCTGTCCCAAATTGGAAAATGAGCTTGTTCTAAAAAACCTTTTATAAGTCTATCATTGTTCGTAAGAAACTCTCGTACTTCCTAAGCAGAAGACCGACATTCGGATTGCCCATTCTACTTGTGCCTTCCTTATTTTGGTTTTTCCCACGTGATCATCCGGGTATCTTGCCACCATTTCCTGCATTCCAAACCATTCAAACCTTCGAAGGGTATGTTATGAGGCATGAGATGCATTGTTGCAATTGTTTGCAGTTTGACCTTCTTTTTGCCTAAGCTAGTGCCTACTGCAACACAAACGCCTGATGGTAATGTCTGCACATTCTTATTCATCCTCTTACTATTAGCCGAATCCTCTTCCAATTTCTTTTTCTAGGCTCTTTTCCCAGTCGATTGCATGATTCTTCTTATTTCCAATTAATGGTTTAGCGAAACTGTTAGGGTTCAAGGCTACTTGATTGCAAGGCCTGTACGGCTCCTGAAACTAAACAATTGAGTGCTTAAAAAAATACGGTGCCTTCTTTGCCAAAGTACGGTGACTATTTTGCTCTCAAAGTCCGTATGCCTATGCCAATGTAGATGCTCGACACTTTCTATTGCAAAACCGTCAGAGAATATATTTAGAAAGTATTTGCTTTACCGTCCATACAAGTCTATGGTGTTCTGTTGCTGTGTAACAAACCGTATCCGCTGTCCTCGTGCTTTGGTCGCTGTGCGGTACAGTGTGCCTTTATTCATTGCCATATGGTATATTGTGTGGGGTGTCTTCCTGCGTTGGCCATAGTACTCCACCTTCGGGATAACTTCCCACAATGTTGTGCGGAGTTATTATAACGCTTTGTTTGTGTTGCTAGATCGTACAGTGATGCACTCGCCTATATCTCTTGTTTGTACAATGTCTATGTTGTGATGTACGGTGTGTTTTGCTTCACAATATTTGTTTGTTTACGGTGTGCTCTTTAGGATGCCTTACAGGTGGTCGTACGGTGTAAATGTTTGTGACTAGTTAGGTGTCTTCGTGTTTGTACAGTATCTATTTTTCCCTCATCTCTTTTTTCCAACTCTTATTATTTGTCTCATTCTTAATAGATATTAGATAGAAATAATTTGAATCCTTTATACTCCCCTTTGTACTTCTATCTTTTTCTCATTCTCTTTGCATGCTGACTTCATATAATTCTCTCTTAGGATCATTATTATTCTTATTTATATATTTATTTATTATTATTAATTAATATTCACATTCTACCTGAATCGTTCATTTGGATGTCAATATTTCCCCGGGCTTCATTTCTCTAATGATAATTTTTTAACTTTGAACCATTTACTGGGTCGGCCACTTCCTTGATCGCTCTGCTATCGCCAACTTCACGAATCTTATATGGCCTGACCCCACTTCACCTTGAATTTATTGGGTTTGATCTCATTACACCCATTATATTTCAATACTAGTTGGCCTAACATGAATTTGTTTAGTTTCAGATGCTTGTCCTACTAGACCTTGCGCCTAAGCTATGAAATCTCTGTCGCCCATTGTGCTTGTGGTCTTCGTTTGTTGAGCTTACTTAGGTTGTATAGCCTCTCCCTGAGACTCGCCATGTCTCCCAACTTGTTCTCCATTGCTATTCGCAAGCTTGGTATCATGAACTCTGCTAGTACTATGGCCTCCTGACCATAAATTAACTGGAATAGGGTGTGTCCCGTGGTGGCCTTGTAGGAGGTACAGTAAGCCCATAGTGCCGATAGAAACTTCTCTTCCCAATCTTTGCCTTAAACACCGCAAGATTTATAAATCACTGAAATGAAGATTTTGTTCGTTGATTCTGCCTGCCCATTTTCTCTATAGGGTAGTATGGGCTCGAAAGGGAATGATAGATTTTAAATTTTGTTGTAAGTAGTTTGATGACATGGTTGACAGAGTGTCCTCCATGGTCGCTTGTTAGTTGGATTGGGATGTCATACCTTGTAATGATTTGTTCATAAATGAATTTCACCATACTCAGAGCGGAGTTGTCTGGTAAGGCCCGTGCCTCTACCCACTTTGTGAGGTACTTTGTTGCTATGACGATATATCGACATCTACGAGCTCTGCTCACCTTCAAGGGTTTGACAAAGTCTAGTCCCCACCGTTCGAAAAGTTCCTGCGCTTGTGAGGGTTTCAGAGACATAAAATCCCTCTTCAGTGGCTTCCCGATCCTCTGGCATGTATCACATCCAACAACCCACTCCATGGCATCATTGTACACAGTAGGCCACCATAGCCCTGCAGGAAGTATCTTCCGCGCAATTGTGTCTAGCCCCATATGTCCGCCTGTGGGCCCTTCGTGTGCCTCTTTTAATACTCTCGATATTTCTTCTTCGAGAACACATCGCCGTAGGAATTGGTTAGGTCCTATCTTGTATAGTAGCCCATTGATCAACTAGAATGTTCGACTTCTTAGTACGAGTTTCCATCTCTCGTTTGGTTGCATTTCTCAAGGGAATTGACCCATTGAAAGATACTCTCCAATACTCGCGTACCAAGATAGAAGTACGATGATCTGAAATAATTGCGCATCTGGAAAGTCATCATTGACTCCCTCAAGTGGTTCCCCTGACTTGATTCTAGAGAGGTGGTTTGCGCTCACATGGCTTTTTTCAGGGTGTATTGTGATCTTAGATGTGAATTCTTGTAGAAGTAACTGTTTACTTATCGGCCCTTGAATGATTGGTTTATTCACTAAGTATAGCAAAGTTTGATGGTCTATGTAGAACACGAATAGGGTTGCTAGTAAGTAGTGCCTGAACTTCTATACAACATACACCATTCCGACTCCTGAGAGCTTCCCTCTCAGTCATGCTATAGTTCTTTTATGTTTCAATAAGAGTCTACTCACAAAGTAAACCGAGTGGTCTAATCCATGATCACTTGTCTGTGTGAGTGTTGCTCCGAGTGCGAAATTTGATGCATCAACATGTACGTGAAACTCCTTGTCCTAGTTTGGGTAAGCCAAAATAGGTACTATGATCAGTCTTGTTTTCAACTCCTAAAAGGCTTCATCTTGTTCTGCTTCCCACTTGTAGGGTTCCCCCTTGCAAGTCAGTTTGTCGAGAGGGTAAGACACTTCGGCAAATTTTTTAATGAGCCTCTTGTAGTACCGAATGTGTCCTTGGAATAATTCCACTTCAGTCACGACCGTTGAAGGTGGCATTTCCAATATCACTCGGACCTTGTCCAGGTTCGTCTTCAAGCCTACCTTGCACATGATGTGTTCCGATAGTTTTCCTTGAGGCACCATGAATCTGCACTTCATAGGATTTAGTGCTAGTCGTGTGTGTTTGCATCTCTCCATACATTCCTTGAGTGCGGTCAGGTATTTGTCCTCTGCGTTGAAAATTGGCCAATCATCCAAAAAAGCCTTGAAGTTGCCTACTGACATCTTGTCAAAGATGTGCAGGATGATCCTTTGAAATGTTGTCGGGGCGTTGCACAAACTGAACAACATCTAGTTCTAGGCGTAGACTCTATCTTCCACCACAAAGGTTGTTTTCAGCTTGTCCTCCTCGGCAATGGATATCTAATTGTAGCCAAAGAATCCATCCATAAATGAGTATATTTCTCGCTCGACAGCTTCTTCCAAAACACTATCAGTGAATGGTTTTGGGAATGGATCCTTAATTGTCACTGCGTTCAAACAACATAAATTCATGCATATTCTTATTTGACTGGTATCCTTTTTTAGTGAGATTAGGAGACACCCACTCACTTGTCAGTACTTGAAAGATAATGCCTGCATCGAGCATTTGGTTAATCTCATCCTTGATCCATGCAACATGGTTTTTATTCATCCAGTATGGTCTCTTTCGTATGGGCACCGCTTCTTGTATCAGTGGGATTCAGTGGAGACACAATTCTGGTGGCACTCCTTTAGGTCTTTGTACATCCATGCAAAAACATCCTTGTACTCCATGAATATTTTGAATGCTGTTGCTTTTAGTACAAGATTCCAGTCATCTCCCACAAAAATGTTTTTTGGGTTGACCTTGTCCCCTAAGTTCACAATCTTCACCATAGGTTCTTCATATTTAATGGGTTTCTCTTCGCTGAATGTGTGTGCAGGTGTTTCATCTATCGGTGCCTTCCCTTCCTTGAATTCTCTGTATTTTGTCGGGAACTCATTCTTTTCATCCTCCTTATTTCCTTCTTCCACCCCTAACATGTGACAACTTGGGAAGAGTTCATAGACCATTTGCCAATGGAGTAGGCTATTCAATGAGTCCAAGTTGTTGTCATTGGATCCTCCTCGTTTCAGGATTCCTTCTTCGTCAAGTTCCATCCTTTTCTTTCCTTCGTCGTCTCCCTCTTCGTCTTCAGAGTTCGACGAGGACGCCACGTCTTCTCCCACCATCTGGGTGTGTAGGTCAATTATGAACCTATGACCCCCCCTTTCCATCAAAAGAGTATTCCTTTTCTAGTCATGTTTCACTTTTGCTTGTACTAGCCAACCCCTTTCGAGGATGGCATCGTAACCCTTTTTTCAGTGGATTGACCACAAAGTTGAGTAGGAAGGTTTTGTGTCCTGATTTTTATAGTTTGCACCATTAAAGTCCCGAGGGGTTTGATTCCATGTTGGTCGACGCTAAGTAGTTGGAATATAGGCGGCCATAGGGTTGGTTGTCCTAACTTCTTCCACATTTCCTCAAATAATACATTTATGCCATATCCTCTGTCCACAATGGTGTCTGTCGGGATGGTTCCAAGGATACTCATCTCTACCACAGCAGGGTGTCTTCCTATGTTTGGTGCAAGTAACATTGGGTCTGTTGTGGGGGTTTTGCTTCCCCCTGTGGGTGTTCTTCCTTGACCCATCCGTCGTCTTTGGGGATGGTGTCATATCTAGGATTGTTGTTCTTAGTTGTGGCATTGCAAGGTCATTTAATTTCATAGAAACCTTAGCTTGCATTACCTGCCGTATAATGTTTTGTTCTGCCTGGGTCGTCCTTGAGGTACTCGTAGTGTCATTCATTTGCATTCTTTTGGCCATCATCTCCTTTTCTATTTCTACTTTTACCTGGTGCATCCTTCTCTTCTCCTCTTCAAGATCTGGGTATGTCACCATTTTCGCTTATGCGAGGGTGATTGCTAATACTTCTTCCTCGCTTCTTTCTATAATCAATAAGTTCAACTCGGGCTTACGACATTTCGAGTCATCACGGTCTCCAGGACCACACCATCTGCACAATAGTTGCGGTGTTCCCTTAGTGGTACGATCTCTGGCGAAGTGGCCCCATAGGTTGCACGCGTGACATTGTATCATTGGCCATCCGATTAAGATCATATCGTATTCGATTGCGGCCCCTATTATTGTTGTTGCCTCCTCTTCCACTGCAGTTGTTGTTTTGATACCCTCCTGAAGTTGTCCTGTCGTTATTTGTGTTTGTTCCCGTAGCTCCCAAGGTGGACACTTCTTGTGTCAATAGTACTTGCTGGTGACCTTTTTTTTTCGTATTGAATGGACATTCTTTGGTGGAATGTCTGGCAATCTAGTAGATATCGCAAAACGTGTTCTTGGGGCAAGAGCCCTTTCTGTGGCCTTCCTCTTTGTAGTTGGTATACCATAGTTCCCCTTCTGTGTTTTGGCAAGGGTTCTTCCTGCTTTTGAATTCTTTCATCATGCGCAACATATCTTTTTGTAATGCTCGAATCTTTTTATTCAATTCTTCATCGCTACTTTCAGAGGATGAGTCTTTTGAGTCAGAAGATTTGTTCTTCTTTTTACCTGTTTTGTGTTCACTTTCTAAGTCCATTGCTTAGTTATATGCCTCTAGATACGATGACAGAGGTACTATTTTCATCTTCTTTCGAAGTGCTGGTCGGAACTCTTTGACAAACCATCGTTTTTCAAGCCGTCAACTGGTGGGATTTCCATGTTCCCCACCAACCCTTCAATCTCCTTGTATATCCGCGGACGGTCTCATTCTTCCCTTGCTTTGTACTGTAGATTTCTGCTACGATCTCATTGTCATCCCTTAGTAGTCAAAATTCTACTGTAAATTCTTCCTTTAGTTCCGCTCATGTGGCCACCTTCTTTTGGTCAATGTTTGAAAACCATTCGATTGCTACGCCTCTTACGGTAGCTAGAAACTAACGAATCCAATCATCCTCATCTGTTACACCATTCGCAGTCCATATCATTTCACACGTTTTACAGTGTAGAATTGGGTTGACTATCTTGTCGCCAGTAAATTTAGACAATTTCTCCTTCGGCCTTGCCATTGTTAGCTTCTGCCGTGTTCCTACTTTGTTTTGTGCACATGCGTTGTTCTGTGTACTTGTGTTGTTTTGCACAATCGTGTTACTCTGCACAACTGCATTGGTATGTGCTAGTGTGATAGGTTTTTCTAAAAGCCGAATTGTTTGATTATCAAGTTGTATCCATTCCTTTGGTGTATTGGAAACGAAGAGTTCACCCCACGGTCGTGCCCCTTCGACACCTCGAGTTGTGTTGGTTCCTTCTCTTTCGTTTGGATTCTTTACCCTTGGCGTATACAACTTTAGGAATTCCTCCCTTGATTCTTCGATAAACCTCAGTCTTTGGAACTAATCCCTTGTTTCTTCTATCAAGTCCTCTCGTGGACGGTTAGGCAAATGCACTCCTTCGGTCAGTGCTCCTGTGGCACCATGGTCACCTTCAATGACACCCCCTCGGTACCCGTCGGCAAGATGTTGAAGTCTATACCTTCGTTTCGCTGCTTGTGTGCAAATTAATGTTTCATGTGTTGTGCATACATCATCATTTTATTTTCTTTTATTTCGATCCTTATTAAGTAAATTCAGCATCAATCTTCAGATTACATCTTTGATACCAGGTTCAATAGGCAACGATACCAAATGTTCACCACATAGGGTAAACGAAGATTTATTGCATTTAGAGACTAGAATATAACACAGCACAAGATAGTATTGTATTCATATAAGCAGAACATACAGTAACAATTACAACGATAATGATGATCCATAGTTCAATAGGATGATATACATATATATTCTGAAGGGGCAACTCAACAATCATGCAATCTTTCGAGTACTAACTAATCCCGTCGGCTTTGTTATACTTTTTGCCAATAACATTTGAAACCTACTTTAAAATAAGCTTCAACTTCCGATCATTTGTTTTATAAATTCTAACTTGTATCTTTTATAATAGTTAAATCAACTTGACACAATCGTTGCCATGCCTTATCCTTTTCTCTATCTTCCATAGAAATGGCAGGTTCTGAGCTATAACTTACCCACAAATGGAACTCCCTTTTCTAGATACAATGTTTTTATTTTTAATCTTTAATCACTTTAACCCGTTTGGTTTCAGGCATAGGAATGGAGAATAGGAATGCAATAGTGAAAATAGGAATGGCTATTCCAATAACAGCTATTTTTTTGGAATGGGTATAAACTCTTTTTCGAGGCAAAATAGGAATATGTATTCCTATTCCCTATTCCAACTGATGAACCAAACGGAAAATAGAAAATGTATTCCAAATTTTCTATTCCTATTCCAGCAAGGGCCTGTTTGGTTGCAAGGATTGCTCAATGCAGAATTCAACTATGCTGGAATAAGCTCTCTTTTAGAATTGCACATTCTAAAAATAAATTCAGGAATATCATTTAGAGTTGTTTGGTTATCCTGGAAGATGAATTGATAGATGATTATTCCTTGTTTGGTTGCATCAACAAAAATAAGAATTAAAATAAGTTTTTTTTTTAAATCTTAAAATGAATTTATTAAAAAATATTTACAATAAACATTACATTTAGTTTAATTTTTTTCTATCATATATCTTTTATAAATATTAAGTTTCAGTATCCATCACATTGAAAGCACTCTATTCTAAATATCATTCAATCCAATGTTAGTACATCGAATGGAAATTTTATACATCACATTTAAAAAACAAAAGACAGACCTCAATTAACTATTGATAGACTACATTGATTATATTTATAAATATTTAAAAACCATTATCTTTTACAAATTAGCAGCAGCAAGCATTGAAGTAGAAGACGTTTCTTCTCTTTTTTGATTTGTTAGCCATACTACAAAAATACATCGATTGCAAAGCTTTTCGCAAGAAAATCATGCACTTTGGATTATTATGATCTACTTAAATTGCTATCTTCAGTGATGCGAACCCTCTTTCCACATTAGCAAATAAAAATTTATTTTGATCGGAAAGGTGAAACATGGTGAAAGCTGAATGCTTGACCAATGAAATGAAAAAAGCCCCAAACAGCTTTGAGCAGGAACAAGAACCAAAATCACAGACCCGATAAGAAATTCAATTGACTTTATAAAAATATGGAATAAGCATAGCCTATTCTTATTCCATGTTTTTTTAGGAATCCCACTCTGCCCAATTTGAGGTCAAATGAGGAGAGTCCAATTCTAATTCTGATTTGGTGGATTGCAAACAAACATGATATTGGTGAATGCATGAATTGGGAATTTCTTATTCCACCCAAATTCCTGCAACCAAACGGGGCCTAAATGCATTTCTTTGTTCCTTACCTTGTCATATGTAACTCAATTCTACTGGTTGTCTAAGGCTTATCCTCCATTACCTGTAGTTACAATAGTAGGTTCATTAGTCTTGCTGTCAATTTACTTTGAGAGACTGGAACAAACATTGGTTAAATAGAGTTTCATAAATGGAGTAGGGCAGCTGTGCCATTTTCATGTGACATCTATTTGCATCAATTAATTAGAGATTTATGTGTGTCAAATGTGTCAGTTGTCGTATGGTCTAAGAATGCATAGAAAAATTATTGTTTTCAATATAAAATTGTTAATGTTTTTGACATGACATAAAACCTAAACATTGTCTGGTTTGTTGGTTTATGATGTCCAGGACTATCTGCAAGGAAATCCACTCTGGCTCCAGTATCTTAAACATCCACTTGCATTGCTAGGCTATGAAAAAAAATTTGATGTATTTGTCAGGGCACAAGGAGGTGGGCTGTCTGGCCAGGCTCAGGCCATTTTACTAGGAATTGCCCGAGCTTTATGTGCTGCAAATCCAGACAACAGGGACCCTCTTAGGAAGCAGGGGCTTTTGACAAGAGATTCGAGAACGGTTGAAAGAAAGAAAGTTGGTTTACACAAAGCTCGCAAAGCTCCACAGTACTCAAAACGTTGAGTACATCCACATAGAATTTCTTTTTTCAACCAAAAAAAAATATCTTCGTGGAAGGTTGTGCATTGGCTTTTGTATTATGTTTGAATAGCCATGTAAGTACTCAGAATAAATTCTGATCTCTAGCACCCTTCTGATGGTCAGAACTTATCTGAGGTTGTATTTAATGGATGGTGTGTGGTTAGATCTCGGATTCAAGACAAGAAGAATGATGTGAGCATTGTTCCAAGATGTTAGAATTGTTGTTTTCTAAAATTAGTCATTATGTTCCTCTCTGACATTGTTGTAGCTCTCAAGAGATAAAATTGCTATTGTATTGCAGTATGTATTTGTTTTGGGGATGTTGGTTAATAAAACACACTGAATGCTCAAAATTCCAATAATGATGACAAAAAATTTAAAATCACTTTTGCTTAGAAGTTCTCCATTATGTTTTTAATTTGTGCTCATCAGCTACAATGTTGTTTATCAAAGAAAAGTGAATGTTCAGAATCAGAAGATAATTATTAATTCCTGATACAGAAACATTCTTTTCACTGATTGCTTTAGTTGCATCATCATTTGAATTTCCCTTGTTAATGCTTGTTATGCCATAATCAACTTTTGGAATTTTAAGCTCTCTTTGATTGAGAAGATGTTTTCTAATTCTACTTGCTCAAGTACTTGAAGGCTCTTTTGTAACTCATTAAATCTTCATTGTTGACAGCTTTGAATTTTGCATAGTTAAAATATTCTATGAATGTTTCCTTCGCTGAGTTAGTAGCTGTGCTTGATTGTTTAAAATGTGAACATTGGCTCCATCTCATAATTATATTTGTTGTATAGTCGAACAACTCTGCATTAGCACTATCTTATAATTAGCAGATAGGCTTCCCCTGCAACCTCGCTCTCATATGGACCGCCTACATTTTGGACTCATGCCCAAATGGTGAAAACAGTATGCACCTGGTTTGCTGATGTGAATGTCCAAAACATGCAAACAGTAAACAATTTTTATGCAATTGTACTCTCACTCGCATGTGACGGGAATTTTATTGTTGCTGAGCTTCCTCTCCTGGCCACGTCTCTGCAGGCCGTACATTTACAACCAAGGGACAGAGATTAATTGTTTTCCTACTGATGTAGAAAATCCAAAATGCAGTCAGTATATGTACGCATTATTTCTCAGTATGGAGGCATAACTGATCTGAGAGAAGTAGATGGGTAGAAATCAGGGCTGCCACTAAACCAGTATGTTTAAGAAACTTTTGCATTATGGATTTCACAGGTCCCGCTGCTGTAGTGCTTGTAATCTTTACTTTGTTCTCTGCATTTATGTTCTTTTGTATCAATGCATTCAATTTTCAGGATAGATAAGGAGCTGGTTCAAATTTTATTTTTTTATACACACTCGGATGCCACAATCCTTAACATCAGCAGTGTTAAAAAGTGAATTAAGGGTTGGGAATAAGGAAAAAATACATAATATTCCTTAATTTATGAAAACCCTAACAATCTTATGTAGAAAATATAGAATTTGCTTTTTTTTGAGGATAATAAATAAATGTAACCTACTTTCATATGTTCTTGATGATTGTATCTTCCATAGCATGTAAGTCAGATCCATGATTATAAAGAATCAACTTGAAAATCATTATCATAATTATTAGTATCAAAAACTGTGTGCAAGATCAAAGAAATTGAATATATTTAACCTTTACTGTAATGGCCAGGAAACATATACAGCTACTACATAATGATATAGCTCAGTCTCAATTTAAAAATGAAAAATTTGTATTACTCCCTGAAATGACTCTGATAGGCCATTGTTTTATCAGCAAGAGGAAGAAACATTTTCTAGCTCAACCGTTACCATTACTTCCCAGGTGAAGATTTAAACAAATTGCAAACCAATGGCTCATCTTTTCTGGGAAATTCGATACCTTGATGCATATACTAAACATAAATGCAAGTAAAACTCCAAAACCTTTGAAAACTACAGAAACTGCGCCTAAAAAATCTTGTTGAACCAAAATTTTCCTCCACGTGTTTATTTAATGGCATGCCCCGTTGTCTGTTTACCATAATTGGGTTAGTGAGGTCTGCGTATTGTGTTATGATGAGGCCGTAAACTGTTCAAATAACTGGATAGATCCAGTAGTACCAAAGCCACCGTTTCGGAAATTTCTGCATCACAATTTACAACATACGAAGTTAACAATTACCTTCATATTCATATTAAAGATTGTTGGATTATAAAAAATCAATGTTTAGTTCAGTCAGTTTCCTCTCTAAGAAAACCCTATCAAAAACTGAAAAATCATTAATAGCATACAGGTTTTGGGATGAAGAATCCTGAAAAGAGATTGAATATGACATAAAGGACGATGCTACAATTGCAGCCATCTCTGCTTTGGTGTTATTGAGATACTAAATCAGAGGAATATGGAGAAGTAAATGAAGGATTTAACGTTCAACCATAGTTTGCTTTTCCATTATAATTACTAAACTCTTTTTAGACCTATTTCATGCATGTGTTAGTTTCAAAGGTATTGGATTTATAATTATAAAAATATTTTTTAACTTGAATTACATGTATATAAATAAAGAATAATTTAATTGATTATATTTCACATGTTGATTGATGATTATGATTACTGGCACATTAATGATGCATTAATAGTTTTTAATTTGTAAATATGATTATTTTCTAAATGATATCAAATGATGAGTATTTTATTTTCAGAATGATGAGTTTTTAGTATTTGAATATGTGATGATTTGTACTCAAGACTTATTATAGTACTTACCCCATACTTGTATATGTATGGTGTGCGTGTTTGCTTTAATTTTATATTTGACATGTCTGATGTGGTTAAGGGAGTTGTAGTCACCTAACAATCGAGATCTACATGATGTACCACTCCCTACCATTGCATATTTTGTTTATATATATATATATATGTACATGTTTGAATTTTATGCAGGATTGCAGGTACCAGGCATTGACTTCTCTGAATTGTCAAGATAAGCGTGTCTTATCACTAACTCAATGGTAAGAATGAGGAAATAATGTTCAGGTCCAATCTCAACCATGTATTTGACTTTCCACCCTTTTTAAACCCGAGTTTATCTTTGTTTGTGTTGTTTGATTTTGAGTTTTGGTTTGTTTTAGTAATGTTGCTTTTATGTGGATTTGACTATGTGATTTATTTGGTAAATGATTAAATTATAATATTTGGATTAATCATATAATTAAATATTATTTGATTAAAAAGAAAATATTAAAGCATGAGAATATTTAATTAATTAAATATGTGCTTTAATTTAAAGGTCTTAATTTAAAAAATTGGTTAAAGAGAAATTAGAATATGATAATATTTAGTTAACTAATTATTAATTATTAATTAATTATAAATGTACTTCAGTTTAAATGATTTAATTTAAAAGTCTAATTTGAGAAGTTGGACAAAAAAAGAATTAAAATATTAAAATATTAAAGATTTAATGTTGTTTTATTATAATTGTTTATTTAATAATAATTAAATTAGAATTATATTTAAACAATGAGTTTTGATTATTATTATTAATTTAAATAATAAACCATGCTTTAATTAGTGCTTATTCTAATTAATAATTTAGAGGAAAATAAAATATAAAAGAATATTTTTATTTAAAAGTTCTTTAAGTGTGCATGAAAGGATTAAATAATAAAAATTTATTTTAAGAAGAGGTCTTTTGCATGTACAAAATCAGAAACCCTAAGTAGAGTTAACTCTTTATTAGGAGATTTAAGCTCATTTCTACACACAGGTTCTGGGGAGCAAAATTCGGAATTGGATCAAAAGAATTGTTGAAAGTTTCAAGGGGTCAAAATTTGCAGCGTTTACAGATTGTCTTAGATTTAAACTGTGGTTTTGAGGTAGGGTTTGAAAACTTAGAATTCTATTGAAAGATCTATTTACTTTGTCTCTGCCTGAGTGTTTGCATATTGCTTATTTATTTTTTGTAGTGATTGTTGAGTAAAGAATTATGTTGTAGATTTTGGAAAGGAAAAACTTATTAATTAAGAAAAATTGACTGAAGAAAATTATAGAAAAACTGTAAAAAATTATTATGATAGTATTCTTTTAAACCCCTTTTTTAATATAGGAAAAATTCAATTACAGAAAATTGGAAGAAAATAACAAATTGAACAGTTAGGTTTCTAACTTTAAATTTCTCATTAAAATCATGAGATTATCCTAAATTTTCTAAATATAGATAAATAATATTCTTATATCTAAAATAATTTAATTGCAATATTTATTGAAAAAATAAAAAGATTAATTCAGAGGGAAACTAAGTATAGTATGGTTACATGCATGTAAAAACAAATATGTTAAGAATAGAAAACTAAGTATAGTATGGTTACATGCATGTGAAAACAAATACACTAAAAATAGAAACTAAGTATGGTATGGTTACATATATGTGAAAATAAATATGATAAAAATAGAAAACTAAGTATAAGCTAAGTATAGTATGGTTACATGCATGTGAAAACAAATATACTAAAAATAGAAACTAAGTATAGTATGGTTACATGCATGTGAAAACAAAGATGCTAAAAATATAAAGCTAAGTATAGTATGGTGACATGCATGTGAAAACAAATATGCTAAAAATATAAAACTTAGTATGGTTGCATGATTTAAGAGATCAAAGACGTGTGCAAATACTAATTGCATGTGTATTTTTATTTTATATTATTTTAATTTTTAATTTTTTTAAAATAAAAAATAATTTATTAATTTTTAAAATTAAATAAATATTATTCATTTAGTTATAAAGTAAATGTGAGTATTAGTGATTATTTAAGTCTAATTAAACTCTTAGTTGCATATAAATGATTTTATAAGTATTAATGCAAGATGAAAGTTAATAAATAAATATTTAGAATTTTATTATATTTTAAAAGAATTTGTGGTAGAGTTCACTTTGTAATCATTTAGTTAATAACTATTAGACATTATGAGAGAAATTATAAATAATTAAATTAAATTTATAATTTTATCTCTGCTTGCATTATGAATTAAAAGAAAAGTATATGTTAATATTAGACTTAAATAGAAGTCAGATTAATATTTTAAAAATAAAATTGATATTAGTATTTAATCTAATAATATACATTTATATAATTAATTTAATCATTTAAGATTATTTAAATTAATAACACGATAATATTGCATGATATTTTATATGTACAAAAAGATTGGATATTTAAATACTTATTGTTTTAAATAAGTATATTAGCATAACAATTAATACTAATATGTATATTCTTACTTTATTTCTAAACACATCCTTATGACCTAAACTAAATAATAGCAATTAGTGGAATTAAATCATGTGGCTAAAAACTATGTGTTTTCTAATATTCTATTTATAGTCTTGTGGTGTTTATTTTCTTGATAGTTTTTCTTTGTAAGTTGTTTAGTTGGTCAAGTTAGGATGTGCACTAGAGGCGTTTTTGAGATTTTCTTTTATGATTATTTGACTGGATGCCATGATGAAATTTATGATTTGAATTGAGATTTATGTTTTATGAACTTTATGCTATTGAGCATTTATGAGCACTTGGCTTTCAAGAATCAATGTTATTTTTTGGGTTGCTTGTTAATGAACCAAATTCGATCAATATTACTCTTGTGGTATGAGACACTATCGTAGTTTGTGATTTTTGGGAAGGTAGTCTAAGTACATGTCTATGGGAGTGGCTTGCAATGGGGGCCAGGGCCTAAAGTGGCTACTAGGGTAACTCATTGTAAGTTGTGTAACAAGTGATAACATAGTAATTAAAATATCTTGCCTAGCCCTTTCCTTAAGATACATTAAAAAGATAAGTTAGAGATTTTTCCTCGTTTATGCCTTGAGTGCTTGTATAGACTAATAGTGAGATGAAGATGATACCTTGAGAGGTATGACTAGTTTTCTCATCTTCATGAGAGGGTATCCTGGTTTCGCATAGAGTCACTAGGAGGCCGGGGTCTTGAGAGACTGCCAGGGTAACCTTAAAGTTGATTCATGTGATGACACTCCATAGTATGTAGCCCAAGTCTCCTTCATGATTTTTTTAAATATTTACCTCTAATGGTGTACTTGTTGGATAGTACTTTTGATGGTGTTTTTATTGTGAGTTTTTACTCATTGATTGGATGTCATTTATTGTTAATAGTTGACTTTTATTAATGAATGAACAGTTATTCATTGGTGGTGTTTTATTTTTGGAGTTAGTAATTGGTGGTTTACTTTTATTGACGATAATTGTTATTTGTTGGTTATTATGCTTGTGACACTTGACATTGGTTTGGAGGTGGTTCTATCTTTTTGGGTGTTGATACTTGATTTATATTTGGTATCTAGGTGTTGACTTAGTATGAGATGTTAGTATTGGATGAGTGTTATTTCAACTCGGTTATCTTTCTTGTTTAGTAGTTTGTGTACCCTTGAGGTAGATTTGGCTATTAGGATTTCTTGCCTAGAATGTTTTATGATTTGATTATCTATGTGAATTGTACATTATCTCTCCTGCACGGTGGGAGTGAGAACTTGATTAGGTGACCACACGATCAGGAGGTAGTGTCTTCTTACCATTTGGGTTCCCCTCGGATTGACAGACGTTGGATGCTTCTTGATACAGTGGTACCATTATCATTCTTCCTCTTATCTTGAAGACTTCTATTCATTTGATCTATCTATATATCATGTGTTTCGAGATCCTACGGGAGATTGTATTGTATATTGATGTACTTGTATATATTTTCACATACCCTTTGACATGTGCAGTAGATGTTATTCATTATATGTGCTTTCATATTATTAGTGGTACTTATGCGTTTGCTTATATGACTATGTATGTGTTTATTCATTTTATGATTACGGACATTGTAATAGAGACTTAAACTTATTAATAAAACTTTCTTAAATGTGACTCAACGCAAAGGAACCCTTTAGGAATGAAATCCATATTGTAATTGCATTTGTATAAATGTTGTGTATGTGTATGTTACTTCTACATTGTTACTTTGATGTTGTTTAAACTTTTTTTAAAAATAGTTCAATAAACTTTGTAACATATTAGGTTTATTTCTTTTGGGTTCCTGAGCGAGACGTTACAAAGAAGAAGTAAATGAATGAGAACCAAGTGAATTTTCTGGCTGCCCAATCAAGACCTATCATACTATAGACAAAAATAACATAAAGAACCGTTTGGGATAATACATAGAGGATCTCTATGACCACCTGTTCAAAAAGAAAAAGAACATTTAATCACTAGATGTTTAGTTTGAATACTATGTACATCTAATTTATTAGAGCTTGCTTGCACACCTCTAACATAGAACACATCAAAATATGTAGATATCCACACACAATGAAAGAAGATCATAGGGATCCAACAATACAGAAAGTGTGAATAGAAAAACATGAAAGAAACCAATAAGCTGAAAAAAATTGCTCATTAGTTGGACCCCATTGTTGCTAGTATAACAAATAAAACCTAGGAATATCAACTTGCCTACATCAAGGCACATGGGATTGTAGAATACATTTTTGCTACTTATTCTCTATAGAACACTGTGTTCTCAGCTGCAACCACAATTTGCACTATGTATGCATTGTTTGCTCCTAAGAACATCACTACCTCATAAATGTCGCCAATGTTAACAAAGAGATCTATGCCATAATCTCTGATATGAATTCATGGCACTCTTCAATATTTCTCCTTGTGAAATGTGAAATTTACTAATAAAATTACACCAAAATAAAGGACACATTGATAAAATATTCCAACACATTGTAGGCAACACATGCCATTCATTTAACTCTCTTTGGTTAGTATAAGTTGTTAGAAATAGGTAATACTAAGAGGGAGTGAGTCAATATTTCACAAACTTTTGTCCAACTATGGATATCATTAACAATCTTTAGACATGTATATGTGATTAAACTGAAAAGTAAACATAACAACAACACAATGCAAGTCATAACACCATTATTTGTTAACTAGAGAATTCCTAGCCAAAGCAAAATCGTAGACGGGATAGTACCCACAAAATGATCCACTAATCAAAAGTATCTTACGAAAAACATTGACCTTGTCCTTTTAGGATTCTATTACATAAGTATAGTGTTTTTGTCATTGTTAGAAGCCTCAACCTAGTTACGAGTTGGCATTACAATTACAAAAGTAGCAAGATGAGCCGATTGCTCATACATGCACATACAACAATATATTCTGTATACAAAAGGTATAGATACAATAAGAAAATTGACAATGTTAATATCTTCAATATTTGATTTGTCCTTTGTAGCTCTCTTCACAAAACTTCAAATGTAGTGTCCTTTCTTTGCTATAACATAAAGTTCACATCATATAACCAACACAATATAATGACATAGTCATCACATAACTTCACATCCAAAAATCTTTTCTTTATACCCATCTATTTTGTCTTGTTAGCCTTCAAGTCTTCACACGTGTCTCAAAATAAAAAATTAACCTTTTTCCACTTAAGCTTAACATCTAGGATGTTGTCCCATAATAGTTAAGTAATTATTTTGGTGAACCAAAAGAGTTCCTTAACACAATTAGTCGTTCTTCTCAATTATGTCTTGTTCTATTTGTGCAAATCTATAATTGATAAATCACTAATATTTCTATCCCTGCAACTCATTATGACTTGTGCTTTGAGATTTAGAATCCTCATACTTTGTACAATCTTCCATCAAGTGTGCACATGTCAAAATGTTGTTAGTTAAGTGCACTAACCAAAAAGGTGTCCTTGCTGACAGTTAACCTTTCTAACACTTGGACAATTTTCTAAGTTATATTTTCCAGAGCACAACTCCAAAGTTTGTTCACTTAATATAGCATATATGTTTCCATAAATGAAAATCTCATAGTATCTCCTTAGCCAAATTGCCAACAATCTCCCCCTTTGGCATTGATGACAACATATGGAAAAATTGGCTTTCTCCAAAAAATTAAAATTACAAAATATGAAGTATTTCACATGACCATACCAAAAATTTCAAAATATGTATCATTTCTATTTATATACCATCTTTTACATTTTGCATACATACTCCCCCTTATAGTATACTTTATACAATTTTCCATTCTACTATTCCCCTTTGACATCAATGACAAAGGTGAGTGCCAAAAACTATTTATAGATCAAAATTTAGAATTCTACCTTCGTGTCTTTAAGCTGACTGATTTGACAGGAATGAGATACAATCAACACAGTTTGTCTTTAAATTTGTAAACTTTTTATCCCATGAATCTTGGACTACCTTAGATACACTAATTAATGTGCATAGCCCATGGGATGCTACATCTATTGTATTCAAATATGAGTATACAAACTTTTCATATGATGCCTTGGCTTAAGAAATTCACCAACTACTTCTGAATATGAATTATTTTTAGAGCGAGGTGTTTCCTCAACAATGAAAATCTCTTCATTATCTTGTCCCTCTTCAACTCTAACAAGCTAATGTCATCATTTACCTTGCCAAATGCACTTTCTAGATCTTCAATCTGTACATGGGTGATTGTAGCTCATTTACAATATTCTGCAACTTCTCTTGTTTACCCTTTAGAGCTTCAATGATGTTTTTGATAAAATCATGTGACAAGGCACATTGTCCATACAAAGTTTTCCCTTCTATCAGGCATCTTCTTAACTCTTTGACACAAGAGTCAAGATTCACTAAATCTCCTCTAATGTTGTCACATACTGTGCCAAATAACTTTGCATCATGACTTGTGTATGCCCACTCATGGTTTGTTTTTATGTTCTTTTTGCCAAATTCTTTTAGGCCTATTCTCATGCATGTGTTAGTTTCAAAGATATTTGGTAGGACATTATTTCATGACTTGGATTATATATCAGTGCTAATTACTTAGATGGTTATATTTCATGAGTTGTATTTGATGATTATGATTACTTGTGTATTAATGATGTTGTAATTATTCTTAGTAAATGTGATTACTTGCATGATGATGTC
Source organism: Cupressus sempervirens (assembly GCA_028749045.1). NCBI lineage: Eukaryota > Viridiplantae > Streptophyta > Pinopsida > Cupressales > Cupressaceae > Cupressus > Cupressus sempervirens. Next base: position 197,215,241 of record CM053788.1, read on the forward strand.
ATATGATAAGTCTCTAAATGATGATTATTTTACATCAATGATAATGAGTTGTTATGTTTGAATATGTGATGATTTGTACTCAAGATTTATTATAATACTTACCTATACTTGCATATGTATGGTGTGCGTATTTTTTACCTTTCTGTCTAACGTGTTTGATGTGATTAAGGGAGGGAGACACAGTAACTTGCTAGTTAGGATCTACACAATTTATCACTCCCTACCATTGCCTATTTAGCTTAGATATATGCAAATGTACATGCTCGTCTTTTATGCAAGTTACAAGTATCGAGCATTGACTTCCCTGAATTGTTAGGATTATCATGCCCTATTGCAATAACTCAATGGTAAGAATGTGAAGTTAATGATCATATACAATCCCAACCATAGCCTAAATACTTGTCCTGAAAGGACTCGTATCTAATTGTCTACCCTTTCTAAACCCGCAAGTCTTTCCTTGCATATGTTGTTTGACTTTCACTTTGGTTGGTTTTCCTTATATTTTTTTATATGGTTTTGACTTTGTAATTTTTCTTGGTAATTGATTTTATGGTGATGCTTGGTATATTTGAATAATTAAATGTTATTTGATTAAAAAGAGAAAACTATTATAAAAAGATGATATTTAATTCTTTGGAATTATTTGAAGATGTGGTTAATTTAAAAGATTTAATTTAAAGTTATAAATTAGAAAATTAAAATTAAATAAAAAATAAAAAATAAATATTAAATATCAAATATTTTAGATTAAGGTAAATACAAGTTTTGAGGGGACCTGAAACTACATACAAAAAAATACAAAAAATCTACGAAATAGTATCCACAAAGTTTAACAAGGACTTGGAACCTATAGTAACATTAGCAAAAAACCATGTTTGACAAGGACCTGAAACCTAAATAATAACATACAAATATAAATCAGTTGTAATGAAAAAACTATAGTAAAAGACAACCAGCACAAAGATATAGAACCAGAAACCTAGACCAGCTACCAAGACCAAGTAAAGAAAAATAGGAAAAAGCAATGTCACTAGAGCTCCTCCACAACCTTAGTCAAATATTTGGCAGTATCAACAACCCCTTGAAGGAGATCCTCAGCACTGGAAATAGGGGCAACTTCAATGGCCCTTTTAGTGCTCTACCTTGTCCTTTTGCTAGGACCACTAGTCATTTAGGCATGCATAGGAGAAATAATTTCCTAATTGCTCCTCCTACCCAAGCTAACCACCACCGCACATAAACTGGTAGTGATCATGTTCATCTATTGTCTTTTATCCTTGACCAATTGCTTCAGGCCAGCTTCATAGGCCATCAGTTTCTTAGGAATGTTCATGATTTTCCCTTCAAGCTTACTTCTTTCATTTTCTTCAATATCTAGATTCTTTTGCAACTTTTAACACTTTTCTTTAAGGTAATGATTTCATTATATAGCCATGTATCAGCCTGCAGAGTCACATCCACCTTCATTTCAGCTTTATCAAGAAACAAAAGCCTTCCTCTGATATTCTTCACCCTAGTCTCCTCATCCACACTCTTCAACTCATGGTGAACAGTGTCAGTATGGGCCTCTTCCGACATAGAATCTATGTCCCCACCAAAATATTTTTCCTCCTTATCAATCATCTGGGTAGTTTCAACAATATTTGGCTTATAGGTAGTAAGCATCGCATTATCATCCTTCTTGGTTTCCATCTGGCAGCCCTCTTCCTCAACAACTTCATTGGTAGGTGTATTATTTGTCACCTCAATATCTTTTTCATTTGAGGAGATCAAAGAACCATCCAAGTTCTTAATTCTAGGGTTCAAAGAGTCCACATTAGTCCATGTACCACCAGACTTAGCCAAAATATCATCTTGACTACCCAAGTACCCATCATTGTTCGAGCTAAAATCTCTAATCTCCATTTCTCCGTCCTCTTCTTCCTCATTCTCTGCTTCTGTGGTGCCCTTTTCTTCTCTTGAGCTATCTTCTCTAACCTTAGGTTTGATCTTACTTTTACCTTCACCTTTACCCTTCTTATATTTCTTTTTTTTTTTTGCACTTTCCTTCTCACTGGGCTAGTCGCTATCTGACTTAGTATCCATGTCCTTTATCTCCTCAATTTTAACATTGTGTGTTTTAACTTTTTAAGCACTAGAATTGTCCATAATTTCCTTCCTAGATATCTTTTTTCTTTTTCTAGCAAAAGGAGAGAGTTTCATAGCATTTTCTCTACAATATTCCACAATAAGTAGGATCAGTCCTTCATGGAGAATAGGCCTAGAGTTTTTTCCTATGTGCACTAAGGTTGTTTAACAAGGAATATTTCAAGTAGAACGAAAAATAATTCTTGTCCTTATATCTAAAGTGATTTAAAAAAACAAAATGGAAATTATGCTCTCTTTTAGACCTCCCATCAAGGATGAAATACTCATGAATGCAAGATAGAACATCTTGCCACATGACCTTAATCTGGTCAAGATCGAAGAAGTCCCCTTCCTTAACCAATTTTCTTTTTTCTTCATGGTTCTTTGAAATTTTTTTAGGGAAACATTCAATATTTTAGTCTCTTTCTTGAATTTTATTCCCCCAACAAAGAGTCCAATAATTTATGCAATAAAATGTTTCTTGGTAGTCACAAAAACCCCATGCAAAGTCATGATTTCCCCTTCCCAGTTTCTAAAAAAATATTCAGTAATATGGGGTTTGTAGCCATGCAATCTATTAAGGTAATCAGTAACCTTACATTTGTGAAGAACCTTCTTGACTATTGTTTTCTCCTTCCAATGCTTACAGTTAGCAAGCTCTTTCTTCCTCGACTCACCACCCATTCTATAACCCATGCCAATCAATAAACTCCTGTAATGAAGAAAGATTTTGCAAGAGAAAAAGAAGAAGAAGTCTTTCTCTTTACATTCTGAAATCACCCACAATACGTGCCAATCTAAGAAGTTAATAATTAAGAGGTACCTCCTCGAAAAAAGAATACCACTATCATTAAAGTTACAACTTCCTTTGATATTTGAAAAAAACTTAAAGTTTGCATTAAATTTAGATTTGATTTCATTTGTCCCATCAAGTTGAATGGTTGCCTTTAAATTCACTTCCTTTCTTAGGTCATCCATCCACAAGAGTGATCTGTCTGTACCCCCTGCTTTGTTGGCAATCCAATTAGCAACCCTATTACCCTCATGATAAATATGGGTGATAATAACTTTTTCAAAATTATTAAGAAGACTTTTGATTTCTTCAATAGTCATGACCGAATAATTATTATTAAGCATATTAGCAATATTCAAAGAGTCCCCTTCCAACCATAATTTTTGAATACCAATTTCCACAACCTTGCGAACAATAAACAAAGACACTACCACTTCCACCCTGTGACTAGTAGCTTTACTAATAGGAACAACCACAACATCCACCACTCTATAGTTATGATCTTTGAGAACTCCTCCACACCCAGCTCTCCCCAGGTTACCTTTAACATATCGATCAAAATTAGCTTTAATCCACCCACTTGGAGGGGATTTCCATATCACTCCCTCTCTACTAGTATTGTCTTTAATTTCTTTGCATCTCATTGGGTGATTAATGTCAAAGTTACCATGATTGTTGTTTTGATTAAGGAAATTTTCTTTAAGAGCCCAAAGGATTTTGTGGCCAACCACCCAAGCATGACATTCTTTATCTCTAAATAATCTATTATTTCTTTCTTTCCAGAGCCCCCAAAAAAAGTGTGGAAGAGAAAATTTTCAAAGGAACAATAATACATTTGGCATCGATTTGTGACGGCTAAGTGTCGCAATTACGATCGCAATGTGTCGCAACTGCAATAGTATTATACGTCATTGTTTTTTAGTCACAAATTACTACGTCTACCCTCTACTGTTGCAATTATGACACCTATCCATCGCTATGAAACCTCTTTATGATGGCACGAACCCTGTCGCAATGCTTGTGGCGTACATCGTAATTGCGACGATGATCATGACGACAGCTGGCGACGAGGTCGCTGTATTGGCGACGCTGACATCCGTCGCAATGCTTGCCCTGGATGTTGCAATTATGACGTCCATGGAAAATTGCGATGAGGATCGCAACGACAGTTGGCGACGGGGTCGTTGTATCGACAATGTCGACGTCCACCGCAATGCTTGCCGTTGACGTTGTAATTGCGACATCCTCGGCAAGCAGTGCGACGACGCCGCTGTGGTGGCGATGCCAAGGGCCGCTGACGTCGCAATTGTGATGTCCAAGGAAGCACTGTGACAAGGCCACTGTGGCTGCGACACCAACTGCCGTCACCACCACAGCGACCCTGTCGCAAGCATATTCAGCTTGCTGCTTTAGCCACAAACATTAGCAATGTTACACCCATTCTGAACCACACCAGCTATAATTTCTTATGTAAGTTTATTAGCATGATGCCGAGTAATAATACCTGTCAAACCATTTGTAGAATGTTTGACATTCTCATGACTGTTACCATTAATTTTTGAATAAGCTTCAAAATTTCTACCAATATAGTTCTCATTATCATTGCTCACATCACAATTCCGAGAATGTCTAACAACCATATCATTAAAATTACCCACAAAATCAGTTCCCTTTATTTCGGATTCCTGCTTCTTAACATTATTACTAGACCCATTCGATGTGCATCCATTAGTTATGGTATGACTTGAGAAGACATTATTTGTTTGAATACCATTGGTTCTTGGAGGCACCATCTGTAATGTAGCATGATGATCTGCTGATGATCTGGATTTACTGCATGACTGGCCAGAACTTGTGTTCTTTTCTAGACTTTTTGAAATGAAATTGACATTTGACAAATTTTCTACCTGTTGGGGTATCTTGTTTACATCTGCAACACTAAAAGAGATTGCTATTGTTTGGAAAGAATGCATGTTTTCTATCACCTGGGGGGCATATGAATCTTGTAAGTGGTTTTCCTTTGGATGTCCAATATTCAATGACACCCTCTTATTTAGTTTAGAGCCATTATATTTAGATTCAGACCCACTTGCTATTTGAATGCTAGTTTTCTTATCTCGTATATAGAATAACATGTAAGCTTTCTGGGAAAGCACACTTTTCTCACTGACTGAATAGACATAGAGTACAAAATGTCATAAGAATAACTTCAATCAGTCTAAGCAACTTTAGTATAATTAGTGTTACCGTATAAAGAAAAGGTTCTACATAAAATTGTAGTTCTTTTGTGTATTCTATTATACACAAATTATAATGAGCTTGCTCCACAAAATTAAACATGTGTTCACAACTATAGCAAATGTATACTCGATTATCATCTAAAGCATGCTAGATACCTATGGATGAATGAATAAAGCAAAAATAATGACCAGAATGTGTGCTCCAGCCATCATGAACAAGAACACCATAAAGAGTGTACTTAAAATTGCCCTCCTGTGATTGATCAATAGACAGAGAAACTAGAATATCATTCAAATGTGCAAAATTTATTATAAAACCAGTAGATATTACAAAAACTATATTATTAGATTCCACTGAAAGTGTGATCCACTAGTAAATAATATTGTAAGGGCTACTTACATGTGAACTGCTAACAAATGGTTTGAGATCCAATGTACAACCAAAGTCTACTTTTTTGTCAATTTTTCCTCCAGATCCATTTAACACAAGAAAAAAGAAAGTTACACAACAATATTCTGTTCAAACAAATTCACAACCATCTGTAGTCATTCCAGATAAGATGGAATTCAGTCACGATACACAACTAAATAAATGTAAAGTGAATTTTCTTTATGATACCATTAAAAGGATACTAAACACTCATTGCCTGCAAAAAAAACCAATCTGAAAGACATGTCACAACATAATTAATGAATCAAAAGAAATTCTCTGTTCAGAAGAATTAAAATAGAATATAAAGATGTCTTCAAATATGTATATGGACAATAACTAGCATTTCATCGACAACTAACATGTCTCCAATTTCACTTGGAAAAAATGTTAGCCCAAAATTAGAACTTGAGAGTGCCCAGTTCTTTGAAAAACCATCAAAAAACTCTTTCTGAAAGTGTTAGAATTGTCTAAATTACAAATTCTGGCAAGGAAGAAAAAGATTCTAAATCTAACAGCTTGTGTCTTGTCTCTGCACTGAAAAAAATCATCATAATCCAGATATGCATGATCATAGTATAGTCAATCTTTCCACTTTACCCAAATTATTGCTCTTATACCAGCTGATAAGGTTGAAACATCAATGAATAATAATATCCCAAATATTAACAAAAATATGCAGGGCATCAGTTAAGAGATTACACAACAAAAGAGATGTTTATGGGCCAAGCTGACCACATCCAATACATAGAAATAGAATAATTTCCCTTGAAGTATGATCACACCAAACACTACTACTTAGGAAGCAATCACTTGTCGCATATTTCTCTCTTGAGAATCAACCCACATAGGATAGTCTCCTCATATCCCTCACAGTGATATGAACTTACCATGTATAATTTACTCTAAAGATAATTTTAAATTTGTAGTAATACACATGAACACCGCACAAGACAACTCATTGCACGATATAACTAATTTCAGAAGTTCCCTTCTAGCATTCGTTACAATGATATTCATATAGTGTATGTACTTTATAATCACCACCTAGAGTGACTCATTGCGCAATATAATGAGTTCCAAGTAACATCTTGGCATCCTTGGCAATGATATGCATATGCTATGTATGCTTTCTTCTAATGATAATTGGTGGGTAAACTCGTTATCACCACTCAGGTCTGGTTGCCTAAAAAAACTAATTCTATAAGTTACCCATTTGAACAAATACAAGTAACATGGGGGATTAAACACTGCATATCATCTACTCTATCACCTTGTATACATCATAATACGATATTCATGGGTACAACATAATGAGAATGGTTCTATGTATAAATCTTTCAATCAACCATGCAAAATCATCCAATGAGTTGCAACTAATAAATCAAGATTGAGGACAAAATTAGGTGAAAGATTATCGAGATAGAAAAAAACATGCATTAGTAAATATAATCAATCATTTTCTAACATCTTTTTATTTTTTTTATCATGTAGTGTGTCATTCTATTTGTGGATGATTCTAATTGGTGAAAACAAAGTGAATATTGTTACTAGTCACAAAAATTGTTTCTAGTGTTGAACTAGAATATACAGCAAACTCTGTGACTTGACTTCTATTAGTATATAAAGCTTTCACAAAGCTTCCTCTTATCATATGTAATATGTTAGGATACAGAGCAATCCAGATTAATCATTTAAGAAACAAAATGGCTAAAGAGATGAAATTCAACTGCTTCAAAAATTCAGCTGGGCATATAAAAAATGTAATGTTGTAATACAGAATTGAGCCAGCCTAGCATAATGAAAAAAGAATGGGAAAATAATATAAGCCTGTAATTCTAAAAAAAAAGTGCAATTTCTGGGATATTTCAATAGCTTTTTACTAATTTTAATAAGTACATGCATAAAACTAAAATTATAAAAACAAAAATATGTTAGTTCAACCTAAGAAATGAAATTAACTTGGCGTCTGAGTAAATAATTGTTTAGAAAATGTATAAAAATGTAATTCTACATCATGCATCTCATTCTATAGAAGATCAATATCTCATATTCTGGTGTTGATGGATAGACTTACAACATTCACTCAATCATGTCTGAATTTCATAAATAAATAATCAGCAAAGTCTATTTCCCCTCCATGAATTTTTTTGTCCTGAAACGTTTGATAAATCCGGGTAATGAAAATCTAGAGAAAATAAATGTTGTTTCACATGTAAAAATGAATGCTTAGTGTTCTTTTAATAAATTAATATCTTCCATGACCTATATTTACATATTTTGATATTTAAAAATGTGGCTAACTTTCGTGACTAAAAAACTATATGGACCATATTCATTGTAAACACTGCTTTAAATCAATCAAGAGTAGTGCTCCTCACTATAATTCTATATCTTTTGAACATACCATTTTATATTAAAATAGAAAGCAATAACATGGTATTTAGAATTAGTTGATGGCCTGTACATATCATTAAATTCTAAATTCCTACTACACATTCTCATCTGTATTGCATGATGTCTACTTTACGAAGATATAGCTTATTTGACATTTGATAAAATGATGATGGCGAATGAAATACAATAAGAAAACATTAAGATTCTTTAAAAATGAGAACATTCAATGAAAACCTGTACCTACTAAATTTAGATTAGTCAAAAGTCAGCTTAAAAAAACATGATAGTTGGCCCAAATAAAACATATATAACAGATGATGAGCAAGCTTACCCTTCCAAAATTTTCTCCATTTCTTGGATTCGCTTCTCAGAGGACAAGAGAGACTCCCGTGCACCAACTAAATTATCAATACTAGACCTTAGAACCTCAAAATCATGCCTAACTTTGCAGAGCTCCTGCTCATTTTCTGTTGCACATTGTCTTTTTCTTGATGTTTCTTGTTCCATATCTTCAAGCTTCTGCTGCATTTCCTTGAGGGCACCACTGGTACCCCTGGCAACCTTCTCCATTTCTTCTACTCGTGCCCACATGCTCTCAATCTGCAGTGCCTTTTTCTTCACTTGATCCTAACTAGCAGAAGCTTTTTGCTTCTCCACAACAATATTTGTCTCAGCTATAATAGTTCTTTTAAGAAGCACCTCCATCATGTCAGTCACTAGCATCACAGTTGTTGCTATTCGCTCCGTGTACTCTTCATCACTTTGTTCTTTAGGTCCTACCATGTCGTCTTTACCTTTTGAAATAGAGTTTTCCTCAGTTTCCTTGGCCTTGGAGTTTTCAAATAGAGATAGATTAACATCTTTGCACCACTCAAACATGGGAACACCTTTTTTGTCAACAAATCCCACACCTTTTTGACATTTAATCCCACAAGATATGTACCCAAAATGTGGCATATAAATAATCCTTGCTTTTGACTTCAAATATGACAACAAATTATCTGTAGTCTTGACGCATCGATGGAGAAGATCAACTTCCTTCTTTTGTCTCTTCTTAGCATTCAAAAGATATTCTTTGACAATTAACAATTCTGATACTAAAAGGTCCTCTCGATCCTGATCTTGGGTAACCTCCTCCTGACAAATATCCTCCATCTAGCTAATTTGGGCCTTCAATAAATTTTTCTCACCATCTTCATTCATTTTTGATTTGGTTGCCCTTACAATATTTTCAAAACAGGACTCTATATATGAAAGTTTAGCTTGAATCACCACAAAAATGATATCAGACACTACCAGGCGACTACTCTGATGGCTGAATTACATGCAAAAGTTACAAATAGGCATTTCATCCCCCCATAGAATTGATTCAAATAAAAGGTGTACTTGCTTTCTATGACATCAAAATCAACATTAGATTTACAAATGATAATGAAGAAAAACTGGTTTGCAACATATGAACCCAGGACACATTTACTGCATTAGATTCATATTCATTGTATTGCACTTAATGTATTCTTCAATTTACATAGAACTACCTAGAAAAAAATAGAGGGGTAGGTAATGTTGATTGATATGGATTAGAAGTTTTCCAACAAACTGGGTTCAATAAAAATATCCGGGTGAACTCCCCTTGCCAAAAAACCACCATCTAGTTAATTGGGCCTTCACCAACTTTTTCTTGATATCTTCACTCATTTTGATTTGATTACCCTTAGAATAATTTTAAAGCAGGACTCATGACAGTTTAACTAGAATTACCACAAAAATGATATCAGATGCTATCTGGCAACTGTTCCGATGGCTGAATTACATGTAAAAAATTCAAACAGACATTTCATTCCCTAAAATAGGATTTCTTTAATCGAAAGAGCATGCCACGACTTCAAAATCAACAGTAGAGTCATAAAAGATAGTGGGTGGGGAGTATTGGTTTCATAGGTAACATGAACCCATGACACATTTATCATTCTTTTCATTTCTAACTATGAAATTACCACCTTACAATCATATTTCTTGGATTGAACTTAATATATTTTCTTCAATTTACACAGATCTATCCAGAAAAAAATAGAGAAGAGTAATGCTAATTGATGTGAAATAGAGGATTTCCAACATACTCAGATCAATATAAGCTAAAGGGAGCACTAAAAATATCAAAACTTTGTTAACCAAATTCTCTTTTGCCAGTCAACAAGGTGGCATCAAAATAAATAATAAATAAATAAGGGAGCACTAAAAATAATAAATTAAGGAAGTGGCATGGTGAAATATGCCAGCAATGGCCTCTATGTCGGTAAATGTACCAAGCCATGTGCGAGCTCCGTAGCTGGTTCAGTCTCTAATCTCCCCAGTGGATTTCCCCCACAGCTATCTTGTACTCGGAGATGAATTAGCAACAAACTAGGATTTATACAAGACACACATCAATACAAGGGGCAAAAGTGAAGAACCCAATAACACAGATTTTATAGGATATTGAGATGTACTTTTATCAAACTTCATCAAACCCCTCCACAAATTTCCGTAAACCCTTAAGCATCAAACTTGCTATTTATCATTGATAAGTCATTTTAAGGTCTTGTTCCTAAAAAGTGATAATATCATTAGAGTAACTTTTAAGCTATGAGACCTAAAACTAAATATTTTATTAATCTAAGCTTCTTTACATGGAATGCTCTCAAATGAGATGTATGGATGTGTATTTTCTCCTACGAATGTGTGTTAATTGTCTATGTCATTATTTAAAGTTTGTCTATGGATCTGCGATAAATTTGTACATATAGATTACACAATTATGAAGATAAAGGCCATTATGGAAGCTAAACTAGTTGGGCTTGCATACATAACACTTCATCTCCTAACGATCAGACTTTCAGTTGCACACTATGCTAACAAGTAGTGTGTCTTAAAACTACTCCAAAGGATTCACAAGATTGTAGCACGAAGTTCTGACATGTTATGCAACATTCTGCTCTAACTATCAAGCAAAAAGAACATTCTACTAAGTTTCAAACTGTGTGCTAATGTCCATGGATGTAAACATGACACAAACATCAAAGTTTCCCACAAATCACTATGGCATTATACTTAGCACCATGCAAGTTGCACGTGATAGAAATTGTTGTACTAGAGTTGGGAAGTGTTTTTGGAGTTGCACAACATGATTCCAAGTATTGAGTGAGCAGTACATTAAGCAAGAAGTTAAATGTGGGGATGCCTATGGTTCTTTGAATTTAGCAAGTGGCAAATGAAGGAAGCACTTACACATAAGGTTGCACAATACTGTGCATGTGACTGAGGTTGGCATATGGGAACAAGCAACTGGAACATTTGAGAACTACCAACTACTCTAACTCAAATGCGCCCAACTTCACACATAGGTCAACTAGTAATGTTCTTATTGCAGTTGCACCATTGAATGTAGCAATCATCATAGACATCTTTAAGATATCATTCATCCTTGACAGCTTCCAAGAAGTTCTCCAAATTGGCACAGAAATTCCTTTTGTCTAGTCCTCTCACAAATCATGGGCTCGTCACTACTTCTCAACAAGTGAAGAGACATTTAGAGGAGCAATCATTTCATCAAAAAGGTCATTTGTAGATACATATGAATTGAAGTAACTTGACTTATTATCTACTATGTCTACATATATTTACCATCAAATAATAGGAATGTCTAAATTCACTTTGAATCTAGGAGAAACTCAATGACCAAAGGTTTTCCATGACAATGAAGCCAATAAAACCACCCATTCAAAGACTTCAACAAAAAACTTGAACTTGAATGTTCATTGTCAAAGGGCATTTGCAATTCCTCTTTGATCATCAAATGGACTGCATCTCACATTTTTTCTATCGAAGTCATTTGAAATGAATTGGAAGGCAATTTGATGGATCTTGTAGGATCCCAGACTAGATTTGTAAAGAGCTTTTCTGATCTTAGTACCCCCTTTTCTAGGGCAACAGTAAATTGAACAAAATTGTGGATGTACTGAAACAACAGTTAGATTCTTGTTGCGATTTAGAAATGAAACTACAACACAAAATAATGTTCAAGTCAGATTGACTTAATTAACATATAGGTCAATGAAAAGTTTTAATATCTAGATTCCAGGAAATGTTGTAATCACCAATGCATTCTCAAACATGACACAATGGCTAACTTAGGATTTTCCTTGTTACAACCAAATTTGAGCTTAGAACTAATGCTGTAAATACCAAGCAATCTACAAATGATTAGAAATGTAAATATATGATTATCTAATTTTGTGCCCACCCTTGGTATTTTCCTTGTGCAACTAATTTTGGATTCATCCATCAACATAATGTTGAATCGAGCAAAGTTCTCTACTTGTAGTCCTTCATTTACTACAAAGTTCTCATCAAAAAAGTTATGTGTAGCACCGCTCTCTGCCATATGCATAACTTCCCATCCTTTGTCAAAGATGATTTTTGGAATACCTAGATAGGGACACAAGAGTTCATTTATCCTCGTCGCTGCCCGCATCAGAATTCACCTCAATAAGGTATGCCTTACCCTTACCAAGAGACCTATGTCTAGTTTCCAATTTTCTTTGCAATGAAAATAAAGATTCATTCTTCTTAACTGATTACTTGATTCTTTTCCTAACTTAGGAGACGTGACTTTAGGTTGATTAGGAGCCTTCACATCGGATTCATCATCTAATTTTTCATAACTTCCCATCCTTTGTTAAAGATGATTTTTGGAGTACCCAGATAGGGACGCAAGAGTTCATTTATCTTGATCGCTACCCGCATCAGAATTCACCTCAATAAGGTATGCCTTACCCTTACCAAGAGAGCTATGTCTGGTTTCCAATTTTCTTTTCAATGAAAACAAAGATTCATTCTTCTTAACTCATTACTTGATTCTTTTCCTAACTTAGGAGATGTGACTTTAGGCTGATTAGGAGCCTTCAAATCTGATTCATCATCTGATTTTTAATTCCTAAAGTTCTGCAATGAAACAAAAGAAAAGAAAATTTTCTTATAGTAAGAACAAGTTTGTTGTGTTGCACAGGGTACCAACAAAATAGTGTATAATATCTTTTTCTTTACCTAGCTTTCAATAAGGGCTATTAGTGGCAAGTAATCAAAGAGATCTATAAAATAATCCCATACATTTTCATTTCCATATTTTCTCAGACATTCATCGTAAAATCCATACCTGAAATTGCAAGAAAAAAAAATAATTCTTGAACATAGTCGAAAAATTAAGATAAATTACAAATAGATTGACAAATTTTGGTCAGCTTTCTAATCTCCCCATTCAAATACTAATATTTTGCCTCCCATAATTTAGATATAGCCGCAAATGGAAAAAATGTACGTGTTTTCTTTAAGCATGATGATACGAAGAAATACTATAGTTAGTGCCCCTCGTCAAACAAGCCAAGCAACAATTTTTTTTGGTAATTTGAAGTTCCTAAATTGAATTATGTTCCCCTATGTAATTTGAAATTTATGTAACAAATCCTCTTCTACCTTTCAATGAAGTGAAGGATGGTGGAGGAGTTAATTTAATATTTACTAAATTGTAGGACAATTTATCTTGGGAAATATAGGAGTTGTACGTGTGTTACGACAATGATTTTTGAACTCTAACCAGCTGCATTTCATAAATGTTGACTTGGGTGAGAAAATGGTTGTATTTAAATTGAGAAATGATGTTAATTCATTTGAATTTAAGAGATTATTGTTTATTGAGCTCACCATTTGTTACAATTCAGCATGAGAGCCTTTAATAGAAAAGTCAAGTTGATAACATATATAAAAATAATGCATTTGATGCAATCATGCATTTTGTTGTTGTTGCTTATGTTGGAGATAGTAGTCTTGACCCATTAAGCTATATTATGATTATGTGAATTTATATTCTATTCGTTTGCAAGTTATGGATTGGAATTATTTGCAAAAAGTTTTTTTAATATCAATTTCTTCTAGATAGTGAATCGGGAGTGTGCAGTGGTACCAGTGGAATTGGAAGAGAGCGGTGGATGACCCATGTTTTTTTTAGCTAGTATAGTCATTCATCACAAAACTTACATGTCATGTGTGGGAGTAACTCTAGAATGTCACAAATTAGTATATTATTATAGTTCAAATCTTGTTTATTTTAGTTTTAGTTTTATTTTGTAAAAGTCAATCAAGATTTAAATAATTATGCCTTTAGTTTCAAATTTAATGGGGGATTGAATTGAACTAACTATTTCCTATTATTAACTAGTATACCAAATTACAACATTCATTTATTTATGAATAAAATAGAGATGCTTAGTAAAAGAAATTTGCTCAAAAATAGGTATGGAGGTTTGTGTTTACTGGAGGGTAGCATGACCAAGCTTAAAAATAATAAGAATGGAAATACATGTGATCTGTGAATTTGTATATGTGAACAATGTGGCAAGCTCAGTTTGTAGGGCTAAGCCATATGGATGCCTAATTTTCATGGAAGCACCTTCATGCCCGCCTTCAACTTGGGACCTCGTTGCTCCATTTGACAACATAACAACTCAGTGTCCATTTTTGGCTACTCAAAGTCATGTCTATTTATCTCCAATATTTGGTGCATTGAGATTTTGGTGAAATTGTTGTTATTTATTTCCCTTATTTACCAAGTTGAATATGTTGAAACATATGAACTGCAGTTGTTTGCATTAATATGGTTATGGTTTAAATGTAAAATGATTGTCTGATTTTCATTGTAGATATTATCATAATATTTGATTAGACACTTTGACTCTATCAAAGGCAATAATTTCCAATAAAGATTCATCTTAGACCACACCCAATATAGAATCATATACTTCTGAATTCATATTCTAGGATTCTCAATTCTGTATTCAAATGTCTTGTACCATTATTGTAGGAATAGTAGATTGAGGAATAGTGTTGGTAGATCTTGAATTTAGCATGCAACTCATCCATATCTATTCATAAAAATTTACTACACATTCTATTAAAATTAAGGAGGGTGTCCCCTATTCACAAATGAAATAGTTGAGAATGAACATAGAGACCTATTTCCCAGTTTCCTTGAGTAGTGGAACTACTTTGACCACTTATGAAGTACTTTATGCTCATGGTAATGTATTTGTGTCTATTAGATAAGTTGGGATAGATTTAACCCACAAGGTCATATGCCCACTGTTGGAAGGGATAATGGGTTACAAATGGAATAAGCTCCTTGTCAGGAGCATGTATCAAGTGATCATGAATTTGGCATTGTTTGCAAGATTTAGTAAATTTGACACTATATTTTTCTATATATAGCCAATAGTAGTCAAATCTTAGTAGTTTTTGGGCTAACGTGGGATAGTTGAAATGAGATCCACATACATCCTCATGGTCTTCACTTAACACACACTTAGATTCCTCTAAGTCTAAGCACCTATGAAAAGTACCATATGATCCTCTCTAATACAAGTCATTAGTGAAGATAAAATTTGTGAAAATTTTCAAATAATGTGGTTTTTCTTGTTTTTGTTTAAATTGTCAAGGATAACTTGATCCTATAGGTAAGAAAATACATGGGTATATTGAGATGAGTCACATCCAATGATAGAATTAACTATCTAGGATTTAGGTGAATTATATTCAAGATAGAGTAACTCTTCCACTAGGAGCTCATAATGGAATCCATGCTCCTATATTTGCAAGATAGATTCCAAAGTTTCTACTACATTAACTTCCTTGTTTTCTTCTCTTGGTATTTGTTGGAAGGTGAAGAGGACAAAGTAATTTTTTACATCATCCATCATTCTCTTATGAAGAATAATATTCTCATCTCAAGTTTAATATTCAACGTTGGTTTGATTAATAATAAGGTGGGAGTCTCCATAGATATGCAATTCTACCATCTTCCAATTAATTTTCATTTTCATCCATTCATGAAATATTCATATCGAACAATGTTGTTGGTACATGAAGACAAGAGCTTGCATGCTTTGGGAATGGTGTATCCTTCTGGTTTTATGAAGAGGACTCCTACACCTGAGCTATGTTGAGTGAAGGATCCATCAAGAATAGGATATGAAATATGATCCATCTTTGTATCTCAATCCCTTTTATTATCTCATACTTCTTTCTAACCCTACATGCAATAATGGCCATAGATCTTAGGTTTAATCTCATTCTTTCATCCTACTATTAACATCCAAAATAAAAATTCTCTCATAAGCTTCTAATTACATCGATCATACACTTCTCTGATAACCAAGATTTTTGATAACTATACATACACATATACTTTGATACTAACATTTCCTTATTGATACTGATAACTGGGTTTGTTTGTTTTGCACCTTGCCATCATCCTCCTCCAAATGTTTCCCTTGGCCCTTTCACCGCAGAGATTGCCATAGAATAGTAGGGCAAGCAAGCAGTTAGCATATGCGGGTCTCTGCCCCTCTCAATGCCTCGAGTTGAGGGAGATAGATGCAGGCTAGAACGAGAAGTCTAGACGTAGATATAATGAACGTCTGGTCGCTGCTGAAGTCTCCCGCCTTTCCTTTCTGAAGAATCCAAGATACCTATTTCGGTCCCTATCTCGATTTCAAATGAGTACTTTTGGTTTTTTTTTTTCTCTTATATCCCGTTAGCATTGCAATTGTAATGTTTTCGAGTTATAATTGAAAAAAAAGGACAAAATTTACATAACATTTTTCGTCGTTGCAATTCCACTTCATATGTATTGGAGATAGCATCGCAATTGCGACGAAATCGGGCTAAAATTGAAAAAAAAAAGGCTAAAAACACATTACATTTTTTTTCCGTCGTAAATTGACCCCTAATTTATTAGTGTCGAATTGAACTAAAGAACCATTTGTAGGGCATTTCCAGCATTGAAAACAATCCATAAGGTTACTAGGTTGAACTCATTGAAGATTCTAGTACTCTAGAAGGATTTTCGAGACACCATGACTGAAACAAAAATGAAGGAAGAGGTGATTACTATCTTCATTTTCCTTGTTACATAGAATACATCTATTAATTATATAGATACCCCTTTTATGGAGATTATCTATAGTTAGGATTTTGTTTTGAAGAGTAATCAAAAAGAAAATTTCAATCTTAGGGATAAGACCCTTCCTTTAAGCTTTGGAACAAGGAGGGCAAATGACATTAGAATTAGATTTGAAAATAGAGACCACTTTAAAATTTCCACTAGGGTCAATTCCCCAAACAAGGGAATCTTCCTTGTCCATATTAAGGAAAAAGGTATTGAGAGAGGTATGAATAAACAATAGGTTAGGACTAATCTCCACAAGATTCACCCATCCATCATTCCTTTGATTGCCAAAAACATAACACCCATAGGTTTGCTTGCTTCTTTCAATAGAAAAGACATCAAAGTAAACCTGATTCAATGGAACATCTAAAATCCAGATGTCATCCCAAAACTTCACCTTTCTACCATCTCCCAATTTCCATCTGCATCCTTTTTGAAGAAAATCTTTTACTCCTTGAACAACATTCCATATAGTAGAAGAGCTAATAATCCCAAGATGATTCAAATACTTAAAGAGAGAATGGACATTTTAAAGATATTTATGCTTCCATATAGTACTCCATTCCTTATCTTCCTGATAAAGTATCCACCCTTTCTTAGCTAACAAAGCTTTATTCATACTTTTAATGTTCCTAATACTAATTAGTCCTCCTTCACATTTATGCTGACAAATATTATCCCATGCAACTAATGGAATTATTTTTCTTTCTTCAGATCCGGTCCATAAAAAATTCTTTTGGATCTTATCAATTGCCTCTACATATTTACTTGGAATTTTAAAGAGGCTAAAGGCATAGGTAGGAAGGCTTTGGAGAGATGACTTAAGAAGGGTAACTTTACCAGATTGATTAAGCTGATTTCCTTTCCAACCTGCCAAATTTTTGTTAAACATCTCAACCAATTTCTCCCAAAAGGATTCAAGGGGTTTTTAGCCCAAGGGAAGCCCAAGATAGGTACATGGCAAATCACCACTAGTACAACCCAATAGATTAGCAATCTTCCTTTTCCTAGGAATATGAGTATTAAGGAAGAATAACAAACTTTTCTCCCAATTAACCTATTGCCTCGAGGCATCAGAGTAATATTAAATTCTCAATATTTAATATTTAATATTTAATATTGTTTTAGTATAAATATTTAATTAATATTGGTTTAATTAGACTTGCATTTAAATTATCTTTATTGATTAAAATAATAAATAATTATTTTTAACATGCTTGCATTAAATAATAAAGTGGCAAAATAAATTAAAAGAAAATATTTATTAAAAAGTGAGCTAGTGTGCATGAAAGGATTTGTTAAATATTTTAGGCTTTTTAGAGACATAAACTCTAAAGAAAAGTTAGGGCTCTATATTAGAAAAAATACCCACTCTCTTTTTAACAACTTGTATTGAAAAAAAAATACATAATCCCAAAAAAGAAAGGAAACAAAAAATATATATATTCCTTGCTAGATGAGTCATAGTGGGACTTGTACCAGCATGTCCCAGATTTATGTGTGCTCGACATGCTTTAAACACAACCTCCATCTAAGGGGAGTGTGAGGTAAGACCTCGCCCTTACCCCTTCGCTCCCTCGCTCTCCACGCACTGCCTTGCCTCCTCCCCACCTTCCCCCCTCTTTACTTATTATGTTAGTATAAAAAAAAGTGAACCTTAAGAATGGGTGGGGTATGCGATCTCCCTATAAAGACAAGATTTGTTTTATTTTATTTTTACTAGTATTTAGTTTCTTAGTTTATTTATAATTAGATTTAGTTGCAAATTAGTTTTTTATCTATAAACATAATAGAATTAATTTGTTTGAAAGTTGATTCAGTTATTTCAAATTATTTAATATTATAAGAAAATTTATTTAATTTAAAGATAACTTGTGTTAAATAAAATTTGTAAATTAATTAAACTAAATTTTGTTTGAAATTGAGACTTATTTATACATTGATTTTATTTATAATTTTTTTTTTTGTTGAAATTATAAATAATTTAAATAATAATTTAGTATGATTATAATTCATGCTAACATTATTATATGGTCAAAAGAAATCTTATTTATTGACATGTTTTATGTTAGAAATGTTTAGAATAACTGAGAGGGGGATGAATCAGTTACTCAAGGTCTATATGTACCACTTGAATAATAAAATATTAAACACTTCACTGTTCTACTTATCCTGATATTGCTCAGTCTCTACTGTAAAACTGTCATAAACATAACTTGCATTGCATAATGAAAATATTATCAAATGTAAACATTCATCACAGTTTGACACAAGGATTTTATGTGGAAACCTAATTTGGAAAAACCCACCAGCAACATGCCACTCTATTGAAGTGAGCTCTATTAGGAGCCAACCCTATTAAAGGTTACAAAACACATTGTTAAATGTGACTTGGTTAGAGGATTTAATCACCCTATTAGGAGTGGCCTTGTAAGAGGACTTTGATCATTCCATTTAGAATGTCACCTAGCTAAAGGATTTACACAAACTATTAAGTCTTCAAATGACTGTTAGATCAACCTCTGTTAAAAGTATTTTAATACAAATTG
This sequence comes from Cupressus sempervirens, assembly GCA_028749045.1. Lineage (NCBI taxonomy): Eukaryota > Viridiplantae > Streptophyta > Pinopsida > Cupressales > Cupressaceae > Cupressus > Cupressus sempervirens. The sequence continues at coordinate 197,234,814 of CM053788.1, forward strand.
TTTACAATGATAAGAAAGAAAACAATAGGTTTGATTTGTGTGATTACAACTCACTTTTGCTAGTTTAGATCTTCATAGACTTGCATGTTTCTAATTAACCTTTCTCTATATGCCTTCCTTCACATGCGAACTTGCTCATACACACACTGGTTGGGATCAGATGAGATTGACTAGGCATGGATAGACATTGATGGGGACACAACCCAACAACAGAATAGACACAATAGAAAGGGGGAATTATATTAATTGAGAAAATAAGCTAGTACAAATAGTGCAGAGAAAATAAAATTCAAAACATGCCCTACGGGCTTACAATAGCATAAATCTGGAGAATATTTCTCCTTTTAGCACCTCCTCTCAAGCTCCAATCCAAACTGCCTTTTACAATGCCAAAAATCTCCTTAAATAGACCCCGGAGGGTTAAGGACTAGGAGTACATTCTAGAAAGTGCTAGTAGGCATCCACCAAAAAAATAGAAGGTTCTAGAAGCCGCGTTAGAAGTCAATGCAAATCTAGAAGAATCCAGAAACGGTAGCCGAACTTTCGGGAGGCATAACTTTTGAACCGTAGCTCCGATTGACGAACCGTTTACATTTTCGAAAAGCTCTCAAAGCGCTCTATAGCCCTATGGACAAGCTTCGCTTGTCCCCCATTTTTTGACCCTTTTTGAGGTCATTTAATGCCCCAAACCTGACTTTGAAGCATTCTTAGGAGGTCTCCAAAACCCAAAAAATTGCAATAACTTTCAAACCGTGGGGCCTTTTGACCTAATTCTTTTTCTAGAATGCTCTAAATCTCAATTACATTCATCTGGCCAAGTCACACCTTCTAGGTCACCAAAATGATGGCCAAATTGCATGCTCCTATTTTTTCGAGATTTTCAAATGCATTGATAGTTGAACTATGAGAGTTGGAACCTTTATTTGAGCCAAATGGGTATCCAAAAATGTAAAGACATGAAACAGAAACTAAGTCTAAGTACATTTTTTTGGGTGACACAGGATTGCCTTTATACCTCTGGATGCTCCTGCATCAGACATCGTACCAAATGATTGGTTATGTATCTCTTTAAATAGGTAATTCATGCTTTACCATTTTCTACATCCACCGTAGATCTTAGGGTTTATGATTAGATTCAACTCAATTCAATGTATCTATTCATCTTCTTGATCATCCTCTAGAAACTTATCTAGAATCCATTTGTTAGGTATTCACCTAATCACCTTCTTAAATTTAATGATTGAACTCATCAATATTATCTTCAACACATTTTACATCTTCCAAGAAATCAACTAAGTCAACTTGATCTTAGAATTTCTTTGAATTTTTTCTCTTACAGTGACTCGACAATCTATAAATTCTAGCACTCGATCATTGTAAAGCTTTCTGACTTGGCATCAACTAACTTGCTTGATCGATGCTAATGCTCGATCAACACTAGATTTTTTTGGCACTAATTGTAGCTCAGTTGACACTAGCATTACTCGACACTCTTTAATATTTTACTCTTTTTATCAGCTTAACTTAGCTTTCTTGACATAAATAATTACTTTGATTTATCAAAGTCTATCTAATCAAATGTCCATTGTAGCTTCCTTTCATAACTTCAACCTTTCCTCTAGGTGCTATAGTCATGAGTAACTTCATCCTCTTCATCAATAAAATAGATATGACATTTAGATTAGGTAGCAATATGTCTAATCCATGAATTTGACATCAATGAAAAAACAAAAATTGTTCCAATTGCAAGTTTTCAATAATCTCCCTCTTTGGCATTGATGAAAACATCCAAAACATATAAATACTAGTAGTAGCTAGGTTATTGGCTGGTCAACTTAATACCTTAGTAACAAATGATTGGACATCCTTTCACAACAAGTCCATAATTAGACAGAATCGTGTATTTTCCTAAAATAATATATTGACTTTATTTAATTTTGTCAAATCGGGAGCATAAGCTTGAGAGGGTGGCTACAAAGAATATGCTCTAATTCTTCTTTAAGTCGTTACAACCAAACAAAAGAAATGTTGAAGGAGACTTAAGCTAGAAATTGAAACAACATCTTAACTTAAGCTTGAAGTAATTTTTCAAATAGTAAACCTATCTATGCACCTATGTTGTAGGAACAATTCACTGATTCTATTATCAATGGTCGCTGGAACAACAAAATTTTATCTTATAAAGAAACAAACAAGGAAATGAAATCTATTCTAATCGAGCAGTTCACTCACCAAGTGGGCCCCCTTGGATGAGTGAACAGAAAAGACAATCAAGACAAAAGATGTAAACTTGAACTTTGTATTCTATTCATTCATGGTAAGAGGTTACATATGATTAAAAACAAGATCACACACTACTATTATGAAAATCAATCTATTCTATCTTCCTTCCCAAAAATCTCTCTCAAAGCTACAATGGGCATTATTTAATGGGAAACTACAACAAACTTTTTCACTCTAAGATCAATCCATTAATGAGGATCAATTACATATTTATAAAGTTTGCAACAGAAATATCATTAGTCGCGATTAAATCCTCCAAGAATATAGTAGGTTGAGGGAGCTATATTCGTGCGCTACCATAATATAAATCACACAATAATTTTCTCATTGCAGTGGTTCAACAATCTGGTTGGCTCTAACTTAGTGCTAAAGAGTTGACTTTGAATACACGTAGCAAGTACCTACAAAACATTGAATGCATACAACTTCCACATACATATATTCATTTCATCATCAATGTTAGAAAAGATGTAATGTTCAAACTATCACTCTTTGCAAATCCTATGGCTACAGGAAGGAATCTACCCAAAACATAGAATGGATGAGGAAAAATTTATCAACATGTAACATTCCTTCATAGAAGTCCATAGATTCAAGAAAATATAGCATATTTGAACTTATACATACTACTACTTCATGTCTTAGCATATACATAACATATTCATGAAAACATAAGTTCATTTACTTAAAACTATAGAGTCATGACTATTTTTGCAAGATAATTGTCTAAAAACAAGATAAAAGGATCTCAAAATAATGGCCTTTTAGAGGCCCATCAGTTACCATACAATCCAAAAGATTCCCCTACCATGAGTGACTAATATCCTTAATTTCATTTTGATTCTCATCCATGCAAACTCCCCGCCTAGCCCGCACACCCCCCCCGCTCTCTCCTCAATAATCTATCCCTCTTTGATCTCTTCTTAGTAATCTCTCCCTCTTCAATAATCTCTCCCTCTTTGACAATAATTCCAAAGATGTGTAGCTCTCTTAGCTTCAAAGTCTTCATACATCTTAATTATGTAGATTTTACATGTTTGGATGATACTTGTCATTTGTCTATGACTGATTTGTTTATGTTGTACTGAAGTATTCTACCTTAGGCATGTCCCAAAGTAGAGCTTTATTGCACCACTATGTAGAATATTTTGATTAGCACATGTAATGCAATGCACCTTGTCTTCTTAAGTAGCTTTAGTTAGGGGAATCACCCCTAGTTTACCTCTAAGATATTCATGAGCATCTTTGGGTAATGGTTTGGTGAATATGTCAGCAATTCATTCCTTGTATTCACATATTCTAGCTTCATTTCTTTGTCTTGAAATAATTCTCTCAAGTAATGATACTTGATAGCAATGTGTTTTGTCTTAGTGCGCATCACTGGATTCTTTGAAATGTTGATAGCACTTGTGTTATCACAATAGATAACTACTAGATATGTAATCTCTTTTTTCATACCTTTCAACAATTTCTTAATCCACATTATGTTGAACAATTCACTGTAGCTACCACATACTCAACTTTAGCTGTTGATTGGGAAATATAGTTCTTCTTTCTTGTCCATGAAACCAATCTTTTTCCTAGAAAGAATGCACCTCCACTAGTGTTTTTTATTTCTAAAGCATCCTCTATTTACTTGGGCTCAAACTCACAAAGTAAGCATGCATTGTCTTTGAGTCTTCTTCTTGTCATTACACTTGACTCAACATCACCAATGATTTGATAAGGTTTATGATGTCTTCTCACATATTTTTCTAACACAAGTAGTTTCCTTCTTGGTTCTTCTTCAGGTTCACGTGGAAAAATAATCTCAGGCTCATTTCCTCTTCCTTGTTTAGATTCTAGTTTAGGTTTTGAATTCTCAACATTCACTATCTAATAGTCGACATTACATGTCTATGACTTGACATCTTCAATCTATTGCTTGACACCCACTCTCTATTGTTAAACAATTTTTAGTTACACTCCATCATTTCCTATCTGATGGGAACTTGTAGCTTGACTTGTCTATTCACTTTGAGTGTTTGGAGCATCATCATCCACATAGATGAATGTACTATAGTCTTCAAGTTCTTCATTACATGAAGTATCATATCTTTCAACTATCCCATTTTGAGGAGGGGTCCTTGGTGATGACATATGTCTTTTAATTCCTCTATCATTATAGAATGTATTGAACTCATGTGAGATGAATTCACTATCTCTTTTAGATCTCAAACACTTTAGACTCTTCCATGTTTCTTTTTTCAACTCTGGCTAAATACCACTTGAATAACTAAAAAGCATCAGATTTAACTTTAAGAAACATCACCGTCATCATTCTAGAATAGTCATCTACAAATAGAATGAAATGTTGATCTCGATCCACAATAAATTTTAACACCAATGGATCCACATAGGTCAGTATGAACCAATTTCAAATTTCCACTAGTAGTGTATGTTTTACTCTTGAAACTATGTCATCTTTCCTAATTGACACTATTTACACATAGCATTGTCAGGCTTCTCAGTTTAGGCAATCCTCTTACTTTCTTCATCTTGCTAATATTCATCAAATTCTCAAAGTTCACATAACATAATATTTTGTGCCATGACCAAATATCTTCTTGTTGTGCAAACATACATGTCTCATTTGATAGGTCTAGATAGAATAAGTTACCTCTAGTGTATTCACCATTTGCAATTAGCTTACCATCACCATCATGTATCTTGGCCTTTCTATTGTGGAATTCAACTCTATAATCTATTTTTTTCAAGTATGAAACACTCAAAAAATTGTAGTTATGTCCTTCAACCCAGTAAACATTGTCACATGTTATCTTGTCAATCAGTTGAATAGTTCCTTTACCTTTTATAACACATGGGATATTGTTACCAAATTTAACACATCCACCATTGTATGGACCAATATCTTCAAATTTTTCTTTATCACTAGTCATATGATTGGAACATCCACTACCAATTATCCATCTATCACCTTTGTTCACATAAGAAATAATGTAATTTTCTCATCTTCATCAGAATCTTCTTTCATAACAACATAGATAACTTCATCATCATTACTCATAGATTCATTATTAGTATTTTCTTCAACAATTTAACAGGATTTCTTACCTTTTTCATCCTTGCTTCTCTTGTAGTCTATGTCATCTCTTGTTCCTTTGTACTTGCTTTCCTTCCTTTCATCCTTATCTTATCTGTTAAGGCATGTAGTAGCAATATGACCAACTTTGTTGCATGAAAAACAAATGATGGCTAATTTATCTTTGTATTTACCTCTTTCTCTTTCAAACCTTTTTAAAATGAGGGCTTCAAGTTCATCAATCTTATCATCAGAACTATCACTTTCACTCTTCAAATATTTTCCTTTCTTCTTGCTAAGAATAAGTTGTGACTTGAAAGTAGATTCAATGGTAGAAGGTGTGTAGTTATCAAAATTAGACATCTCAAAAGTAGTAGGTCTACTAGTTACACCTTCTAAGGTCAAGTTGTTACCTAGTGTGCATCTTAGCTCTTGGATTGTAGAGATTCTAATGGCATAGATAGGTAGTAGAGTCCTCAATACCTTACTTATCACTGTTTCATCTTTGATTTCTCCATTTGCACCTTTAATAGCATTAACAACCTCTTTAATCTTGTGCAGTATTGTACTATGTTCTCACCTTCCATCATTCTCATGTCATAAAATTTACCTCTCAGGTTTTTTGATTTGGCTCTTAGAACATTGTCATCACCTCCATATATGGTCTTCAATCTATCCCACATCTTCTTTGTAGTATTGCAATCTTTTAGGTCATTAAACTTGACATATCTTAGGGCTGAGGCAATCTCCAACATTGCTTGGTTATAATCTAACTTCTCTCTCAGATCTTCAACAGTTGAAGGAGTAGTTGTTCTACACATTCATTGTCCAAAAACTTGATAGCAACAACACTAATACTGGATATGTGTAGCTTCATCAAGGTCTTCCATGCAAGAAAGTTCTCCTTGTTTAGCTTGGGTACATCTCTCTTGTTCATCATGATCTTTAGCTTTAAGTACCTTCAAACTTTTCTCTATAAGCACTACACTCTGATACCAATTGTTCAAAATTTTTAGAATAATTGAGATGGGGGATGAATCAATTACTCAAGGTCTATATGTACCACTTGAACAATCAAACTTAAACACTTCACTGTTCTCCTTATCCTGCTATTTCTTAGTCTCTATTGTAAAACTGTCATAAACATAGCTTGCATTGCATAATGAAAACATTATCAAATGTAAACATTCATAAAATATTCATCACAGTTTGACACTAGGATTCTACATGGAAACCTAGGTTGGGAAAAATCACTAGCAACATGTCACTCTTTTGAAGTGATCTTTGTGAGGAGTCAATCCTGTTAAAGGTTACACAAAACACATTGTTAAATGTGACCTAGTTAGAGGATTTAATCACCCTAATGAGAGTGGCCTTATAAGAGGACTTTGATCATTCCATTTAGAATGCCAGCTAGTTAAAGGATCTACACAAACTATTAAGTCTTGAAATGAATGTTACGTCAACCTCTGTTAGAATAATTTCAATACAAAATTTTCACAATGATAAGAAAGAAAACACTAGGTTTGATCTATGTGATTACAACTAACTTTTTCTAGTTTAGATCTTTGTTTGGTCCTTATGCTAGTTCACTGATAAGCCTTTCACTCTCATCTCTAATCTTGATCTTCTTGGACACCTTTCAAGAAATCAGCCCACTCTTCTTTGGAGGACTGAAACAGAGATATGTAATCTGCAAGTGAGTTGTAATTTTTTATTAGATCAAATCTTATTGTTACTTTCTAATCATTGTATCAGTCTAGCATAAATCCTTTGGATTAAGGTTTACCTAACAATCATTTTCAAATCCTTTGACTAGGTGACATTCTAATGGAGTGGTCTAAAATTCTCTAACAAGGCTCACTCCTAATAAGGTGATTGAAATCTTTTAATTGGGTCACATTTAACAGTGTGTATTGTAACCTTTAACAGGGTTGGCCTTTCATAGGGCATCACTTCAGAAGAGTGAGAATTAATAGCATGTTACTAGTGGTTTTTACCAAATTAGGTTTCCACGTAAAATTCTTGTGTCAAATTGTACGAATGTTCTTATGTTATTTCATGTTTACATTTCTGTAAAGTTGTTTTGACCTAAGATAGAAACCGACAAAGTTTAGGTATTGTATGATCTAATGGATGCATGCATGATAAGGTTTTATGGATATGGGTCTACTAAGCATTGAATTTTTTTAATTATACATCTCGACCTTGGATAATTAATTCACCCTCCTCTTAGTTATTCTAAAGAATTCCAACAATTGGTATTAAAGACATAGTGCTTGAGAGGACTAGTTTGAAGGCACTAGAAATAAAAGATCAAGATGTCCAAAAGAGAGGTACCCAAGCTTAACAAGGAGAAATTCCTTGCATGGAAAAGTTTGATGAAGCTACATCTAGGCAAACTTGGAGATCATGCACAATCTACCATCACCACTGAGCATGATGACCCTACTAGAGCCCTAACTACTGAGGATCTAAAAAAGAAGAAAGAACACAATAAGGCTATTTTAGAGATTGCATCTACCATAAGCAACACTGAGTTTGATGACATCAAGGAATGTGATGCTTCTAAGAAGATGTGGTATGTTATAGAAAAGATCTATGGAGGAGACAAAAATGTACTGAGATCCAAATTTGAAAGTCTAAGAGGTAAGTTTTATGATATGAGAATCCAAGAAGGTGAGAATATAGTTCAATATTGTGCCAAAATAAAAGAAGTAGTTAATGCTATTAAAGGAGCAACTGGTAAGATGTAAGATGAGACTATGATAAAAAAAAATACTGAGAACCATGTTTCCCATGTATGATATTAGAGTCTCTATCATACAAGAACTAAGGTACACACTTGGTAATGATCTGACCCATGAAGGATTGATAGGTAGACTCACTACCTTTGAACCTCTACTATTGATAATTTTAAATCTAAGAATGTTGAATCTCCTTTCAAAGTTAAACTATCATTAAAAGAACCTAAAGAGAAGAAGAAAAAAGTCAAATATGTTTCTAGTGATAGTGATACATATGAGGAGGATGTAGAATAGCTTGAAGCATTACTGGCAAGGATATTTCATAGAGGCAAAGGAAAATTCAAAGGTAAGTCACTTATCATGTGCTTTAATTGCAATTAGGTTGGTCATATTTTTGCTAGATGTCCAGAGAAGAATAACAATAGAAGTGGAGATAAATACATAAGTAAAAGAGATAAGGATAACAAAGACAAGTGGAGATAAATACATAAGTAAAAGAGATAAGGATAACAAAGACAAAGAAAAGAAGTCTTGCTACATTGATGAGGAGGAAACCAAAGATATATCTTATGACCATGACAATGAAGTGGTGTATGTTGCAATGAAGGATGATTTTGATGAGGATAAGGCAATTGCACTAGTGTCTCATGTGAACAAGAGTGACAAATGGATCATTGATAGTGGGTGTTCATATCACATGACTAGAGATAAAAGTAAGTTCATTACCCTTTATTAGTATGATGGAAATAGTGTAAGGTTTGGTAGTGATTCACTTTAACTAATAAAAGGAAAAGGATCAATCAAACTCACAGAAAAGACCATGTGTGATAATGCTTATTATGTAGAAGGACTTAACTACAACTTGTTAAGTGTGTCACAACTGAATAGTTCAAGTTGCAAAGTTGAGTTTGAGAAGAAGATAGCAAAGATCTATGACACTATTGGAAAAATAATTGGGAAAGGTGATCAGACTAGAGGTAATATATATTATCTTGATATGAATGATGCTACTTGTCTTGTAGAATTTGACGATGTGTGGTTATGACATAAGAGGTTATGTCATGTTAACATTGATAACTTACTGAATATCAATAACATGAAAAGAGTCAGAGGTTTGCCTAAACTGAAGAAACTTGACAATATGATTTGTAAACAATGTCACTTAGGCAAGATGACAAAATCTAGTTTTAAAAGTAAGACTCCCACCTCTAAAGAAATTTTAGAATTAGTTCATATTGATTTTTTGTGGATCAATTGATGTGCAAAGCTACAAAGGTGACAAGTATATTATCCTATTTTTTGATTATTATTCTAGGATGATGACAAATATATTTTTTAAATAAAAATCTAATGTTTTTCAAATCTTTGAGTGGTACTTGGCAAGAGTTAAAAAGAAGACTAGTAAAAATTTGAAATGTCTGAGATCTAACAGAGGTAGAGAATTTACACCAAATGAATTTGAGATATTTTGTAATGACAGAGGAATTAAAAGATAAACTTTTGCACCTAGGACCCCTCCAAAAAATGAGATTGTTGAAAGGAGGAACATATCTGTAATGGACTATGCTAGAACATTGATGATGGAGAAAAATTTTGCTTTGAAATACTGGAGAGAAGTTGTAAGTATAGTTGTTTATACCTTGAACCATGTGCAACTCAAGAAAGGTACTCATTCAACACCTTTTGAATTATGGTATGTCTACTGATGAAGATGTTGTAAACCAACTTGAAAATCAACTAGTTTCAATGACTATCGAGTCACATACAATGAATGTCGAGTTGCATTCAGAAACTGAGTTATAGTCACAAGCTAAGTTGCAGATAGAAGCTGAGACACATTCTAATTATGAGATATGAGATAAGTGTACATGAAAGACATGTTGAGTTACCTAATAGAGAAGTTCATAGTGATTTTGAAGTTGATAGACTCATTGAAGAAAGAAGAGAAGAACCAAGATTGTCAGAGGATGTCAAAAGACATCACCCTACTAAAAAAATAGTTGGAGATAAAGATGCTAGACCAATGACAAGGAATAGGCTAAGAATGATAAAATTTTGTTGAGCATGCATGAGCCTAAGTTAGTAAATGATGCCTTAGAAAATAAGGATTGGAGTAAAGTCATGAAAGAAGAGATTGATCAGATTGAGAAGAACAAGACATGGACTCTAGTTCCTAGACCAGAGGACAAGAATGTGATTACAACCAAGTGAGTGTATAGAAACAAGTTAGATCATAATGGTGAATTCACAAGGAATAAGGCAAGATTAGTTTACAAGAGGTATGCACAAGAAGAAGAAATAGACTATGGAGAAACATTTTCCCTGTTGAAATATTGGAGGGAGTAAGAACTTTGCTTGCTTACTTCGCATACAAAGGTTTCAAAGTCTATCAAATGGATGTGAAGTTGGAATTTTTGAATGGTATATTAGAAAAAGAGATTTAAATAAAATAGCCTAAAGGATTTTTTGATGCTAACAACAAGAAAATGGTATGTACATCACACAAAGCTTAATATAGTTTAAAGAAATCCCCAAGAGCGTCGTATGAAAGGCTTCACAATTATCTTGTGAAGATTGGTTTTGAGAAGACTGATGATAATAGCAATCTATACTTGAAGATAGAAGGATGTAAAGGTATTTTACAAGCTGAATTTTTTGTTCATGATATCATATTTGGAGATCACAATGAATTATGTAAGGCATTTGCAAATGAAATGAAAAAGAATTTGAGATGTCTATGTTTGGAGAGATCAATTTTTCACTAGATTGTAAGTATATCATATGAAATATGGTATATACATCACTCACTCTAATTATGTGAAAGAAATATTGAAAACTTTTGGATTGGAAGATTCAAAACTATTTAACACTCCCATGGGGATAGGACACAAACTATCAAAGAATGATGATTTTGCTAATGTGAATCAAGCATTGTATAGGTCTATGATTGGAAAGTTGCAATATGTTGTACATAGAAGACCTACCATTACATTAGCTATTGGGATTGTTGCAATATTTTTTGCAAATCCTCAAGAGAATCATTTGATGGTTGTTAAGACAATTATGAGATATCTGAAAGAAATAGAAGACTATGGTCTATACTACAAGAAAAATGAAAAATTTGAGTAAAGAGCCTATACAAATGTTGATTGGGCTAGAAATATTGATGAAAGGAAGAGCACAAGTGATGGAGCATTTTTCTTAGGAAATAGATTGGTCACCTAGACTATTAAGAAACAAAATTGCATATCTCAATCTACTATTGAAACTTAATATGTGGCTATTGTAGTAAATTTTCTAAATGTGGTATGGATCAAATAGCTACTGAAAGGTATAAAGGAGAAAATCATTGAATATATATTTATTGTGATAATACAAGTGCTATAAACATATCAAAAAACTATGTGATACACACAAAGACTAAACATATTGCAATCAAGTATCATTACTTGAGAGAGTTAGTTCAAGACAAAGAAGTGAGTATGGAATATGCAAATACAAAAAAAAATAGATAGTTGATATGTTCACAAGATCTTTACTTAAGGATACACATGAATATCTTAGAGGCAAACTAGGAGTGATACCCCTACCTAAAGCTACTAAAGAAGCATGAGTAGTGCCCTAAATCAACTAAGCTAAACATTGTATCTTAAAACTTGATGTAGTGGATATTACTTTAGGATCTTCCTAAATTAATGAAGGAGCTAAATTAGAAGACTTACATCCACATGCAAGGTGAAAGAGGGAGAACTTGGAATTGATTATATCTACTTATAGAGATTACAAGTATTTGGCATTTTTGTCAAAGAGGGAGACAAAATACCTAAATATAACAATGAAAGAGATAAATAGACATAGATATAACCTACCTGAATATCAAAAAGAGAGAGATATAAGAAAAAGGGAGTAGTAAACAAAAGCTAGAGGGAGAAGATACATTGAAGGAACCTAAAAAATCTCACATTACCCTATATAGAGAAAGGAAATATTCTACATTGATAGAGGGAGAAATCTCAAAGATTTATTTTCCTTTTAGTATTTTTGTCGGTGTTGGTTTGCCATCAATGCCAAAGAGGGAGATTGTTTATATAAGATTGTTTTGAAGTGAAGAATCTACAATGGAATAATCATTATTTTGTTAATGATGTCAAACCTCCTACCTACAGGTGAGACAATTGTTTTTTGGTCTGAAAGCTATCATTTAGTTGATTGATGATGAGGATTTTAAAAGAGAAGATAACAATAGAACTGAGAGAAAGGTTGAGTTATTCATTATGAAAAAGAAATACTAAGACCAAGTAAGACAATGATACTATAGTGTATTTTTTATCTACTTAAAGTGTCAAATGAAAGATTACTCAAGTTAACACTAAAAGAAGATCAAGTAAGAAAAGTGTCTGTCAAGCCTTGCTAAGCGGTCAATGCAAGTCAAGTCATTATTAGTATATGCTGAGTAAAGTTTAGTTGGTGCCGAGCATTAGTAAAATTTAGTATTTTCCCAGTGAACTAGTGTTGGTCAAGTGACAAAATAATATAGATGTCGAGTGACAACAAACAATGTTGAATCAAAGATTTGACGAATCTAAGTTGACTATTTTGATTTCCTAAATTGTGTGAAGTGTGTGAAAGATAATTATGATGAGTTGGTGGCATAGAATTCAAGGTAAATCATTTTAAGGCGAATTCAAGGAAGATTATAGAAGAATTTTCTAGAGGAACCAAATATAAAAGTGATTGAATTCATTGTATCTTACCTAATCCTACCTAACCCTAAAATGGATGATTGTGGTTAAGCAGCAAAAGATATAAATTCTCTATTTATATAGATGGTCACAAGAAAAGGTTGTCATGTGTGAGAATGTGAGGAAGACAAGGTGTCTAGGGTATTACTTCATTGAGTGGGTGAACAAAAGTGACTATTGTTGGCATACATATAAATGAAGTTGAAGAGTATGAATGCTTGAAGGATGAACAAGCTATCAGAGCTAAAGTGTGTGAATGTCAAGCAGAATGAAGGACTAAAATAGAGATTTGTAATCTACAAGTGAGTTATAATTTATTATTAGATTAAGCCTTACTATTAATTATTAATCATTGTATTATTCTAGGGTAAATCCTTTGGATTAAGGTTGACCTAACAATCATTTGTAAATCATTTAACTGGGTGACATTCTAATGAAATGGTCTAAAGTTCTCTAACAAGGCTCACTTCTAATAGGGTAATTGAAATCCTTTAATCAAGTCACATTTAATAGTATGTATTGTAACATTTAACAGATTTGGTTTTTCATAGGTCATCACTTCAGAAGAGTGAGAATTAGTAGCATGTTATTGGTGGTTTTTCCCAAATTGGATTTCCACATAAAATCCTTGTGTCAAACTATGTGAATGTTCTAATGTTGTTTCATGTTTACATTTATGCAAAGTTCTTTTGACCTAGGATAGTAACCTACAAAGTTTAGGTATTGTATGATCTAATGGATACGTACATGATAAGGTTTTATGGATATGGGTGTACTAAGCATTGAACATTTTTAATTGTACATCTAGACCTTGGATAACTGATTTTTTCCCCTCTCAATTATTCTAAAGAATTTCAACATATAATATATGTACAACAATTTTAACAATGTATTTTCCAAGATCATATATAACTTCTTTAATACTATTGTGAAATTAGTGTGGGAGGGATAGAGGTAGGATGTACTGTAATCATTTAAAAATGATCTTTTCAATATATTATGAAATAATATAATAAAAATTACATGCAATTCTACAAATATATTTTAAATAGAGAACATGACTTACCTTGAAGATGGTATCCCAATCAAGTGTTTTCAACCCTAGCCCAAAGTCACCTTTCTTTGATAAAAGATTGCTTATATTTGTAGCAAATATTGTGGAAAATTTTGTTTTATTACTTCTTTTAATGCATCACTTTTTTGCTTTGTTAATAACCAAGGAAGGGCACTCATATTTATGTGGTCTTCATTGCTATTTGATTCAATCAAATTTTTTAGTGCATGATTGGATTCATGAATGTCATTAAAAATTTTGGCAATTTTTTTTCTGTCATGCCTTCCATCCAATATTTTTCATAGTGTCTCTATTACATTTTTTCTAATATACATACCATCAAACAAATACACAATTGGGAGATCCTTGTAGTAGCGTAACCTACTAAATTGAGTAGGATAAATTTTTATTCCTCTAGGAAGTTGATCATTGATGCCTTGACGACTATCACAAGTATCAATTACATCATTACTGAATAAAAGACAATATAAAAATATAAATTTCAAAAAAAAATTATCAGATAAATATTACCTCGATGATTTAGTCGATTATATTCCAACTTCCATAGATGAGGTGTCATTCTTCATGTCCTTGATATTGTCTCTTCTTTCTCATTAAAAAGATATTTTTTAGTAATTTGATACTCATAATTATTGTGGAGAAAGTGCCTAAACTCATCGAACGCCTACTCTCCTAAACTTCTTGAATGACAAGATTTCATCTTCGGACCACAAACTGGACATGCAAATTTTTCCTTTATTTGAAGACTTAAAAGATCATGTACAATTATCATACACAACTTAAACATACAACAATAATGTGTAATCACTATAACATACCAAAAATATGTGAACTTAATAATAAAACATATTGCAAAAATGAGTTAGCCTACGGACATCATGTATTATCCATATAAGCATTGCATAGAATTGAAATTGTTTTTGTCCTATTGGCCTAGAGATGTTATACATAGTGACCCCATTTAATAACTTTGACAACTCATCAATAAGGGGCTCAATATACATGTTCATATCTTCAACTTGGTACTTATATATTAATTGAATAAATAGAAAGATTACATAATTATTATAACCATTTTTATGCATTGTTTATAAATTAATTTAGATAACTATTAAATGAAAAAATACCTATTACAATAATTGAAAATATTATGTGCTCCCTCTTTATGGACATTGAAGGAGGGATGTTATTGTTAACAACAAAAATAGGCCACACTGAGTAAACAGATCTATATCTCCAAATGGATTGACACTGTTCACTGCCAATGAAAGCTTGAGATTACAAGGTTCTTCATTAAAGTGTGGTCATGTATTTTCTATGTCTTTAAATGTAAAACCATTCAAAAGCATTCACATAATGTCATCTTGACTTTTATTGCATGCATGGTAATACATAAATTGTGCCAAGCTAGTGCACCTGAATAATCATTCAAGATGTAGGATAATAGAAATGTACCAAAGAACCTTGTAAGGCACTTTTTCTTGTTATTTAATTTGACCAATATCTACTCATATGGAAATTAGGGTATTCTATTGCAAATTCATGTTGTTTATGATATAGAATGTGATTATTGGGATATGCATGTATTGTTTGATACTTTATTCCAATTTGATTCATAATGGTAGATAATTCTCGGTACAAACAAGGTAGAATGTTTGATGGTTGTAACAAAAACTCACCTATCAGCTTACAAAAAATATGAATTGTTAATATAATGAATAGTAATGGAATGCTAACATTGAAGATGAAAAAAATAACATATCTTAGCATATGTGACATTGCTACATTGGATAAACCATTCATAACCTTCAAATTCACCAACAACACTATAATAGAGAGAAGAGTTGTTTGGGAGTCTTGGTATAGGGACTTGTATGCCTTCTCAAGTATAGATATATCAAGATCATGTTCATCACCATTATTAGATGCACTAACACCATCATCATGATCATCTTGATCATTTGTGCCAATACCATCTTCTTTAATCATGTCCTTTGGCACATTATCAACTACGCCAATACCATTGTCTTCAATTGTGTTCTCTACTATAGGATCATCTTCTTCCATGGGAGCATTATCCTCAACTTAGATATTCACACCTCCATGTTCCTCCAGTTGGAAATCCACATTCACCAATTGACAAAAATCGTGCCCCCTTCAACGTGACCATGTTTCCTACAATGACTCTAGGCTGTTGTGATTAGCATTCTTTGATTCTTTAAGATTTTATACTTTTTGCAAGGACAATTAATTTATCAACTTTTCTTTGGAACTGAGACCACAATCTAGAAATTGTCTCCTTATTTTGTTCTAGGTTCATATTGTCAAGTGTGGTCTTTCTTCATAAAAAAATATTTGGGCTATAAATATACAAAATGTAAACATACAAGCATTAGTAGTATCTTGTATATAATAAAAAATAATAAAATATTACAACATTATATAAGATTTAAAAATACACACACAAATCATGCTCACAAGATTAGGCCAACCAATTTGCACATTCCTTCCCAAGTCATCTTTCCTAATATCTTTCTTCCACCATGATTTCCACCATGATTTGGACTTAGTATTTTCATGTGATTAAGGATTTTTTCGATTCTATAATACCACACAAATGCACATGCAATCTCACACACACACACACACACACACACACTCGTACAATCACACATACACATATAAAGTATAATCATGTGAAAATTTATGGAACCAAATGTGATGGAACTTGGATTAAATGGTATATGAAGGGTTGTTTTCTTCCTAACTAGGCTTTGAAACATAGGTGGACTATGACACTTTTACATTTAAATTCTCAATATTAGTGGGTGGTGGTAAAAGGTGTTACATTGTTAGCATCCTTAGCATTTTCATTTTATAGTTCATGGTTCATGTATCAAAAAAATTTATTCAATAGTTCATGGTTCATTTATCAATAGTTCATAGATCATGAAAAAATTCTTTCATGGTTATGTAAAGAAAAACAATTCACTTTAGAGGGTCATTTGATTATTTAATTTTTCATAATATTTTTAAGTTGCTCTAAAATAAAATTCTCCATAAGCTCCTATTCACTTTCTAAGGACTATTGTGGACTAATGTCTAGATATACATTTCATATATAGAGGTGATCAAGACCACTTTTTTATTGAAATTAGGTACTCTATGGTTCTTAATAGAAATTGAATAAGGAAATTTGAAAGTAGTTTAGAGGTTTCTTTGAGACTTTTCTCAATCAATTCCTCAGTTTGATGTTCCCACCTCCACAAAACTAGATAAATACATAACCAATGATATATAAACAAAGTAATAGAGTTTTTTGGTGTTTGCAGACATTTTCATGGTCATTCTTTTCCTTTGCATGTTGTTTCATTTTGGTGTAATTATTTTTTTGTAGAGCATCAAAGGGTATTCAACTACCCACTTTATTATGAGCCTTGACTTGGTTAAATACAAATTTGACATTTAAGGACTTTGTTTAGGTAGGCGGGTGAGACGTGTATGTACAAGAGGACAAAATTGTTTGTTCTATATAACCATGTTTCTGTTAGAATTATTTTAGAATAATTGAGGGGGGTGAATCAATTATCCAAGGTCAAAATATACAAATAAAACATTTCACAACTTAGTGAACCATATTCGTAAAACATAATCATCATGCATGCATCCATTAAATCATACAATCACTTAAACTTATAGATTTTTGTCCCAGGTCATAATAACTTTGTAGTAATGTAAATATGAAACATAATAGATTCAATAACACATTTGGCACAAGGATTTTACGTGGAAACCAAATTTGAAAAAAACCACCAGTAACATGCTACTAATTCTCACTCTTTTGAAGTGATTCCCTGTGAAAGGCCAACCCTATTAAAGGTTACAATACACACTATTAAATGTGACCTAGTTAAAAGATTTCAATCACCCTATTAGGAGTGAGCCTTGCTAGAGGATTTTAGATCATTCACTTGGAATGTCACCCAGTTAAAGGATTTACAAATGACTATTAGGTCAACCTTAATTCAAAGGATTTACATAGTCTATACAATGATTAGAAATTAATTGTAAGGCTTGAATTGATAACAAATTACAACTCACTTAAAAATTATAGATCTCTATTTTAGTCCTCCATTCTTCTCGACTTTCACACACTTCAGCTCTGATAGCGTGTTCACCCTTCAAGCATTCATACTCTTAAGCCTTCATTCTTTGCTTGCCAATAGCAATATCCTTTGTTCAGTCTCTAAATGAAGTAATACCTTAGACCTCTTATCTAACTTAGATTATCAAACATGACCAACCTTGCTTTTGACTAGCCATCTCTATAAATAGAGAATTAAGATCTTTTCCATTCATCCTCCATTGTCCATTTTAGGGTTAGGTAGGATTAGGTAGGATTTGATGAATCTACCCATCTTTTCATTTTAGTCCCTTTAGAAACTTCTTCTTGAATCCACTTTAAATTCACCTCAAAATGGTTACCATGAATTCTGTGCCACCAACTCATCATAGTTTTATTCCACACGCTTCACAAAATTCAAGAAAACAAAATAGTCAAATCATATTCATCAAATCTACAATTCAACATGAATACTAGCACTCAACATCAATGTGTTGTCACTTGGCTTCCATATTGTTATTTCACTCGACTTCAACTAGATACTTGGAAAACACTAACATTTACTAGTGCTCAACATCAACTAAACTTTACTCAACTTACACTGTATCACTCCACATACACTAAATTTTCACTTTTCTTGGCTCTAACTAATTGTCTGCTCGGCTTGTACTAACATTTCTCAGTAACTATTGTCCACTCGATCAAGCTTGGTAGACTCAATTCTTCTTACTTGTTCTTCTGGATTTTTTCGGTGTATCCAACCTTTGCAACCTTAAGTAGATAATCAATGCACTATATCATCACTGTCTTAACTAATCTTTGTACACCTTTTTACATACCATAACTCGATCTTTTCTCTAGATGCTTTTGTTATCTCATTTGATCAAATCCTCTTCATCAATTAAACAAATGATGGCACTCAAATCAATTAAGTAGTTGTCTTACCAGTAAGTAGCAGGTTTGACATCAGTGACAAAACAATGGTTGAAACACATTATCATACTTGGATCAATCTATTTTCAACATTTTCTTGATAAGTTTCTTAAGTATAGGTTTTACTACCTAGTACTTCCAATAGCTTTTATGATTTAGTTAGATTTTATCAGATAAAGTGAAGAATGTGTCAAAATGGGCTTTCCTCATCTATAATTGTATGTAAAGATATTTTTTAATCTCTGCTCAAAAATAATGAAACAAACATCCAAAGAATGTGTGAAAAGGGGCTTTCCTCATCTATTATTATGTGTAAAGATATTTTGTAATCTCTGCTCAAAAATAATGAAACAAACATCCATTTTTTCCATGTTGATTAGTGAGTTATCCCAATTCATAACCTTATTCTAAGGAGGAAAAGAGAATATTCGAATGAAAGTAGAGGATATTGAGTTGGTGAAATTATTTATGAAGAAGTCTTCTCTAATCCAATAAGACTTGGTGTTTAGCTAGGAGAGATATGGAAGAGTCCCCACAATTTATTTGGTGGCTAAGGATGATTAACTTATTTGGGAAGAGTTAAAATGATTATCATAAATAATTTAAGACTAAACTGCTTTATTCTTCCTTATCTTTGACAAGCATCTCAATAATATATGACAAAGAGAAATAATAATTTATCATAACTAATTTAATTTAATTTAGTTTAATTTAATCATTAACAAAAAATTATATATATTGGAATAACAACATTTATACCACTAGATCATGAAAAAGTATATCAAAATATGTGAAAAGGAATAGAAAAAGATTAAAAGGATAAATGAACATGTTATTTGGAAAGGGTATCCATAGCTATTAAATAGATAATTTCATGTACTCTAAACTCTTAATAATATAGTGCTATTGTTTTGGATTATAGAGAGTTTAAGGATTTTCAAAATCAATGAAGATGAATTTGAAGTTCCCATCAACATATTGGTTTATAATAGAATCTTTGAAGAGGGGTTATGTTCATGAAAATCTCATATTAGAATAATTCCTTATCAATTTGATTTTGATCTTCAAAAGAAAATAGATAATTCTAGTTAAAAATTGTTAGTATCCACATTTATATAAAGAATCAATAAAATTTTTGGTATTGATTGTGATTTCTATGTTCAACAAAGATTAGTGAAATGTGAGATTGTGTTATAGCCATGATGATTTTGGAATCAAATTGTAATGCAAGTAAGAATTAGCCCATTCATCCAAGAGGAAATCAAGTGTATCGGATGAAGGGACAAGCTCATTTTTTGTATCATTTTCATCTATCTCTAGGATGGTACAATTCATATTGATGAGATTAGGATTATAGGGCTCAATATGATGGAGGGCTAATGGTTCTACTTTGATTGAAGCCTTGGTTCCATATCTAGTTCTAAAAATATAGTAGTAAAGTCTCTTGACAGACAAATGGAAAAATGTGGCTTGACTTCAGTAATTGATATATCCTAAACTACAGTACAACCCGGACAAGCATGTAAGGCCATTTCAACATTCTTAAGGATTTCCATAGTCTTGATAGTACTACCATCTATCTATAATACCTCCTTAAAAATAGGTTCATATTTCATTTCTAAAGTATCAATAATAGACTTGGGTATTACTGAACTTCAAGCCCCTGAATCAATCATGCGGTTGTGGACTAGCTTATCTCCTACAAGAAGAGAAACATAAAATGGAGGATGTCTAACCTTTTTTATTATTTCTACCTCCTTTTATGGTTGTATCAAACTTGTGGCATTCTCCATGCTAGGTGGTTGATCTCTAAGTTCAATGCTTTCCAACTCCTGCTATAGTAGCCTCCTTTGTGATAGTACAATAGGTACAACATCCCACATAGAAATATTTGTGTTAGTCTTTCTCATTTGATCTATGACACTAAAAGATGCATTAGATGTTCTGGTAGGAGCCTTGGAAGTAAAAGCTTGAGGTGGGATAGTCTGCGGGTTATTCACATTATCTCTACTTTCTCCTTGCCTTTCTACTGAGAAGCATTAGCAGGTTGATCCACATTGTGTTGTTGGGAAACTGCTTGTACAGGTGGCACTATACTTGATGTGCAAGGCTGATTAGGAGGTTGAGGTGCAACCTCTTCCAAAACTCTTCTCTTGATCCTTGTATTGTAAGCATGGGAATCTTGGTTTACATTACCATGCTCTTCCACCAAAAAATTCATAAAAGAACAATCATCCTGTTGAAAAGTATCAATAGGTTGATTAACATTGTTTTTCTAGGCAACCACTCACTCTAGTATAGTTAAAGCCAAGTAAGATTTTGCATTTTGACACATGAAATATCCTTAGGAGTAGTTACAAGAAGGGTAGAAATCTTGATCTTGGGCTAGGTTGTTCTGAGGGACTAAAGCCCTATTTAGGTTGGTGTTTGAAGACTAGGGGTCATCGATAGGTCTATTTTGATTATGAGGGTGATCAATAGGTCTATTCTAATTTTAGGGGGTATGAATCTAGTTTGGAGGTCTACCATGAGTAGGACCTTGACTCTAGAGTTTAAGAGGCTTATTATTTTGAGCTTGTTGCCTCTTCATGGTTACCAACTCGTTTCCCATTTTTTGCACTACTACACTATTTTCCTCTATCTTCTTTTCTTGATCAAGCATCATTCTATCCACATTCTGCATCAATGTCTACATCATAGCCTCAATCCTAATCCTATAAACTCCACTAGAGGATGTAGAGGCTATGGGGACCGCAACAAGAGGCTGACTTATAGAGGAGACATGAATAGGGGCTACAGTGGGCTAATGATTAGGCATGTCGGGGAAGAAAGGCATTAGAGGTATTGGAGCTAATTTCCCTCCTTGTATCAAAACATTTTCAGCTCTTATGGCAACTTCATAAGCATTTGGTAAAGTGTCTCCTCCCATAGATTACAAGGTGGTAGAAATATCATTTTTGAAGACTCTAAGATAATACAAGAATGAATTACCAAGAGAGGGCTTTACTGCAATACGTATTTTGTCCTATGTTTTCTAAAATCTATAATTGAAATTAGTCATACATTCATGGGGGGGGCCTCTTGATAGTTATCGGTTTCTCTAAAAGTGATAGGTGATCACTTTTGTCCTCAAAATGCTTGCATAGGGCTTCCCCTAACCCATCCCAATTAGTAATAAAGTTCTAAGGCAAACCTCTATACCCTTGTAATGTCTTTCCTTTCAAAGATGAAGCTAAAAGTATGACCACTACATCATCCTCAGAGATTCCATGAATATTACAAACATTAGACACTTCTTGAATGTGTTCAATAAGGGATGTGGAGGTTTCACTAGTAAAATCAAGTACACCTTTGAGAGCTGATACTAGTATGTCATGCCTTTGGGCTAATAGGAGGGGACTCCCACCATTAAAGGTGGTGAAAGCATGAGCTCTATCTATATAAGAAAGTGTTCTGTTGATACGATAAAATGGTATCCTATGCTAAGATCTAACAACAAAAGGAGTGGAGATAGATCTTGCAGGGGTATGTATTACTATCACACTCTTAACTGGTGATAAGGATACTCTAATCTTTCTTCTTGGATTAGAAAGAGAAAGTTCTTGATACTGGAACTTACCTCTAGAAGATGCCCTTGTATGTCTCTTGGGCATGAATTAAGACAACTTTGGTCTAGAAACTAGATGCATTTGAAGCTTAGAGTCACCAAGTACATATGAACAATGAGCCCCTCTAAGGCTTTATACTAAAGGCAATGTTATCTCCTCAACATGAACAAGAATCTTTTCTTGACGCCAGTGAACTTTGGAATATTAAAATATATGGTGTCCCACCAAGCGTGACAAAAACTATTATCACAAAACCTTGCACCCTTGTCCAAAGTATTATCTAAGGACAGCCTTGTGAAACATGGAAACAACCTCCAAGTTGTGGAACTTGAACTATGAGGTTGAGTCTCTAAAGAAGGTCGGCTTCCTCTACTATTATGATGCACTTAAACTATTCTTGAAGAGAAAAGGGAGAAGGAATACATGAAAGCAATTACCTAATCTATTCTAAATAGGTGATGCACCAAAAATAGAGGTGTCCAGACTAGTCTCTACCTATACATGCATAGTGTTATTATTATGACAGTCCAAAGATATACCAATTCAACTTTTCTTTAATTTGTAAACTACACAAGATCAGACAACCATATGAATGACACATTGAAAATGCTTCACTTCTTATCATTCATAGGCCAAAGAGATACAAAGAATGTAGATTACAAATATTCACAATACATTGAAGAGAGGCAAACAAGCTTACATAGTACGATGATGGTTAAAAGAGATAAGGCAAAAATTCATATAACTTAGAGAAAAAAGTGGAATTTACAATAGCATGCCAACGCAGTACTAGAGAAACAGAGAAGATTTGACCCTGACAAAGAGTACAATATTTTCCTTTATAGTGCAGGTATAACTTGGATGACTTCCCTCATAACAAAAAAATCAATTACTACAATCAAATCTCCAAAGAATAATCACTACAAAAAAACTAGAAAGATCTGACTATTCATTAGTGGATTTAACCCTAAATGGCGACCAAAATTTGCGAACAAGTTTTTAAAATGGTTTGGTTGGTCGCGTTATAAAGCAATTTTTTTTTTTTAATAACTAGCCTGTGTTGGTTGCAATTGCGACGAATTACTTTGGTCGGAATTGTGACCAACACCGCAACATAAAACAAAAAAAAAAGGCAAAAATGTAATTCACATTTCATTTGCGTTGCGAGTCTGCGAGTCTGCGTCAACATTTGCATGAAAAGGGCACAAGGGCATGTTTGCATCAACATTTGTGCAAAAAGGGCACAAGGGCACAAGGGCACGGGTGCGTTAAACTTTGTTACAACTTATTGCTATTTATTGATCATTCATGTTATGGGCATTTTTTCTCTTCTTTTTGACTTCCCATTTAGCAAAGGTGTTCAAAATTTTTGTCAGCTACTCTTTGGTGCGAAAATGCCTCCCCTAGCTAGCTTGTTTCTCCCTTTTAATGCCTGCTACATTCTTAACGCGGCTTCTCTTTGTTGGCGCCTTGAAATTTCCCGCAATGGCCATAGCTTTCTATCACTTGCATGAATTTCTTCATTGGCCTACTCTCTATCTTTAATCTATGCATGAGATGGGAACCTCTTCAATAAGCTTCCTCTATGTTTGTTGTATGGGCAGCTTTCACTGCATTTTTCTTGTATTCAGCTGCTCGTCTGCTCCTTTAATCAGCTTTGAGTGTAGATGGGTGCACTTAGCAATTGAGGCATTTTCTAAGGACATAAAATTAAGACCCCACTAAACACCCACAATTTGTGTTATTAACATGGACTTGGAAAAAATAAAATCCCATCAACGCGCTCGGACTCCTAAATTTATGAAAAAGGAATTGAGGAGCATATATGTTGTGTTTTTTCAACCCTAAATGAATCATTTTCACCATTCAATATTTTGGAATATGAAAACATCAAATACAAAGAGCCTCTCCTTAGGGTTTGAACATAATCACTGATTCTTTTACTGAGCCTTCATGCGGTTTCCTGGAATTTTTTTGGATGATTTTGCCACTATTGTTTAGAGCTTTTCGCCATATTCTCCATAATTTTTATATGAAGGTAACTATGTTTGAGTAATGAGAATATGGTATCCTGTTGCTTTCAGAACTTTATAATAACAAACCCCTTATCATCTTCCTGTAGCATTTCATTTTTATGTTTGGAGTAGAATCCGTGGCTTTTCCTACTAAATATTTGGGCATTCTTCACCATTTTAAACGTATATAGTGGGTTATTTCCTCCATAGAAAAAGTTATGTTTTTCCTTTCTATTCTTTGCATATAATTCTTCCATCTTCATTATAGGAGTTGGAAGAAAATCATGGGGTTCTGAAAATCTGTTATTATTGTTGAACCCAACTTTTTTTCCTATAGAAGATTTCAATTTGTAACTCACATGCAAGTATCTCAAATGTTAGAAATCAAGTGTCATTTTCTTAGAGACTTCTGACTAGATATTTTTGTTGGCATTTCATGAGTATAGCTATTTGGGTCTGGTTACTATCATGTATGTCTGCAAGTGTTTGAAAACTCATACGCTTTTTTCTTTTTAGTTATGCATGTAATATCTCCAATATGTGGTTCTCTTTTACTTCTTCTCCTATGTTTTAGACCCCCTTCTTGCAGGATTACACTTTGAAACAAGACTCTGACTTATCTCTGTGAGTGACAAAAAAAAATGAAATCTACATGAACAAAATTTCTTTCATTCTTGCTATGATCATGCACATAGAAGCTTAAACCCCTTCTAATCTTGCCTTCTTTCTGTTGTATAAAACCTAAATGTATATATGATGCTTAATTGTTAGAATTAAATCTTTGGTTGAAGCTCTAACTCATACATTTTATTAAAAATATTTTGTCTTGCTGATTCAGAACTTTGGATTCATAGAATTTTTATTGTGAAACTAATTAGATGGAAGCAATTGAAAACTTTTGAAGAATATGAATATGTTTACATTTTTATTCTGCAATGCATTTGGTGATTCTTGTGGATCACCATGAAAAGTGCTGGTATGAAAATTGTAATTTGTAATTTATTTTTTCAGTATTATTCTATTATGGTATGATTAATATTGCTACAATTGATGAATTAGATAAAAGTCTTCTAGGTTCAAACTGTATGTACTAAATTGATCAAAGTTTAGTTTCTATTTATATCTACCGATTTATCACATCAAGAAGAAGTGCTTGAACAAATAGATTACGGTCTTCTTCCTTTGAAATGGATGTCGTTTGAATTGACACTGAGTTTCTTATCAAACGCAATTGGCTACTTTGCATAATTCACACTAATAGAAACAACAACACCAACTACTTGTTACTCTGATAGGAAGATAAAGCATATATATTGAAGTATGCAAAAAATGATATAAAAAAAGGACAAGTATAGGCTGCCATAAAAACAATAAATAGAAAAAATTTAAAGATGCCCTACAGATGATTTGTTTGAGGCTTTTTGAATAGATCTCATTTAATTACATCAAACAGATTTGGAGGGGACAAAGCATATTTGATTGACTAAACTTTGAGGTATCTTATCCATCGTCATCGTATGCATCATCTTATCTTGGAATATGTTAGGTTAAACCTCAAGAAAATAGATAATCTATTTTCAATTGTGTGTTCTTCTAATCTAGAATTTGATAGGAAGATAAAGCATATACATTGAAGAACACATAAAATGTTCTAGAATAAGGACAAGAATAGGTTGCCCATATAAAACAATAAATGGAAAAAAAAGAAAATATTCCATACAGATGATTCAATTGATTTTTTTGACTTGGAACAATGTCAAACAAATTTGGAAGGGACAAGGCATATTTGATTGACTAAATGTTTAGGTAGCTTATCCATCATCACTCTATGCACCATCTTCTCTTGGAATCTGTTTAGTTAATCCTCAGGAAGCCTAGACATCATCATCAAAAGTATTGTCTTCTTTGTTTCTGTAAGGGTTCTTCATCTTCAGAATTAGTGTATGCATGTCTCCTTCATGATTTTGCTGAAACTAGAGAATTTTTCTCGCCATCATCAGAGTCTTCTAGACCTGTAGCTGCAAGAAGATCTTGGGCATTTTCCATATCAGCTTCTGCCTTATCACTCATATAATTTGCCTCATTTTCCATGGAAATATTAGGTTCCTCCATATTAGAATCATAAGCCTTGTGATCCTTATCCTTCTTCTTTTTCTTCTTTTCCTTCTTTCTTTTATTTTCAGACTGACTAGCCTCATCATCATCATCATCCCTATCCTTACGCTTACTCTTCCATAATTCTTTCACACATTCAAATTGCTCCTCTTGTTGCATCACCCACTGCAATTCTTCTTCTTTCTTTCTCCTTTCCATCATAATCCTTCGTTCTTCCTCAGCTTTTTGTTTTGCCTCATCAGCCAGGACAAGTTGGCGTGCTACTTCTAGCTTTTGACAGCTTTGTTGTTCTTCGCGTTCTACTGCTTCTCTATGAACTTTGGCAGAATCAAGCAAGTGTTTACAGTAGTCCACATGCAACTCTATCTTCTTCTCATCAAAGCCATGTGTATGAGTGCTTGGCACTACTGACAGTTGTCTAAACACACGGAGTGCATTCTTTAATTCAGACACTGCTTGACAAACCTCATCAGTAGTACATTTTTGCTTTTGAAGTGTTGAAGTTGAAAACTTCTGCATGGTAACACCAACATCAAAGTGTAACATGTAATTTGAGGGTGCCACTACTCTTAATAATGTTCTTTTACAATCTTGCCACTATTCTGCTTCATAATGTGATTGAGCTAAATATAATAAAATTTGGGTGTTAGTGCCAAAATAGAATTTCCTCAAACAATTTTTATACATTTTCACTGTAAGCCCAAACTGTCCTTGTGCAAAGTAAACATGTGGTAGATTTACCCACACATCAGGCATCTGAAAAAAGATGTTTCCTACTGCAGCTTCTTGAACCTGTGTGAAAATTTCCTTTGCAATATCAAAATTTTTGGCTAGCACAATGCCTGCCCCATTTGCAACATAGACATTTCTAGGTCTCTGAGCCAACACTTTACAATACAATTCCCTAGCCTTATCAAGATGTATTCCCTCCACATGTGGATCCTTCTTCTCATTGCGTGAAGTTGCAAAATAATTCCAATTTCCAAGAGAATTAATATTGGCATAAGCATCCTTACCATCTGATACATTTTGTGCAGCTTTAATTGTTTCTTTTGCTTTAAGCCAGTCATCTATTTTCAGTTCCAGGTTGCCAAGCATGGTAATTGCATTTACTGAGGTTTTATCCACCTTAAGTGCCTCCCCAATCAATTCTAGGCTTAGTTGGATCTCATTTCAAGACTGGGCCATGGCTGCAAGTCTTAGATATGCATCCACATAATTAGGAAACTTGAACAATATTAGCCTGTACAAAAGATTTTCTTTTTCAGTGTCATGTAGCTGTTCAAATAGCCTGGCAAGATTAAATAGTATGGTCTAATGATTTGAGAGAAAGAGTTGAGAGACAGATGGAGAGAGAGATAATACAAGTGATAGAAAGACTCCTAGATAATATTCTTGAGGACAATGTGTATTATAGTCCTTACCATGTTTTCCTTTGATCTACCAAAAGGATGGTGGCGTCTTGCAAATGGCATGGCTCTTTCTACCACTTGTATTATCTCTCTCTCCATCTGTCTGTCCATTCTTTCTCTTAGATCATTTGACCAACATTCCCAAATCAAATCTTGACCCTATTTAGTGGATTCACAACATAAACTTCAAATGCTTCTCCTATCAAATATGTAGATTTCACAATAGCTAAGAAACATAATTGTAGGCATCATGGTCACATTTTTTTGGAAACGTAATTGGGTTGTGTACCCAAGCAATGCAAAGCAACTTCTACACCTTCGATTCCAAGTCTAATTTATCTGTAAGAATGATCACTTGCCAATAGTTTCTAAATACATCTGTAGCTCATGAATACAAGGTCCTCCAACAAATGTATTCAATAACTGTTGGCAAGCAATCATTCCTAGCTCATGAATAAAAGGTGTAGGTCATGAATACAAGGTCCTCCCACAAATCTATTTAACAGATATTGGCAAGCGATCATTCCTAGTTTCTTTTGTTTTATAAGGTTTGTCTCAATCCCAATAAGTTGTAGTTTCATTTTCTAGATGCACTTCGTCGCTTGGGTATACAACTCAATTACATTGATTCAAAAAAAATGTGACCATGATGCTTACAATTATATTTCTTAGTTGTTGTGTCCTAAGATCTCTTATGACCCTTTACGACCATTTACGATCCCTAAGAATAAATTTTAGAGCTCTTAAAATGTCGTAAAGGGTCATAAGAGACTCCTAGGAGGGGCCATGATGAGCTTCCACCTTCACATGGTTGGCCCTGTTAAGTAGAGAATGCTATAGTTTTCACAAAACAAAGAGAAGCTCAATAATTTAAGGTCTTAGTCCATAGACAAATTAAATTAGACTTATTATCCAAAACACATAAAAAACATGCACATAAACATGGTAGGCACTAAATAGAGATAGTTGGAAGAGAATTAAAAAAAAGATTAAGGATTATGTTATTTTAAGAAATATTTAAATAACAATTATAAATTGAGTTAAATCAATAAGTATTCATTTCTACCTTTTCCAATATAAATTTAAATATTTAATTTTAAAAAATAAATTGTTGACTCTAAACCAACAAAAGAGTAAGTTTGAAGAACAATATTAGTTTTACAAATTTTAAAAGCGATACTGATTAAGTGACACTAGAATAAGTAACATATGTACAAGATGTCATAACCAACATTTGTATAAGTAACATTTATTTGCATAGGTGACATTTTCATAACCTCATTAGCAGCATGTTTTTGCTTTTGAAGTGTTGAAGTTGAAAATTTCTGAATGGCAACACCAACATCAAAGCGTAACATGTAATTTGAGGGTACCAAATAGTAGTAGCAGCCAGCAATTTCATAATCATCTTTGCTATGATAAGATCATGCAAGATTATAATATGAATGAGATTTCATGAGAGGGTGGTCTATCGAAACAAGAGCTATCTCAGTCAACTGTTCATTTGGATCTCCACATTGCTAATCACTTGGATCAATGCTTTTCTCTTTCTTCACAAAATAGGTTTGGTCCTAGAGTTCAGCAAGTCAAGAAAGTGAACCATTTAGGTTAGTGTCTCCCCTCCCAAATGATTTCCTCAAAATCAATATAGATGGGTTTTGAAGGAGTAATCCACGTCCAACAGGAATGGGTGGTACTAGTAGTGGAACTTTAAGCCCTGTTTAGTTTTTCTTTTCTACTTCCTTAAGTACTCATTCTAAAAATTAGATGGAAGCTTGGGCTATTCTCTATACTCTTGAGAAAGCCTGTGTATCAGTCTGGAAAATGATTTTTGCAAGATGGACTATGATTCTTGTCACCCTTCTGAATAGTGAAAATTTTCTAGATTGCTCTTGGAGGCTAGCCCTGGTGGCTATGCTGATGTACAATTTAATATGTTTGAGAATGAATATGAACCTTTTTGTTAATATGATTCTAGATGTTAAGTAGTTAGCTATAGATGCACCCTTATGTGTGATCTTTTTTCTTAAATCAATATAAAAAGGTGTGGCCCCTCAGGCCACAATTTACGTGGAAATGAAAAAATGTAAAATAAACATAGATATGAGATAAGAAAAATAATAAACAATGGAATAATAACAAAAGCAATAGCCATTGCTAAAGTCTACCCTTCTCATACTTTGTCACTTGCATAAGCTCAAAAAAAGAGATGATATAAGCCCTAGAAAAGACATAATTGTTGAACCTAGGAATTCTCATAAAACTTTTTAATGTGGAAATTGTTTCTGATCATGCATCTAAAAAATAAGTCTCGCCGTAGATTTTTCTTAAAATCACAGTCAATGAATTTAAGGCCCCAGTGACATCTGTTGTTGTTCAAAAGCGGCACCATACTAGACTATTTTCAAACAACCATGCAGATAGGCATTCTATAGATAGACTTGGGAACATCTTGCCAAGTCTTCAGTACATAATAAAGCAACTGAATTTCATAAATTGTTTTTCTGATAGTCAATTTGTTTAAATATTGCCCATCAAAAATTACTTAGTACATCTCATCTTTTTTTTGCACAGGAGCTTGCAGTTTTGAAGAATCTGATAGCAAAGAATTTGAAGAAGATATTGTAGCAAAGGTATATTTGGTGTTCTTTTTTAAGTGAAAATGTGATTGGAAATTTTGTATATTGTCATATTTCACTTGCAGAAAGGTCAAATTTTAAATAGAGGTGAAGTTGTATGGATTTAAGTTTCTTCTTCATTATTTATAATGCTCTCAATTCCTCCTTTGTAGCTATAAAAATACTTGTTTATTTTCACCTTTCTAGATACCCTTTACCAGGTTCTTCAAGATTCCAAAATATCTTGGGCTGACCTCACTCCAGCATGTCCTAACTCCTACTTGGTTCAGAGACCTAACTCCTTTTTATATGTGTCTTCCTCTTACTACTCCATCTATAGGTTGCTAACAAATCATCCTTCTTCCACCAACGAGTCATTCCATTCAAGAAAGACCATGTCTAACGATATCAACGCACAAAAAAATAGGGAGGCAATTGCTAGACTGCGGTCTAACTTAAAAAGAAAAGGTGATGGAAAATGTTATTGTCCTTGCAAAATGTGTAAGGGCTTAAAGATTCAAAGATATCTAATCACAACAGCTGAGCAACATTGTAGGCAACATGGTCACATTGAAGGGGGAAATGAGTATCGCCCATTGGTATGTATTTTAATAGTTTATAAATTACATGAGACATGAGTTGATGATGACATCATGGTCATGGTTAATATAAGGTCATCATTTTCATATAGGTCAACATCCCTAAGTTTCATGTTATGGACCATGACAATTTAGAGAATGTGGATTTCCAAACAAGGGAACATGGAGGTGTGAATATTGAAGTAGAAGGTAATGATACCATGGAAGAAGATCAGGATGATGAAGATCACGATGTTCAAAATGATCAAGATGATAATGATGATGATGATGCAGAGTTTGATGTACCTTTACTTGAGAAGGTAGAGCAGCCCCTATATGAAGGCTCCAAAACAACTCTTCTTGCCGCTGTATTGCTATTGGTGAACTTGAAGGTAATGAATGGTTTATCCAATGTAGCAATGACACGTATGTTAAGGTATGGCATCTTCTTTCATTATTTTACTCGTAGTTCCCTTACAATTAACATTGGGTTCATGTAGCAATTAATATTCTTTAAATTAAGAAATTATATTTTTGGTCGTAGGTTGATAGGTGAGCATTTGTTACCACCATCAAACATTCTACCTTGCTCGTACCGAGAATTATCTGCCATCATGAAAGATATTGGAATGGAGTATCAAACAATAGATGCATTTTTGAACGATTATATTATATATTATAAACAACATGAGTTTGCAACACAATGCCCTACTTGTCATATCAGTAGATATCAATCAGATCGATTAACAAAAAAGGTGCCTCACAAGGTTCTTCGGCATATTCCCATTATTCCACGTCTGCAACGATTATTCAAGTGCAATAGCTTGGCAAAATTTATGGATTACCATGCACACAATAGAAGTCAAGATGACATTATGCGAATGCCTATAGATGGTTTGGAATTTAAGGAAATAGAGGAAAAATGGCCACACTTTAAAGAAGAACCTCGTAATCTCAAGCTTTCATTGGCAGCAGACGGTGTCAATCCTTATGGAGAGATGAGATCTACTTACTTAGTGTGGCCTGTTTTTGTTATCAACAATAACATACCTCCTTGGTTGTCCATAAAGAGAGAGCACATAATCTTGACACTGATTGTTCCAGGTATTTTTTGATTTAGTGGTCATCTAAATTAATTTGTTATTACTAATCCATCAAATGGTCAAAATAATTATGTAATGTTTTTGCTCATTCAACTAGGTAAGTACCAAGTCAAAGATATCAACGTATATATTGAACCCCTTATCAACGAGTTGGTGGTGTTATGGAATGGGGTTACTATGTATGACATTTGTAGACCAATAGGACAAAGACAATTTCAATTTCATGCAATGCTTGTATGGACAATACACGATGCCCCTAGGCTAACACATTTTTGTGGTATGTTCTCTTCTTGACACCTCTTTTTTGGTATGTCAAAGTTAACACATTTAATCCAATTATACATGATCTTTTAGGTCTTTAGACAAAGGGTAAATTTGCATGTCCAATTTGTGGTCCAAAGATGAAACCTCATCATTCAAAAAGTTTAAGAAAGCAGGTGTTTGATGAGAATAGACACTTTCTACACAAAAATCATAAGTACCAAATTACCGAAAAACATCTTTTCAATGGTCTAGAAGAGACTACATCAAAGCCATAGAGAATGACACCTCGCCTATGGAAGTTGGCATACAATAAAATAAATCGTCGAGGTAATGTCATTCCATTTGATGCTTTTTATTTCTAATTTATATTTCGATATTGTGTTTTTTTTACTGATGATGTGATTGATGGTTGTGAAGGTCATCAAGACATCAATGTCCAACTTCCAAAAGGACTAAAAATTTATCCTACACAATTTACTAGGTTGCCATACTACGAGCAACTCCCAATTGTGCATTTGTTTGATCCTATGCATATTGGAAAGAATGTAGCAGAGACATTATGGAAAATATTGGATGGAAGGTGTGACAAAGATCAAATTGTCAAAACTTGTAGTGACATTGAAGAATTCAACCATGCAATAAAAAATGGTATTTGACCAAATAACAATGCAGACTAGATTGATACAAGTGCCCTTAGTTGGTTATTGTTAGAGCAGCAGAGCAATGCTATAAAAGAAGTCATAAAAAAAATATGATTTCCCATAGGATTTGCGGCGAACATAAACAATAGCATATCAAATAAAAGTGAATTTGGGCCAGGGTTGAAAAAACATGATTGGCATACATTTATTAAGGTAATTCATGTTATTCACTATATATTTATATACTGCATGTAGTTTCAATTGCATTCTTTTATAAAATATTGACAAGATCATTTTACAAATATTGCAGTATGTTCTACCTCTATCTCTCCCACACCACTTTGCCAACAATGTCAAACAGGTTATATATGATCTTGGAAAATACATGAGGTGGTTGTCATCTAAAGAAATCAATAAAGAAGATATAAAATATTGGAAGAGAAAAATTCCTCTTCTGATGTGTGAAATGCAAAAGTGTCTACCTCCAAGTTTTTTCAATGCACAAGAACACTACCTCATACATCAAGTTGAGGAGATTGAATTGTGTGGACCTGTACCAACTAGGTCAATGTGGATGGTTGAGAGGCACTTGAAATTTTTGAAAGGCTTGGTTCTATAGAGAGCACATCCCGAGGGTTCTATGGTGGAGGGATATATGGTATACTAGACCATGGTGTACATTACTAAATATCTTCCTAAGTTTGCAGCAAACATCCATGTAGATCGTATTTGGGATCCCAACTCAATTAACAAATTTGAAGGAGAGTACTTGATGGGAAAAGGTATATCGAGGAAAGTGAGAGGTAAATCTAAAATTTTATTGTAGTTAATTAATTAATATAAATCTTCGATATAAGTTATTTTTAATTGGCATATTTATTTGAAACAGGTGGTCAAGAGTGGGATGCAATACATTTGTATATTGCAAACAATCTTGATTGGATGACGGAATGGATTGAACGATGTCAACAAAATGGTTGCTCATTAACATGGGAAGGTGTTGCTTCATTGGTTACAGAAGCTCATCGTAATGGAGATTCTAATGTTATGCCGATGGTAGTTGATCTAGGAAATGGTTTAAGAGGTGGAGAGGTACGTAGAAATTTATTAATGATCATAACTCGATGTATGTTTTGTATCAACTCACGATGAAAATAATTTACATAGACTTCAAAAATTGTAGGTCAAGCACCACAAAGCTATGTACTATCATGGCCACGAATTCTACATAAAAAGGTTGGATGACACAAAGAAAACTTGTGATTCTAGGATAACTGCAGTTTTCGAGGTCACCAATATATCATCTAGAAGTGACATACATCCTCAACAATCTCAAAATCAATACTATGGCATCTTGGATGATATAATTGAGTGTGAATTTAACACCTTCAAAGTAGTTCTATTCGTCGTCAAATGGTATAGGTTACGACTAAATCAAAATAATCCAGATAGAACGGTTATTCAACATGATAATGGATTTACAATGATCAATAGAAGGTCATTTGAGCCAGTTGGAGATGAGCCCTATGTTCTTCCAAGCCAATGTGAGAAAGTGTTTTACTTAGAGGTTCCAAATAAATAGGGTTGGTCATTTTTTGTTAGACATGATCCAAGAGGAAGGCCGATAAAGTATAATGTAATGAAAGAAGAAGATATTGAAGATGATGAAGAAGCAGATGATGAAGATCAAGATGATGGTGATGAAAATGATGGTGATGGTGATGGTGATGATGATGGTGATGATGATGATGATGGCAATGGTGATGATGGTGATGATGATGGCGATGATGATGGCGATGATGATGGTGATGATGGCGATGATGATGGTGATGATGGCAATGATGATGATGATGATGATGATGATGATGATGAAGATGAAGAAGGAGATAATCAATGACTACAAATGTCATCACCCCTTCTGTTGACGATCTTGCATTCCATATATAAGGTAAATTTGTTCATGTTTATGATGTTGCATATTGTTCATGTTGTCTTCTAAGTTATTTGTAGCATACACGTATCATGTAATTTTTAGCAAACTTAAGATAAATTATTAACATATGCAGGAAATTTGATTATATATTTATTGTGTTCATTTCTAATGATTACAACATATGTTATTTATAGTTACCAATGTTTATGTTGTGTCTGATTATGACCCTTTTGTAAACAGTAAATTGACTACAGGTACATCATCACCCCTTCTGTTGACATTTTGCGATGTTGCCTATTGTTCATGTTGTCTTCTAAGTTATTTGTAGCAAATGTGTATCATGTAATTTTTAGCTAAATTAAGGTAAATGATTAACATATTCAAGAAATTTGATTACATATTTATTGTGTTCATTTCTAATGATTACAAAATAGGTTATTTATAATTACCAATGTTTATATTGTGTCTGATTGTCACCCTTTTTGCAAACAATCAATTGACTACAGGAGATTTGACCTATTTGGCATGGATTGTGCACAGTGACATGGATCAACAGGTATAAGTCAATAAATAGACATAATTTTCTTATATTCTTCTTATTTATCATTGAGCACGTATGTTATAAATAGACATTATATAATCATATAATGTATATATAGACAAAGAAGGTCCGTATAGAAATATAATTGTATAATCACTTTCAACTTACTACATTTAATATATGTCACTTTCACTTTCCATTTGATGGATTGCAGGACCCACCAAATAGGTACTTGTCAGATCTATCTACATCGAATGAGGGAAATGAGGAAATGGTAGATGAAAGCTCTACATGTAGTATGGCTAAAAGAGGGAGATCAACTAGAGGTCAAAAGAATAGAAAAAAATTTGATAAATGCATGCAATTTTTCCTTGCTAATGGGGGGTCATGTTCTTATGATGATGAGACCAAAGGTGACATCAAGGTGCCCTTTCGGTACTCACACATTGAGAAAGAATGGATACCCAATGAGCTACCTCCAATTAACACAGATTTTTGTGTTAATGAGAGGGTATATTGCATTGCTCCATCCTCATTACATGGTTTGGGCCTATTTTCCATGGATGGGATAAAGGTATGTTACAACAAAGTTGTCGAATTGTTCAAGTATGTCGGTCCATGTTACAATTACAATGATTGGATGCAGATTGTTCGATATAAAAGAAGTATGCATAGCTATGGGGTATCAGATAATTATATACAATGGAAAGAAAATGATCAAAGTAAAATATTTTCTATGTACATTGATGGGAGACCAAAAGCAATAGGTAATATTGCAAGTTTTATAAATAGTACGCGACTTGCTTCAACTAGTAAGCAACCCAATTGCATATTTGAGGTGCGTGAGGGGAATGAAGTTTTTGTTTGTGCAATAAAATCAATAAGTGCAGGGGAAGAACTGCTAATTGATTACCATTTAAATCGCATAGATACAAACAATGTTACTATCATGAGGGCTGTAAGTACTATTTACCATTTTGTTAATAAGTTTTTTTTTGCTATCTATTGCTTTCAGTTAGCTGAATTTTTTATGTTTAATCTTTGTGACAGGATGATATGGATCCGACAGATGATAGATGTCAGCAGGATGCTACTCCCACCCCTTCTTCAGTGAGGGTAAACCTTTTTGAAATTGTACAAATTAGATAGTTGAAATTTTTTATATTATTACGTTATTTTATTTACAGTTTTTGAGTTTTTATGATAGTTTTACTGATATTTCTCTCACAATTTGATGTTTAGGATAAGGGTAAAGCAGTAGCAGTGACCATCGAGCCACTAGCTATGCATTCTGATGAGGCTGATATTACTGATACTCCCAATTTTATAAAAATGTTGAAAAAAAAATTAGGCAAATTAATTTAGAAGCAATGAAAATTTTGGATGAGGCAAATATGGAACCTGAGGAGATGAGGAAGAGGCTATCAAAATTGAAAGCGCAAGCTCAACGTTATGAAGTAAGCTCCAATGAATATTTAGTTATAAAAAAAGTTCAATAAAGATTTATATTTTATAATCTTTTATGTTGTGAAGTAAAATATGTAATATGTGCAAAAATACTTTATTGATGCAATTTTTTTAAAGAGTTGTAAGAAACTTTAACTACTAAATTCTTGTTATACAGGAATTTTTTGGAATTGATCCAGAATGTGGTCAAGGACAATGCGGTGAGGGCGGTAGTAGCAGAGTTCTGGCTGCCACTGGTAAAATAATCTTTTAGTTGACAAGTTAGAAGGATTTTTTAATTTTGAACATTCAAAACTTCTTAACTCTTACTTTTATTATTTTAGAATGTCTTTGCTAACAATGTATTGTTCAAGTCATCTAGTGCAGGAGACTCCTATGAGGTTGAAAGATGCCCGTACGAGATTACTGACTGCAATGTTGGCAACAAGGGGACATCCAGCTGGTAAATCCTTGTTTTTCTATATTTGGTTTTGTGTTAATTGTGAGTTGATAATATGTACTTTAATCTTGAGATGCATCACATAGTGTATTGTTTTTTTTGTGGTAGGAGATGCACCATCTGGTATGCTGCCAAATGCGGATCATAGTACATCTATTGGTGATAATTCACCATCATTTCCTGGAGCTACCCATGTTTCTAGCACGAGATCTATGGAGACATCGTTGTTGATTGACCATAATGAATTAATGCCTTTGAAATGTCCTAAGCTTCCAGGTACTTTAAATAATTATTTTTTATATTGTAATAAGGATTTTCTTGCAAGATGTAAACATGATAGGAAGTGGTGAATGCAAGGGCTTTTGATGTGGAGTGATGCCTCATGACCTTTAGTGTGTCGTATTGTGCAAGTTGTTTAATTATTTTGGAATTCCTTTTTATTAGGGGTTTGGTAGGATCATCTGAATTATCAATGACCTTTTGTCCATACCAGTAATTCTCTAGTTTAGTAATTTGGTACATTGCAATTTCATGCTTTGAGTAGAAGATACTAACTAATTTTTCTACAGAGAACCAAAAGTGGGAGTCTTCTTTCATAGGATTCATTTTAATGGTTTTTACTATTAATTATCCCATGACATTTTTTGTAGGAAATGATACATTTTATAGGAGGCTTTATGACCTCACACTGCGAAGATTCAGGCCCACCATACGTACTAGGTTGTTGTACATCATAACTGAACTAATTTTATCCCACTAATTTTTTTCATATCATTAATTGGTGCAACATTTTTCCTTTCATTCGAGTCTTTTCTTATACTAGCTATATCTAACAATGTTGTGTTTTTTCTTAAAAGGTGGAACTACCAATCTCAAAAATTAAAAGATGAGCTCATCAAAGATATAGAGCATGAGTTTGGTAGTAATATTTTTGATCGTAAGAAATTGTTACAAAAAGCTGCCAAACATCTTAAGGTTGTGAGGGACACATATAGAAAGAGCCTCGTCCACAACCTGAAGTATGAGCATCCTCCCTTTGTTTCAGTGAGGGACTAGAATGAGTTCATTTTGGATGCAAAGGAGAAAGGGAAACGTCCACCAAAAGAAAGTGCACCAGCAAATCCAAAAAGGTATGCAATAGTATTAACTACTAGTACATTAATGAGAAAATTTAGGGTTCAACTTCAGTATCAATAATTTCAACTAGCTCAATTTAATCTATCTATTGATGAAAGGTATGTAAGTCATATGCTGACACAATTGCTTATAAATCTCAATCTCAATCTAGGCATAAATCCTACATAAGATATATTGACAAAATGAAGCCCTTTATCCATATTTAGTGACAAATTTTAGAGCCTATGTCTCCTATGGGTTCTTTTCTCAAATTTTATCTTCGCTGAACTCAAACTCTAATTCAACTAAGAAATTCCTACTCAAAGTTGTGACAACGAATCTTGTGATATGATGTACCATGTTAGATTTTGAGTCATAAAAATAGGCAATGCCTTGACCACTATACTTTTTGACTTTCCCTTTCTTTTACAATAATTGCTCACTATCTTGAGTTTCCTATCCCCTATTTTCTTTTGGGTCATGTGTGCATCAAATCTGCACTTAATCTGCATGTAAATCCTGATGAAATCCATCATTGAAGATATCAAATCCCATAGTCTGTAGTATTCTGTTAACTATGATAACAGTATATAATGTTGTCAGTAGTGATTGTTATTTTATACTGTCATCAATTCCATTTTGTGCTTTGTTGCATATCAAAAAAGAAGTGCATATACACTATACATTAGATTTAAGTGTGAAGCATCACAAAATCTAATCTCTATCTTCAGATAACAATGTAGTCTGAGAATCCTAAAGAATTTAAAGTTGAGCATTTCCACCACATCTAAAATCCATTCTTCTTTTTTAGTATTTTTCATTGCTGCTGAAGCTTTGATCACATGGATTATGTGTCTATACCCAACCAATAGATTATTCTTTTTAAGGAATCCCTGCTTTTTCTCCTGTGGAAACTGTAAAGATGGAAACTCATTAGGAGATTTTTCTTGATATCACCTGCTTCCAATCTTTCTCTTCCATTGCTTAGCTCTTTGCAAGCTCACAAAAGGCCTATCAGCTTTGGTAACATGTTAATTATTTGTGTGTAGACTAATTCAAAAACATATATCAGTGAAGTAAAGAGATAAAGTACCAAGCCTAACACATCTACCTCGGGGGAGCACTCTTAAAATACAACATAATGTACAAAAAAATTTATAGTGTGTACATATGACTTTTCATGTGATTTGAACCTTCACCTGCACCTCTTGTTCCTTCACATTCTCATCCTTTTGAATTCAATATTTCTTGCTATGATGTTTTGTCAATCCCTAAAATAGGAGTTATTTCTCCAACATACTACCACGCATAATCATCAATTTTGGTATTTAAATTTTGTTATTGTAAATATGAAAGCTATGTAATTCATATGCTGACACAATTTCTTATAAATCTCAATCTCAATCTCAATCTGGGCATAAATCCTACATAAGATATATTGACAAATGAAGCTTCTAATATGTTCTCTCTATGACCAAAGGCACTCACCCTTATAAAACCTTCACTTGCGGGTCCAAACCCACTTCCTGGAGTTGTAACTATATGTGCTTTCTCAAGGATCTCAGTAAAAATATCCCATGAATTTTGACCAGGAAATCGAACCCATACATATGGCGCATTTTTTTCTCCAAAGACATCAAACCCAAGTGAAGTAAATGTTTCCACAATAATTCTAGTATTCTCTTTATATCATATAACATATTTCAAACTTTTCATAGGTTGCAGGACACATCAAAGGAAACAAAGGCGAGGCTGGAAAAGGTTGGGCAGCACAAACTTGGCTCTAGGGGATATTCAAAAATCAAAGCACGCATTGTACGTAGCAATAAATGAATTGCAAAGAAAAATTATTTATAAAATGCAAATAATTTTGTTAATTAATAAAAAAATTCAGGGCGTTGATTTTAATCTGGAGGCCACAAAAGAACACAAAAAAATTGCCTTCAAGCAAGGCTATGCAGCGGTGGCTGAACGCCTACGGCAAGCTTCCATTGCCCCAACCAAACAATCTCCTGCATCATGTGCACAGGTAAATATGCCAAAAAATATATTAGAAATTGAATACTTGAGCAACAATTTATTTGATAATAATGTGCATGACATTGCAATGTGACCTGTTAATCCTGACACAGATCATATGCAGCACCATGAAGCCCCTGATGTGCATCATACCATCGATGGAGGTGCTCATTTGTTATTTAAAACTAATTATGTAATTATTAATACAATTTAATATCTTTAATTGAACTTGGTGTAACCTTTTTGTGTTGAGGATATAGAATCATGTCGTGCTGAATGAGTGCCAGAGGATGTTTAGACTGATTAGCAGGTAGATCATGTGGCACATTCAGGTAAAGAAAATCTATGTTTTGTTCTTTTAAATTAATTTTTTGATTTATAGTTCTTTTACTTAAATAAAAAATTGTAATTCACTAATATAAAATGGTGGGAATTTAACCTCATGAAGTACTTGTTATTGCAGTGGACCCCCCTTTGGTGCAGCAGCCTCATGGTGTTCTTGAACGGATGAGGAGGAGACATGTGTTAGAACTAGTAGAGGAGGGGGATCCTAACGAGGACATTGATATTCCTCTTAGAAATTTTATGAAAAAAAGAAATGGCAAGAAAGCAAAAAAAGATGATTATTCATGAATGACTTGTTGGTCTGACTTTTTGTGCAACAGAGGTTTTTGTTAAATTATAGAAAAGTCAAATTTTTTATTTCTAAGTGAAACATAGGGTTTCTGGATAATCCATCCATAAAAAAAAACTCATGAAAACCCTATGTTCTATCTGTTCATAAATTGTTGGGCGCGAAACTTTTGAATTTTCAAGTGAGACGAATATTCTGTCCATTTTATTTTCTATTTCCCTGAGATTCCCTTTTTCTCAATCGTTCTAACCGTTAGACCCAAGTAGATCTACCACTGTCGTTACCTTGCTATGAAGAATTGCATACTTTTTAAGCCATGTGAGTTAGCGAGTGCTGAGTATTTTACGAGGCGGGACCGCAAAATGAAGATACGGTGGTCAAACATTGGTTTTTTGAATGATTTATTGTGCAGGTACACGTTGCAACTACTGTCCAAACAAGGAAGGGGACCCAGTAGAATATCTGAAAATAGAGTCGGGATGATGATTTTTTCGACGCTTCGCCACCTCGCTATCAAAAAAATTAGACACTTCACCATTAGCGAAGTAGCGAGGCCTCGTAAAGTCTAAAGGGGCGGTGATGTTGCATTTTTTTGGTGCCTCGACTTCACCAGGTGGCGTGACAAGTCATAAATGTCGTTGTCAGAAGCAGTTTAAGTAACAAAAATTATTATCTTCTATCCCTTGCATTTTTTGGTATGAAATTCATTAAAATGCCAGAGCTTGCTACCTCTCTATCAGAAACATCAGATACTTCACCGTTAGCGAAGTAGCGAGGCCCCGTAAAAAAGAAAGATCGGCGGTGACCTTTGGTGACGTGGAATGATAATTAGGACTACAACAAATTTTTGTCAGGTGCCAACTATGTAGAGGTCTTTGTTTTCATTAATGTTTTTCTGACCGAATGTGCAAAGAGATCCTGAACATCAGCTTAGAATGCAATCAACAGCCCTCGCTACCTCGCTATGCAAAATTGCATATTTTTTAAGCCATGCAACATAGCGAGTATGAATCAGAAGACCCCTGCGCAGTTTCCTCACCCTTGATTGAGTATGTGATCAACGGCTATCACTTTCTTGCTATGAAGAGTTGCAAGGGAAATAATTATGGTGACATAGCGAATAGGGCCCACCATTTTCTTCCTGAGAAAACCCAGTAGCATATCATTTGATTGATTCCGAATCAGATCGACAATTGTCGCTGCTTCACTATGGCAAGATGCTTGTTCTTTATGCATAACAAAGTAGCGACATGCTGACACATGTCCTCAAATGTTAGTGGGTCTAGATACAAGCGCCATCAAGGAAAGAATGATATACGTGGTAGTTTCTCATTGGGTAAAGTGACTGACATGTCAAATGCAACTCCTAGTTGTTCTCTCTGTATCACATGATCATAGGATTTTTAAAGATCGACGGCGCAGTTTTAAACACAAAATGTAGTGCCACTCCTTGTATTAATTAGACATGAAAGAATCATCCATGAAAAAAATAGAGTATAATACAAAGAGATTTCATCAGTTTCATCTTACGCGAGCAAAGATTTGAAGCCATTCTTGTGCAGAAGCAATTATTGAAGGAAAGTGTGCCAAAGCCTGGTAGAAATTGTGAAGTTGTCTGTTCACGGAAAGTTTGCAGAAATACAGAGGAAAACAAAGACAAAATTCAAGTAAGTAATACTACCGTAATCCTCGTAGGCTTTCTAGTTCTGTGAAAAATAAGTCCAAGATGCCTCCAAAGAAGGGATTTTCAGGTGCAGTAAATTATTTGGATAGGAATGTGCATGATGATTTTCT
The DNA here is from genome assembly GCA_028749045.1 of Cupressus sempervirens. Classification (NCBI taxonomy): domain Eukaryota; kingdom Viridiplantae; phylum Streptophyta; class Pinopsida; order Cupressales; family Cupressaceae; genus Cupressus; species Cupressus sempervirens. The sequence goes on from CM053788.1 coordinate 197,278,096, forward strand.
TGAGTTGCTTCCTGAGTCTACTGTAGAGACAACACAAGTTAAGAGGTTAACCTCATTGAACCCTAGGCTAAGGATAGCTGATGGACTGTATGATAAGGGTAATTGGGTTTAGGATGCTCAAACTTCTCAAACTGGTTTGAGTCTGTTCAAAAAATGGTTTGCAGAGAGGAAATTATATGCCCCTCATGCCAATATATGGAATTTTGACCTTGGAAAGCTTGTTGTTCCCAGTATGTTTATGGATTATGACCTACTTGAAACTGTAGCAAAAAGCTATGATCTAGCCACTAAGGTAGTGAGAAGAATGGATGGTGAGGTTTTAATTACCATCAGTCCAGAAGAAATTAGGAAGGTTTTCAGTCTGGGACCTCTCACCATGTATCATGTGCCCATTAATTTGATAGAGTTAGAAAAAGAATATATGTCCAAAAGGGATATAATTAGACAAGGTGCCTTGAAATCCCACATAGGAAAGATTGGAAATCTACCAACAATAACATCATCTTCTAAAGAACCTTTCAAGAAATCATGCTTTAATGCCAGGGCAGTAGAAATATACAGGACCCTGTGTAGAGTCTTCGGAGAGGGTGAAGAAGACTTTATTCCAGTGAGCTTCATGTATATGATCACCCAAATCTCTTCTTTCGGTGTAGAAATAATTTTTGATTTTGCATCTTACCTGGCTAATGAGATTCACAATGGATTGGTGGGGATTGCAAAGGGCAAGGTGGAAAAGGTCTGGGGTCAGTACTCCCTATTGATGCATATGTTCCTTTTTAAGGGGGCTACATATTTCGCTAAAGAAATGGTTTTAAATAGGGAACAAGAGGGGGAGGCACTACCAGTTCAATTGTGGAGTGCAGACATGACTTGGGAGGTAGAAAATGCTAGTTTTGTCAGATTTGATAGGCATTTTGCTTCTAAACTAAGATGCCTCATATTAAGTGACAATCCCAGAATTCCTAAGGCACTAATGCATCTTGTTAGGCCTATGGACAGACCCCATAGTTTAAAAGTATCACATAATTGGGGAGATATCATCCCATATCCAGTCTCAACTATCATTAGGGTCTATGGTTTCAAAGGGACACCCCATGTACTACCCTATCAGGTACCTTTAAAGGTAGGGGTAGCTGAATTTTTATGGCAGTTGGGAGGAGTGGAGGAAACCTTTTTGCACAAAAGAGGAACATGATCAATTTTTCCTACTTGCACTATAGCTCACCAATTTGTAATCACTAAAGAAGGGTGGATCTTCCTCTACAAATTTTTGGATCGGTATAAGATGGCAGTATCTCATGCTCATTTTTGTGACACAGAAGACTTTTTTAATTCTGCTCTTAGACATAGAATCAAGCTTCGTACAAGTTAGCATGAATTTTATTTCTTTGAAGATATAATAAGGAATGAATATTCTTTCCAGGAACAAGAAAGAAAGAAAGAAAAATGGAGAGTCTATTCAAAAGTTTTGGAATTCATTAATTGTTTTGACAAAGATTACAGTCCTCTTAGTAATGCTGCAAATAATGCAGATAGGATAAATAAACTCATGAGTACATTTTTAGAAATAATGGAGGTAATGAATGAAAAGAAACAATATTTTATTGATTCTTTTCCAGATAAAGTCAGAGAAGTTATGAGGAAATTTGGTTTCACCCCTAACATAGGAGTAGGTCCACTGGTTGTCTGAAAGAGGACAGGATATACTGTTATTCGGGAGCAGATGCCCATTGTAAACAAAGAAAAATAGGTAATTGAATCTACTAGTACTGTCCTTGAAGAAAGACCCTCTGAACCTTCTCCCAAAAGAAGAAAAATAATAAGGGAAGAAGAATCCCATGATGAAGGTTACTCACCTTCCCAAACTCCAATGAGAATTGAGGAAGAGCAGCTCACCAATGAGCAAATTGAACAAATGGGGTCACAAGGAGGAGTTTTTGTCACTCAAGCAGAAATTGATGAAGGGAACCCCTAGGAGCCTCATGTGCCAAGTTTTGAATTGACCGTAGCAGATTTCAGAGGAAGGGAATTAGACCCTTTTTTGGAGCAGGCCAGTCAGCAATCTTTGTCTGATAACAGTTTTGTTAAATCTAGGGCTTTTCATCAGTTTGCATGGAGGGAAAACATGCACATTTTTGAACAAAGGTGTAGGGATATGAAAGCAGAACATCCAGAAATGGATGAAGCCTCCATTTAGAATCAAATAAAAGAACAGATGATACAGGAATTCCAAAATATAACCCTTGACGAGGGTAGATAGACGGTGAAAAATGCAAATATTTTATTATTGCCCAATTGGGATATTGTTGATGCATTAATTTTTAATTCTGTATCAAATAATTTAGGATTATAGGATCCAGATAAAAAGGAATTCTTAGGGACAACATTCAGTAATGATCAAGTTGCCCTTGTTATGTGGTCACTAAGATGAGGATCCAGGACTACTCCATTACAACCTGATGATTCAGGACTAACAGGGAATATCATTGTGAGGAGGGTCGCTGATACTTCAAATGTACAGGTAGCTTACATGAATGTGGACTATTCTAAATTTGCCTTGGCCACTGCAGAGAGAGAAGAAAAGGAAATGACTGATTTGCAAAATAAGTATGAAATAGTGGTGGATGCCTACAATCAAGAAGTAAAAAAGAGAATTGAGCTGGAAAACAGGGTATCTAAATTGGAGAAGATACTTGGGAAAAGAAAGGTGGGAGAATCCAGTACGCCTAGAATTATGTACCCTTCACAGTCATTTGTTGGATCAACCCCTATCATTGAAATACCTGACACCCCTGAAAGGCCACAATTCTATACTACAGAGGAATTTGAAGAAGAAAAAATAAAGTTGTAAGAGTTGCAGATAAAATTGAGAAATCAATATGAAGAAAAGTTAAAGCAGGGTGTAATATATTTGAGGGATAAAATACAATGGTCAACTTTTTATGATCAGTTGACAAGAATTATAACCTTTTTGGATAAGTTGAATAAAGAAGAGGATAGACTGACTTCTCTTGTGCAGAAATGGAGGGAGAGAAATAATGATATTACAATCATATGTATATCTATAGTCCAAATGCCTTATCACCAAGTTGAGAAGATTTTTGATTTGTTAAATAAGCTAGAGAATTTTGGTGATGAAAGAGATTCTTTACAGAGAAGATTAACACTCTATTTTTCCAAATATATTTGTGAAAAATTCACCCTATTTTCTTGTGCTTTACAATCTATTGATACATTAAAGGTAAAGGAAAAATGGAACAAGGAGATAGATGAGTTATTCAATGAAAGAATAATAAACATTATGAGTGAGGCTGGCCACTGGTTTTGGGCAAATACAAGTGAAGAGCTAGTAAAAATACAGTAGTTTTATACTGCTATGAAGAAAGAATTTGATGATTTAGAAGAAAGTGCAAATTCTTTAATAAAGATACAAAGAGAAGCTCTAAGTTTTGATTGGCCAGAGGATAATGTTTTTAATAAATGGAAAAATTAGTTTCTAGAACAAATATCAAAAGATGATGAGGAAGAAGGTGAAAAAGTAACAATCACCCCCGAAGTTAATACTGAGGACACAGAAACTCCCCAGGCTGAAGTAAATTTACAGATAACTGAAGACAACACATCACTTTCAAACCTCATGGCTACTTACTCCGAGGATGAAGATTGATTGTAAGATCAGATTGTTTTTATTTGTATCTCAACAAATAAGAAGCATAACAGAAAGGGACCCACCAAGAAATGTTTGTTGTAATTAACCTTTCTGTTATTTTGTTCCTGTCTTTAGAAGGACACTTGTCATTTGTTTAGCTAGAAGCTTGTTGCATCTCACACTATTTAAGTGAGATCCAAAGGCTAAAGAAGGGTCCGAATTCTTTTTCTTCTAAGTATTGTGCTTAGTCTAGTTTTTGGTCCAAATTTTGAAGGCAAGTTTGTAATGTGTTTCTCTGTCAAATTTTCTGAAAATACATGAAGTTAGAATGAACTGTGATTATTTCTGAAGGCTATTCTGAGTTTATTGTAAAAGATGTACCATTTTCAAAGGAAATGAATACAAACTACGAACTATCCCCATATCAGTTCTTTCTAAATTTGGTCTCCTACTCAATACTTAGCTACCTTGATGTTGTATGAGTAAAAGCCTATGCAATTGAATGCAATCTAGTTAGGTTGTATATCCATCTATCATTTCTGTTAATTCAATGGATTAAGTAAAAGCTTTGATGAATGTGATAAGATTCCTTAAGTATTGAAAAGGATTTTGAATGATAAATTCTGATAAGAATTGCTAATACAATTTTTTTAAGGCAACAAATTAGATCTTAGATTTTGCTATAGACTCTGAAACCCCAATGGATTAGGCACTGATCAAGTTATTTCAGCTGAAAGAGAAGTATCTTACAAATGGTTGTTCAAATACATCATCAAATCAAATTTTACTTTTATTTCTTGTAGATCTTCAAAGTTGGCCAACACTTGTCTGCATGAAATCTTTTTAGCTTCAGTTAGCCATTGTTGTTGAAAACATCTGTAGATCTATAGAAGACTTCTTCACCATATCTGTTTATGGGATGTGTTTGGCAAGATTAGTAAGAATTATATATATATTTGAGGATTTTAAAGTGAGAATCAGAATGAAACTAAGAATAATCCTTATATAGTCATTTCATATTTGAACCATCCCTGGGTATACCCACCCTGGTTTTGCACAGCCAAAAGAGTAGAAAACCATCTATGGTTTTGTTGAAGTTGGGTCCAAATACCTTACATATGCAATTGTTGATAAGAATAGGCTAGTCTTTAGATTGTGTATTGTATTTTCATTCTGGTATTAATCTTTTTGTCACTTATTAGTTTTAGTACCATTTAAAACACCAACAAAATGGCGACTCTACTGGGGAGTTGTCCAACACCTCTGTGAAAAGTATTGCAGTTTCTTTGGTCCTGTTGTGTACATGTGTGTCATGTGATCTATGTCTTTCCCGTGGTTATAAGGGAATCTTTTAGTGTCAAACTTTGAGAATTTAAAGAAGATTGAGCCCAAGTACCATTGCTACACACTGACGTATCCAGCCTATCCAAGTGTCTTATCTAAACAAGTAAGAGTTGCAGTCTTACGACATCAGTGATTGGTCTGTCTGTGCCGTATATTTTTGTTCCTACTTGTGTGTCAGTTTCTTTTGATCAGCTAAAAGTCTTATTATATATTTTCCTGAAATAGGGTGGCGACTCAGTCAAGGTTTTGAAGCTAGTGCTTATTGTAACAAAAGGTAAACATGACTGACAAGAGGAAAAATACAAAAGCTTACATGAGAGCCAATCCCGATGTATCAATGTATACTGATTTACCCCAAGGTGGTAGGAAGAATCAAAATAAGAAAAAGACAGATCTAAATCCTACTTGGAAACCCAGAGGTAATGCATCCATCAATTCCCGTTATCAGCCAGTAATAGGAAGAGAGTCTTCTTCACTTAGCTCTGAATCTGAAACTACAAGACTCTTAGGAGGCATTTTTAGTACCCCATTACCAGATGAGAGAGTTTTTCAAGACAAGGACGTATCTACTATGGGAATTGCTTCATTAAGACCAGATCCTATAGCCAATGTAAATTATAGGCTAGGATTTAGGAGTTCATCTGATAATCCTTTTAATCCCAGAGCAGCCCCATATGTAGAACCAAACATAATAGATCTGGATGACCCTATTGATTTTGAGGCAACTTCTGCAGATCCTAAAGAAGTGCACTCTGAGATAGAATTTTTGAAGAAATGGATTGTTGAGGAAGAAGCTAAACGCATTCATCTTGAAAAAGAGAAGGAGCAAGCCACCTCAGATGCCATAATAGAAAGAGATACTCTGCTAAGAAGGATGGCTGCTTTGAAAGAGCAAAATAAAAAATTAGAAGAGAATATCACAACTCTCCATAAGGATGTTTTTGGAGATATTGATAATATGAGAGCTAAAGTGCAAGAATAGGAGAAACACCTAAATCGAAGGCAAGAACCAGTTATTGCTCAAGTTCAAGCCTATAAACTTGTTCAAATTGATCCTGTAGAGCCCACTGCAAAAGCTCTAGATAAAGGAAAAGGCAAGGCTATAGGAATCCAAATAAACAAGCCTCAAGCTATACCAAGAAAACCTATACAACCCTCCATGTCGAAGTTAGATCTAGATCTTGAGAAGGTTGAAAATGAAGCTCAAGCTACAGAAACTAGAAGGAAAATGCAATTCATAAAGTCTAATTCTGCATTGGCTTCATGGCCCAATTTGTCTATCCCACCTGCAAATTCTGCACTAGTTAGTGCTCCCATAATTTCAACCCAGGGAATACCCCAATCTGCCCCTACCTCATCCCCAAATATTGGCACCCAAGTCCCATTTGTCCCACCACAATAGTCCCAAGCTGCTCCCCTGAGTCAAGCTAATATAGCTAGCACCTCAAATGTTTTTGGTTTCCAGAAGAAACCTATATACCTGGAAAAGTATAGAAAAATATCATTTGCTGGTATTCCTGGTGCCCCCCATCCCATATCATTTGATTTAAGGGATAAAGTGGTTAAGTTTTTTGGAAATAATGTTGTTACTAGTGAAGAACATTTGAGAACTTTCATTGAAATGTTGAATGATTATGAAGTTGAACACGAACACATGGTGATGAAATTGTTTGTGCATTCATTAACAGAGGATGCAAGGGATTGGTTTAGGAGGTTGCCTGATGACAGTATTACCTCATGGAGTGATATAAAAAAAGTTGTTTAAAGAGCAGTATGGGGACAATACCAATGCGGGATTCATGTTGAATGAGTTCAACAATATCAAGAAGAATCCAAATGAGTCCACATTTGATTTCAATGTGAGATTCCAAAAGGGTATGTACAAAATTTTTCAATTGATGAGGTTAAATGAAGATGTCTGTCTTACAACCTATTTCAATGCTTTTGATAGCAAAATGGTTTATCAATTGAGGGATAAAGATCCTAAAAGCTTGAGAGATGCCTATAGAGTTGCAATAAATATAGAGAATAATAGAAAGGCATCTGGAAAACTAGGTAGGAGGGATGATCCTAAACTTTTTAATTCTAAGAACAATAATAAAAGGGAGGGTGACAGAACCCCTATAGGAAAAAAGCTCGAAGAACCTACTATAGGCGAGGTTTTAGAAATGCTCAAGAAGATGAATCCCACTAGTTTCAATAAGCCAAATGTTGCTGAAAGACCTCTAGTGAATAACAACAACTTCAATAGACAGCCTAGGATGTAGAATTACCCTTATACCACTCAGTGGAAAGATGGTAAACCAGTTCCTAACCAGACCCAAAATGTGAAGGACAAGGGTACTCCAGACCCCCTGCAAAAGAACATTGTAAATATGAATGATGATGTACCATGGTGCATTATATGCCAATCACCTCATTCTGCTAATTATTGTGATGTCGCTCAATCATTTTCCCAAGCCCAAGGAGTGCAAGTTGAAGAAGAAATTGAAGATAAAAGCCATGACGATATAAGCTGCAATATGGTGAGCATGTATGATGATTTGATAGATTCTGATTCAGAAGAGCCTGAAAATGATGTTACTAGCCAAATAATTTCTTACCAGCTACATCATCAGCAAGTACTCTGTCATGTCCCCTATTCAAATAATTTAAAAAAAAAAAACTTTGCTAAGGCAGGCAGGCTCCAAAAAGGTGAAGTTTCGGAAAAAGGGGCTAATCTTTGGAAACCAATGGACTAATAAATAAAAATTATTATTAAATTATATTTTATTAACCCCTCTTGGACGTGAGTTAGGGTTATTCCCTCTTTTAAAGGGGTTTGGAGGCATTTTGGGCTCATTCCAAAACTTGATTTTTGCTAATTTTCTTGTTGTTCTTCAGAGGCTGCCAAACCTATGGAAAAGGAGACCCAAGAATGGGAGTTTGAAAGTTTTTAGGAAGGCTAAGGATGGGAGTTTGAAGCCATTCCATGTGTATTCTCATACAGAGTTTGCCTTTGTGCTGAATAGTGCCGATTTGTGGGTTTTCGGGGTTGTTTTTGGTTTGAGTTTGGTGTTTTTCAGTTGAGTGTTTCATATCAGTTTGGGTTTCTACGTTATTTCAGACTTTAAGATGTTAAAATAGAGCTGAATATATTTTTTGGGTCATGATTAAACTTTTGAGATAGTTAATGAGTGTTTTTGTGGTGTTTCCGGGCATTGTGTGTTAATTTCGGGAGCCCGATTGAGCATAGTTTTGTCCTACATTTGTGAGCTGTTGTGTAAAGGCTATAAAAATCTGGAAATGTCATTTTGTAGGCTTTTATAATGCTAAAATTTTTGTAAAAATTTCCATTCTCAGATTTATTAATAATTTGTGAAGTTGTGAATTTTTTTGGCACTAATTTGGACATACCCGATTTGGGTTTTATTGGGAAATTGGCAGATCTTTGTAATATTGGTTGTTTGATTTTTAAGATCTAATTTGAGGCTGGAAATACCATGCAAAATTAGTAAAGGGACATTTTAGTGGTATTAGAGCCATGATCTTGCCAGCCTGAGGGTTTGTAGAAGTTGCATGTCAGTTTTAATAACTACCCAGATCTTGCATGTCAGTTTTGACAACTACTCAGATCTTGCATGTCATATTTTATGGTTGCATGTTGTTTCTAATTAGTTGCATGTCAAAATTTATGATCACATGCAACTAAGTGAAAGAGAAAAAAGATATTTGCAGCGAGAAAAGAATAAAGAAATTTTGATCAAACCCCTAGTTGAAAGAAAAAGTACAAAATCCAAGGAAGAAAAAAGTATGGCTGATCCAGATGAGATGGCAAAGAAATTCTTCCAAGAAATCCAAAATACTTAGAAGCAAATAGTGGATGGTTTGGCAGAAACTAGAGAGGCTTTGCGAATATTGACAGAAAAATTACAAGGAGTTGCATCTATTAATGAGAAAGGGAGCACTTCAGAGGAGCCAAGAAATGGGAGATCCACACCATCTAAATCAACCAAAACTATTTTCTTGCCTGCAGATGAGCCACCAGTACCAAATCCAACCATTAATACAATGGAAGAGGTTACAGGTAACTTGATTACATTAAGAGCTACTTATAATGGCTTAGATGATGACTTTCGTAGTTCAATTCCTTTTAGAGAATATGTGGATATAATGAACACTTTGATGCCCAAGAAAGAGAACAGGAAGGAGCATGACACAAGTGGAAGAGAGCTCAAAAATAAAATAAGCAAGTTTACAGCACCTACTTTTGATGGAACAAATAAAATTTCAGCTAGAGCATGGCTACAAAAATTACAAACTTTCTTCACACTTAACCCCATGAAAGAGAGTGATGTTGTTCAATTTGCAAGTCTACACTTGGAAGATGCAGCCTATGATTGGTGGTATCATGGAATGACTACTCAAGGTCATGATCAGGTAACTACATTTGAAGATTTCAGTCAAAGAGTGATAGATAGATTTGACCTCAAGGATGATGAAGAGTACTTTAAAGAATTGTCAAAGTTGAAGCAAACCAAATCAGTTAATGAGTATATAGAAGAATTTCAAAAAGTGGTTGTTATGGTACCTGATATGAGTGAAAAGAGGATCGTTTATCTTTTTCTTGATGGTTTAGAAGATTTTGTTAAGGGTTTGGTTAAGGTTTTCTCACCCTCAACCTTATAGGAAGCTATCAAAAGAAGCTTGCAACTTGAAACTTGCATGCCTATGAAATCAATCACTAATCAAAAACCCCCAAATCTTTGGCAACATAAGGGAAATTTTCAGAAAAAGACTTTCCCAACACTACCACCAAAAGATGTGACAAATGTGGCAAAAAAGAAGGTAGATGAAGAGACTAGGAGTGAATTACGAAGGAAAAAGCTTTATTTTACTTGTAGAGAACCATGGGTTCCAGGACACAGATGTTTGGGGAAAGGTCAAGTGCACTATATTGAAGTTGCTTCAGAATTTGATTCAGATGAGCATGAGGAATTTCATGATACTAAGGAGGAGGTAGAAGAAGAGAAAGTAAAAGAAATCAGCAAGGATGGCACTTTAGCAGCATTATCAGGAGTCTCAAGATACCATCCCTTCTGAATTCAAGGGGTACTAGCAGGGCAAAGGTTGATCGTTCTTCTTGATAGTGGGGCAACTCACAATTTTATTGATGAGGGATTTGTCATGAAAAGAGGGCTTAAAGTAGAAGATTTTGAGGGATTCAATGTTACTGTAGCTGATGGATTCACTATGCCTTGCACACGGGTGGTGAAACAACTCAATATGACCTTAGGAGATTATGAGTTATGTGATGACTTCTATGTGGTTGGTATTGGGGAGACAGATCTTGTATTGGGTGTTCAATGGTTGCACTCTATCGGAGGCTATTACATGAACCATCAAACTATGGAGTTTAAATTTCATTCCAATGGGGAAGAAGTCATATTGAGAGGGTTATCGAATGGAGCACCTAAGGCAGTCTCTGCGAAGAGGATGGAGAGGACTTTTTGAAGAGGACAAGTAACATGGGCAGCAGGAGTCATAATCCAACCAACAAGCTCTCCAAAGAATCAAGGTAATTTCCATTTTGAAATTCAAAATATTCTTGATAAGCATAGTATAGTTTTCAATGATTTGCCTCCAGGATTACCACCAGATAGAGGTTTTGAGCATGTTATAGAGTTAGAACAGGGTGCCAAACCAGTTATAACAACCCCATACCGCCATCCAAGAGGTTATAAGGAAGAAATTGAAAAAACTATTAAAGAACTCTTGGACATGGGATTCATAAGGCCTAGCTCTAGTCCATTTGCATCATCTGTGGTACTTGTCAAGAAAAAGGATGGTACAATGAGAATATGTATAGACTACAGGGCTCTAAACAAGAAGACCATAAAAAATAGGTATCCCATACCACGCATAGATGAACTCATTGATGAGTTACATGGTGCTGTATACTTCTCAAAAATTGACTTAAGATCAAGCTACCATCAAATCCGAATGAGGAGTGAAGATGTGGAAAAGACTACTTTCAGATGTCACTATGGGCACTTTGAATTTCTTGTTATGCCATTTGGACTCACTAATGCACCTGCAACATTCCAATCTTGTATGAATAAGGTATTCAGTCAGCATCTTCAAAAATTTGTTTTGGTATTTTTCGATGATATCTTGATATACAGTAAAACATGGAAAGAGCATCTAAAGCACATAGACACTGTTTTGGGAATCTTGGAATAGAAATCCTTCTATGCTAAGCTATCTAAATGTGAGTTTGGTTTGACAGAGATCCTATATTTGGGACATATTATAAGCTCTAAAGGAGTACAGGTTGATCAACAAAAAATCCAGGCAATTTTGGATTGGCCTCCACCCACTAATCTTACACAGTTGAGAGGTTTCTTCGGGTTGTGTAGCTACTATTGGAGATTTTCCAAGGGATTTTCTCAGCTTGCTTCCCCCTTGACTGATTTGACAAAGAAAGGAGCTTTTGTTTGGACAGAATAGGCACAAAAAACATTTGATAAGCTTAAGGAGGTAATGAGTTCATGCCCTGTGCTTGCAATTCCAGATTTCTCTTTACCTTTTGTTGTTGAATGTGATGCTTCTGGAGAAGGTATAGGGGCTGTCCTAACTCAAAGGGGACATCCAATAGAATTTGAGAGTAGAAAATTAAATCAATCAGAGAAATATTACTCCATCTATGATAAGGAAATGTTGGCAATCATGCATGCACTTCATAAGTTTAGACAATATTTGGTATGTGGGAGATTCATTGTAAAGACAGACCATAATAGCCTCAGGTTCTTCTTGAACCAAAGGGATTTGAATGATCGTCAACAAAAATGGGTAAGAAAATTGCAAGCTTATGATTTTGATATTGAACACATGAAAGGAAAGAATAATGTGGTTGTCGATGCTCTCTCAAGAAAGCCCACTTTGTGTTCCTTATCATCTATCTCTGCTGATTGAAAAGTCTCCATAATTTTAGAGTATGCTAAAGATTCATTTGCCACCAAGATTTTGGATAAGTTAGTGGATGATAACAGGTACAAGGTTGTTGATGAATTTATTTATTACAAGAACAGGATCTTCTTAGTGCCAAGGTCAAAAACTAAGGAGAGGATATTGAGGGCCTTTCATGACACACCTTTGGCTGGTCATCAGGGATACTTCAAGACATACAGGCAAATTCGAGAGTGGTTTTCATGGAAGGGTATGAAGGAGGATGTCCTTAAACACATTAAGGAATGTATGGTATGCCAACAAAGCAAGAGTGAGCAAAATTTTTCTGCAGGGTTGTTGCAGCCACTTCCTATTCCCGAACAAAAATGGGAAAGTATTTTCATGGATTTCATCACTGGGTTGCCCAAGGTTTAAGGTAAGGATTGCATATATGTGGTGGTAGATAGACTAACTAAGTATGCACATTTCTTTCCTATCACATCTGATTTCAAGGCATCACAAGTGGCCGAATTGTTCTTCAAGGACATTTTTAGATTACATGGTTTGCCTAGAAACATTGTTAGTGACCGGGACAATAGATTCCTCAGCTCTTTTTGGAAGGAGCTCTTTTATTTGGTAGGAACTAAACTCACTCCCAGTACTAGCTATCACCCTCAAATAGATGGACAAACATAGATAGTTAATAAATGGATAGAGGGATATTTGAGGAACTATGTTTCAAATCAACAACATGCTTGGGTGAAATGGTTACACCTAGGGGAGTATTGTTACAATACATCTCATCACATGTCTATTGGTATGCCTCCTTTTCATGCTCTTTATGGTTATGATGCCCTTTCCTTTGTTGATCTAATACTTTCCGATAGCAGAGTACCCGCAGCAAGTGATTTCATCAAGCAAAGCCAAGACATAATAAGGTCCCTCAAGGATAATCTACAACATGCACATAACCAACAAAAGATATATGCTGACAGGAAAAGGATTGAAGGATCTTTTGAGGTGGGAGATTTGGTATTTTTTAGGTTGCAGCCATATAAGCAAAGCACCTTGAAGAGGAGTGGGGCAGAGAAACTCAAGCCAAGGTTCTATGGGCCTTATAAAATCATCAAGAAGGTAGGAGAGGTAGCTTATGAATTGGAGCTCCCACCAAACAGCAAAATACATAATATTTTTCATGTATCTTGCTTAAAGAAGGTTCTAGGCCAGAAAACCATAGTATCTATAGAATTACCACCTCTTGATGATGAAGGGAAATTAGTTTTGATACCAGAAGAGATTTTGGATACAAGAGAGAAAAGGTTGAGAAATAGGAGCATCATAGAGCATTTGGTCAAATGGAAAGGATTACCACTAGAGGATGCAACTTGGGAAGGAGCACATATTCTTGAGAATTCCAACCTTCATTTCTTGAGGACAAGCAATATTTGGGAGGGGAGGACTTGTCATGTCCCCTATTCAAATAATTTTTTTAAAAAAAAACTTTGCTAAGGCAAGCAGGCTCCAAAAGGGTGAAGTTTCAGAAAAAGGGGCTAATCTTTGGAAACCAATGGACTAATAAATAAAAATTATTATTAAATTATATTTTATTAACCCCTCTTGGACATGAGTTAGGGTTATGCCCTCTTTTAAAGGGGTTTGGAGGCATTTTGGGCTCATTCCAAAACTTGATTTTTGCTAATTTTCTTGTTGTTCTTCAGAGGCTGCCAAACCTATGGAGAAGGAGACCCAAGAATGGGAGTTTTCAGGTTTCCAAAAAGGCTATGGATGGGATTTTGAAGTCATTCCATGTGTATGCTCATATAGACTTTGCCTTTGTGCTGAATAGTGCCGATTTGTGGGTTTTCGGGGTTGTTTTTGGTTTGAGTTTGGTGTTTTTCAGTTGAGTGTTTCATATCAGTTTGGGTTGCTGCTGTATTTCAGACTTTAAGATGTTAAAATAGAGCTGAATATATGTATTGGGTCATGATTAAACTTTTGAGATAGTTAATGAGTGTTTTTGTGGTGTTTTCGGGCATTGTGTGTTAATTTCGGGAGCCCGATTGAGCATAGTTTTGTCCTACATTTGTGAGCTGTTGTTTAAAGGCTATAAAAATCTGAAAATTTCATTTTGTAGGCTATTATGATGCTGAAATTTCTATAAAAATGTCCATTCTCAGATTTATTAATAATTTGTGAAGTTGTGAAGTTTTTTGGCACTAATTTGGACATACCCGATTTGGGTTTTATTGGGAAATTGGCAGATCTTTGTAATATTGGTTGTTTGATTTTTAAGATCTGATTTGAAGTTGGAAATATCATGCAAAATTAGTAAAGGTACATTTCATACTCTCAGATGATGAAGGGTATGATGCAGATAAGGTATGCAGTACATTTTCTGATGTAGGTCTCACAAGTCTAAGAATGCCCTCCAAGGAGGAAATTGACAGAATTACAGCCGAAATGATTTCACAAGTTCATAGCAATTATAATTTGAGAAATAGAGCAATAAAGAATGATGCAGGAAAGCCATCTAGTTTCTTCATCAAGGACATCACTCATAAGCTAAATGATCAAGACAAGAAAGTCCATGTAGATGTGCCTAAAATCAAGGAGAAAAAGGGTAAGAAATGGGAACCAAAGAAGAAGGTTCAATTTCAGATAAGTGAAGCAACAACACCAGTTGTGCAACCAAAAAAATTAGAACTGGATGTTGTAAAGCAAAATGTGGTGCCTACTGCTCAAAAGACTCTGACTTCAGGTACTATTGTAAAACCTACTGTGGTTGAACCTGTTGATATGATATCCATGTTATCTCAAATTACTGTAAAAGTGCCCCTGTCTGAACTTTTTAGAATTGAAGAACATAAGAATAAGGCTTTGTCATGGTTGGGTGGAATAGCAAGCAATAATATTATTGTTGACCAAACTATGTCTCAACAGACCCCATTAGTAATAGAGGATAGTGGTATCATATCCCAGATTCCTCAAATGTTTCTAGATGATTCCTCAGTGGCATTCATAGAAGATATTGATCCTTTTTTCCTCAGTCTAATCATAAAAGGGAAAACCCTAAAAAATTTCATGATAGACTCAGGAGCTTCCAACACTATAATGCCTTTCAAGGTAATGGAAGCCTTAGGATTGAAGGTAGATACCAAGCAAGGCAGATGCAGAGGGATGGATGCTAGAGAAGTCCCAGTCATAGGTACTATAAATGCCCTACCATTCAAATTGGCTGCATATCCTGAAGTAGAATTAACCATGTCTGTCCTTGTGGTAGATATACCTCCACATTACAGAATGTTACTCTCTAGAAAATGGAGTGTTGCCATGGGGGGAATCCTACAATGTGATCTAACTTATGCCACTTTTCATATAGGGGACAAAGTTGTCAGGGTAAATAGGGAACCAAGGGTTAACCACATCTTAGGTGAAGAAATTGACAAAGATACCACTTGTTTCCTAGATATTGGGATTAATGCTTTCAGAGCTGAATTAATTATTCAGGAAGTTGAAAATTTACCTGCTATCATCGAAAATGAGGTTGAATGTTGCATGAATTCACCAAAATTATGGACAATGTTCTTTGATAGAGCTAGTTCTAAAGAGGGTGCAGGGGCAAGTGTAGTCTTTGTGTCCCCTGAAAATAATACTTTTAGGTATTCATTCACCTTGAAGTTTTCCTGCACTAATAATATTGCAGAGTATGAAGCATTGTTGCTAGGGCTCAAAGTTTTCATACATCATAAGATTAAGAAATTATATGTCATAGGGGATTCTGAACTAATTATCTCTCAGATCAAATGAACCTATTCATCAAAAAATAGGAGACTGAAACAATATAGAAATGCAGTCTGGGATCTGTAATGATCCCATCTTTTCGCTGTTGACCAAGTGTGTGTGTGTTAGCCTTGTTCTACATGGTCCTGAGGGCTAACGAAGGGTTTAATGGGATCCTAGAGTGTTTTGGCCTAGTCATTTCCAGTTTGGGCCAAAACGAAGTTGATTTACTCAGTTTCAGGCATACTTACTATTTTTAGTAAGTTGGCAGGACACAGTGCAGATCCATTTTGGTGATTGGGTTCGATAATCCTCGGTGAGAGCTTTCCGATGAGCTATCACTCGCATTATTTGGAGTCTGATTGCTGATACATTTTAATGCCTGAAGTTTTATTAAAGTAACGTCTAATTTAATTAGAAAATATTAAAGTGTTACTTTAATATTTATTTTATGGTGATGTGTACCCAAGGGAGACATAAGGGGTATTTTAATATATGTTTTATATATTACACATATTTTATCCCACATTTCCCATATGAGTTGAGCGGACCCTTGGAAATAGAATAAAAGGAAGCATTTGTGGCTTCATTAGGCAGGTTGAATATGAGAAGAAATTGGTGTGTGAGTTGCAGCTTTGCTCTTGGAATTTGAGGACGTCTATCCTCTCTTGTAACATTCTAGATGTCATTCCCTTGGGGTTTGGCCTTTGGAATTCTTACTTATTGGCTTCATTATCAGGCAGTTTAGTTGCATTTCCGGCTACAGGCATATTTGATATTTTGGTCATATCTTCTTCACTACTTGTCCGACGCTTATACCGCTTGGAGGGAATGGTATTATGAAGGTAGTGGACTGATTGGAGGACAAAGTATTGTAGCAGCAAGTTCGTAAGCATGGGCTGGAGTATTATGACAATATTTCTGAAGTAATTAGTGAGTTGATAAATCTGCCATGTATTTGGTTTTATGAATTCTGAAAATAACATTTTATTAGCAGCAGTTCATTTCCACTTTGCATATTATTGTAGTTTCTTTCTTGTTTATGTTGTATGATACCAATTCCATGCACGAAACACAACAAACAAATAAACGTTTGATTTTCGGAGTTATAAGGGGTTTTAAGAAGTTGAATGCAAACTGTTTGACATAATTCCTTTCAGCAATTTGGTTTAGTTTTTTTGGGACATCCAAGGGGTGTCCATTACAGTGGTATCAGAGCTTCCTTGCAAAGTCTTTCATAAAGTTATAACCGGTGGGTGCCCATTACAGATCAGATAGAATTCTTTGATGCATTTGGGATCGCATGGAGAAATAGAACACAAAATAAGATGGCTAATCTGTTGGCAAATGTAGCCATCAAGCCAAAAGAAATATCATTTGTAGGAATCTCCCAGATTGAGGTGCAAAACAGGCCTTCCATACCTGACAACATTGAAAATTGGTAGGTTTTTGAAGATGATAAGGATATTACAATTTTTTTGTTAAATGAAGACAAGTATCACGGTCAGGAGATGGATTGTAGTGGACTGATTGAAACCATAAATGGGAAGGAAACCATTTTTGGTCAATAAATAATGCAATTAAAAATAAATAAGATGCCAAAGGGGTTAGTAATCTTGGAAAATATTTTTGATAATCAAGACAGAGTAAAATCCAGAGTAAATGACCCCAAACCCCAGGAGTTAGAAGAAATAAACTTGGGTACTGATGAAGTTCCTAAAAGGGTTTATATTGGCCAACATTTGCCTGTTGAAATTAGGAAAACATTGATTGACCTACTTAGAAAATACAAACATGTTTTTGCTTGGTCATATGATGACCTTAAGGCTTACAGGGAGGATCTTTTCCAGCATGTCATACCATTGAAGAAAAATGTAAGACCGTTTAGGCAAAAATAGAGACCAATCAATCCTACCCTTGCCTCAAAAATGCAAGAAGAACTGACAAAACTGAGAGATGGTGGAATAATCAAACCAATCAGGCATTCCACCTGGGTTTCAAACCTAGTTCCTGTTAGGAAGAAGAATGGAGATATTAGGCTTTGTGTTGATTTTAGAAATTTAAACATTGCATCTCTGAAGGACAATTATGGCTTACCTAATATGGAAGCCATGTTACAACAAGTGACTGGCTCTGAATTGATGTCAATGATGGATGGCTTTTCTGGATATAATCAAGTTCTAGTAAAAGAAAGTGAATAGTTCAAGACAGCCTTCACAACCCCTTGGGGAACATATGTGTATGTGAGGATGCCTTTTGGCTTGATTAATGCAGGAGCTACTTTCCAAAGAGCCATGGATGTAGCATTTCATGAGTATATTGACAAATTTATGGTTGTGTACCAGGATGATCTTACAGCATATTCTAACAAGGCTGAAGATCACTGCAAACACTTGGAAAAAATCTTTATAAAAGCCCTGGAATATGGGGTATCTTTAAACCCAAAGAAATGCACATTCGAGGTCACAGAAGGAAAGTTATTAGGACACATAGTGTCTAAGGATGGGGTAAAAATAGATCCTGAGAGGGTAGTAGCTATTGACAAAGTGCCCAAACCAAAAAATGTGAAAGGAATTCAGTCCTTTTTTTGCCAAGTCAATTTTTTGAGGAGATTTGTTACCAATTTTGCTGAAATCAGTAGACCCATCTCAAAGATGCTTAAGAAAGGAGCTGTTATAGATTGGAATGGCGAACCCTCACAAGCATTCCAAGATATAAAAACTGCAATAAAGAATGCTCCAGTATTGAGGACCCTAGATTATGCAAAGCCCATGCATATTTTCTCTTTTGCATCATTCCATACTGTAGTTGCAGTCTTATTACAGAAAAATCAAGAAGGATATGAGCAGCCTATTGCCTTTTTTAGCAAGTCCCTGCAGCCTGCTGAACTGAAGTATGAAATAAATGAAAAGCAAGCATATGCTTTGGTAAAGGTTGTAAAAGCTTTTAGAAGTTATTTGGTGGGTTCTATTGTTGTCACTTTTGTACCTAGTGCTGCAGTCAAGGATATATTCTCTCAGCGGGAAGTGTCAGGCAGGAGATGTAGATGGATCAATAGAATCCAGGAATTTAACATTGATATACAAATAACAAAATTAGTAAGAGGTCAAGGTTTGGCCAAACTCATAGCTCAAACTAATCTAGAGGCAAATCAGATAAATCTGGTAAATGATGATCTCAGAACTGACTTATGCGACATGGACCATTGTGATAGGTACACCAATGTCATATATTATTTGCAACATATGGAAGCTCCTCCCCATCTACCTGACAATGAAAAAAGGAATACTAAATTGCCAGCCATCAGGTACATAATTGTCCAAAATAACTTATGGTGGAGAAATTTTGAGGGAATCCTATTGAAATGTGTGGATAAAGAAAAGGAAACAAAGGTTTTGAAAGAAATGCATGCTGGAGTATGTGGAGGAGGGCAGGGAGGGGCCAAATGAGCTTCCACCTTCACATGGTTGGCCCTGTTAAGTAGAGAATATTTAACTATTCTCGAAACCAAGTGAAGCTCAAACTTTAAAGATAAGCTTATAGTTAATAGTGACAACCAATTAGCAAGTCAAAATGAAGTTCTTTGTTACAGGTACCTTTTTAGTTTTTAAAGCACGATATCATGTTTTAATATTGTATAGTTTTTTTCTCTTAAGTTAAAGTATTCTTTTACTATAACAACATAATTTATGACCATTTTAGTAACTATTCTAACATCGCTTTATGACAAATCCTATTTCTCAGATGTTGAGCATGGATGCAGTTGTGCAATTGGCATTTCAGAGTATTGGTGTGGTTTATGGGGACATAGGAACATCACCACTTTATGTGTATGCGAGTACTTTTCTTGATGGCATCAAACATCTTGATGACATTCTTGGGGCTTTGTCTTTGATCATATATTCTCTCACTCTTTTTCCCCTCATCAAATATGTCTTCATTGTATTGTGGGCCAATGATAATGGAGATGGTAAGATTATAACAGCTCTAGTTTCACTTTGTTTTTAGGTCAAAGTTTGATCTTTTTGATGTGAAAACATGTGTTCTAAGTTTAAAGGGACGGTTTCTTTTGCAGGTGGAATGTTTTCTCTTTATTCTTTGATTTTCCACCATGCAAATGTCAGCATGATACCCAATCACCAGGAAGAAGACAGGAAACTCTCCTCATGTACACTTGAAGTTGCAGGTAGACAGCCCAATAGAGCCATTAGGATAAAGGAAGCTCTTGAAAAAAGTAACTTTGCCAAGAGATGTTTGTTAATACTAGCCCTTGGGGGGACTTGTATGGTTATAGGAGATGGCGTCCTCACCCCTTGCATCTCTGGTACATATTATTGTTTTTACAATATGTAATGCTTTTTGTTGTTATTTTTCAATATATTTTATGCTTGTTATATCAATGTTTCAATAGTGTGATCCATTATCATATATTAGAAATCAAATGATCTCAAAGTCTACTTAATTCACAATAAATCCCTTAGATTGTACAAAATTTGTTAACTTTTCCCTTTCATTTGTTCAAGTAGTTTCACTAACACTTAATTTGTTGATATATTTTAGTTCTTTCAACAGTGGACAAAATAAAAAGGGTGGACAAGTTGCTTAACCAAGGTGAGTTTTCAGCATTTGCTCATATTATAATATTTGAGATGGGTAGGAAGGTTATGGTGAGCAAAAAACATGAACACAAAATTAGATTGATAAACTAATGACATTTCATTCTTTGTCCTATTCCTCAATTTCATGTTTGGGTTTTATAACCCCAATTGATCTTCCTTAAAACATTATTCCATTTCTTTTATGAATTCTAAAGTCAAGAATCTCTGAAATTGTAATGACTTTGCAAGGTATCCCAAAAAATCTCAAATTCACATTCTTTTTTTTCTATCTCAAAGTCTTGCCTGTAGGAAATTGTGATCTTGTGTTGAATACACATGTTAACCTACGAATTTATCTGACTTTCTCTTTGGACCTACTTTTGGTGTAATCTTAGAACCCATATTATTGTACTCAAATTTGGAAGGCGCGTTGGAGATGGCATAGCTGTGAAATGCCTATGTTTGGAAAGTTGTTTTGTTTTTATCTTGATTGATGAATAGTTTGTTGTCATTATGTGGATAATGGCTTCGGTTACGAGCATCTTATCTTTCCAAAAGTTTTCATACCTAATGACCTAAGAACATCCTAAAATTTTGACGTGTTATATCTAATTTGGAGGAGGAAGAAGTACAAACGATTCAAAAGGTTGTCTAGAATGAGAGAGTAGTGTGCTTCCATAATTTTCATCTATCTTATTTTTGTATATTGGAATGACTTGAATATTTTTAAATGCAGGAAGAACTATGCCAAAAAGAACGTAAAAGTTGAGATGAATTTCGAAGATTGCTAGAGGATCATAAAGCAACTGGCCTTCTTACAGCAAAGACACGCTTCATTTGAAGCAGGCTCTTTGCTTTATGATCCTCCAGTTCTTTGATAAAGCAAAGAACTAGAGGATCATAAAGCAAAGAGCCTACTTCAAATACATCTGGTTCACCACCCAAGGATTTGTTTGAAGATGTTGCAGAAGGGATGAAAAAGTAGGTAAGAAAGTTGCATATATTTTAATGATTTGATTGTAGGATTTAATTGCACTTTCACAATCAGGCTTGAATCATTATTACTCAAGGAAATGTATGTTTGATTCCTTTGATGTAACCATTTTTTGAATATGTATCTTTGGCAGTACCAGGAGGACAAATCAAACATAAAAGATGCTATGGAGTCAGGAAAGGTGTGCCTTTTGTGCTTTAAGATTTTCCATTGGATGTAAAATATATTGTAATATTTTTGATGTAATGATTGCAGCTCACAGTAACATCAGCATGGACTCTTGACAAGTTCAAAGCCTCCATTGGGGAACTATATGATTTGGCTGCTACATCTGAAACAAATCTTAAGGTTTGTTCTGGTTACATTTCTAGATTTTTTCTCTCAGCTATAGAAGAATTCACAATAAAAGTATTTGGTATTTTCCTTTGAACAATGTTGTCACATATTGTTATGTTCCTAGTAAATACTATTTATACAAAAAAGGATCTTATCCTTATGTTCCATATGACTCTGGTTCCTAACTGATTTGATCATTGCATCAGCTATATTATGTTTTGACTCATTTGCACTGGTAAGTAGTTGCTGGAAGTTAATCGCTATCACAAATGCATTAGTCTGTTCTCATTAGTGGATAATGGATTTTTATTAGGTTAAATTGAAACAATTGCAAATGTTGAAAGTAATGCAACTTTTTTTGGGATATATGATTTTGTTAGGTCTTACTGACATCCTGTGTATTGCTTGCAGCTTGTGTTTGAAGAAGTGATTGAACAAGTAAAGGAAAAGGAAGAGAAAGAAGCAAAAAGGAGGGAAAGGTTGGCAGATGATTTCACGGCTTTGCTTTATTCTCTGAAGGTTTACATTATTCATTTTGGAAAAAATCCTTCTAATGTAGTCTCTTTTTCCTCTACTACTTTTACACCTGGAGTAAAATTTCACAAAGTTTTGTACATTAAAAATCTTGAATATGAATTAATTTCTATTCTTATCATAAACAAATTTCTATCTATGTAACGTTAAATTAGTTATATATTGTTTTTCCATTTCAGGAAATTGTTGCTTCCTTAGAATGGGAGGATTGCATACCTTTTCTCAAAGATGCGGAAGCATACAAGTAAAAGAGCCACTATCAGGAATTAATCTTATTGTGAGTAATTAAAGGTAGTTATCATGTACCTTACACTAGTAGTAACTATAAATACATTGGATATGAATATTCAGGGCAATTAGTGATGAAAGCTTCTATCGAGAGATATTTGATAAGTACATTGCAAATCTTCACGAAAAGGTTAAGGAAAACAAGCGTAAACGAGATGAAGAAGAGGTACATGACCTGATTATCATTTCCACTTTCATATCTAATTTTGTCAAGATCTAATTATTTTTTAAATACCTTTTGAAAGCATATTTGGGTGAGTGTTGTACTGAGAATGCAAATTAGACCTCCTTATGAAGATAATTGTATTACTAACAAGTTATTTTAACTACTTTTACAAACTAGCTATTAGAAGTTAAATTATTGCAAACTAGCCTTTATCAAGATCTGATATGACCTAGATGAGATGAGTTAGGGTTAGTAGACTAACCAACATGAAAGGTCATTCCATGTTGAACTAGAAAAAAATTGTTTTAAAATTTAATATGAGAGGCACCCACCAGATAAGATTTGGATGTTGTCTACAAGCACAACTCTTATCCATGAAATTGTTATAATATAGTGTGTTAAGATTTGGATGCCTTAGTTCAATTTCCTCTTGGTAGATTTTCAAACATTAGCTCAATGCAATCCTTTTGGTTTAAAATTTGACAAAAAAAGTTTCTTAAAATTCTTATAAATGAAAAAAAGTTTGTAAAAGAAGCCCTCATATTTCCATACAGTGAAGTTTCTTTTTAATTACAAATTAGATTAATTGAAACTGTGAACTTCACTATACTATGACAATTTCTACCACTTAGGATAGCCCATACATTGCGACCAGTCTTTTTCTTGTATTTGCAGCTTAAGTAGTTCATCGCCAACAATTTTTCTCTTCAGTTTTGCTACTATTAAGTTAATCCATACGACTAATTTCTTTTTATCTGAGCTTCTCTTCAAGGCTCTCATACATGAGGAAATGGGGCAAAATTAGTGCCTTAGCTGTATTGATGTTTTCACATATTATTCACTAGACCTGATTAGAACTAACCTATGAGAACTTTCTGCCATAGCAACTTTAGTAAGCACATTATTTGTGGAGTAGATACAAGGTTCTGTCTCCAGCATTGAATGCCTCGTAGACGGAGAAGAAGTCTAGTGCCAAGGTTTGTACATTCCATAGAGATTTTTGTTGTCTTGATCACATGGCACCATCATTTTTTTGTTTGAGGTATAATACAAAATGGCGACGTACAAAATGTAAGGTTGCTCAATCAAATTATATTAAGTTCCTCATTTGCAGGAATAATTTAAATAGTTAATACTACAATATATTGCATTATTATTGATCAGTTTTGGAGGATGATGAAAGATTTTTAGGATAAGCAATCTATGGTTCAGAACATTTTGTTGTGCCATCATAAAAAAATCAACTCTTCAATGGGCAAGTGAACTACAACAGTTGTCATCCTGACTATAATGATTACAAATATATGTATACATTATGGTTAACTTCAAAAAAAGTCATTCTATTGGCACAAGATTCATATACATTGGCCATTTGTGAAGCAAATATTAGCCCAAAATAGTTGGAACACAGTCATCAATGTTAAAGCCAAAAGAAATACAAAAGTTGTCAACAACACTCTTGACATTCTCTATGTATATCCTAAACAAATGTGCTATCATCAAATGCACTTAACAATGATGTCAACCATTCCAATATGCATGCAACTTTAATGTTAAATGAAGATAATTCTAATGTAACAATCAATCATTCTAGTGATTCTTTTGGCCACAACTTCTTCCAGGCTAAAATCTCTTCCTCTGTAATTAACTTTTGAATGCCTCCATAAAATCCTTCAACCTCACCTCCTGCTTCATGATGACGTTTCCTATTGATTGGAGCATGTCTCCATCAAGAACCAGACGTATATTGATGAAGAGATATTGAATCTTATTAATATAACAACTAACTTGATAGCATTAATATACATTATGGATGAAGAGATATTGAATCTTATTATGGACCTTATCCTTGGTGGCTATGAAACAACAATTAACTTGATAGCATTAATTTTGAAGTTTCTAACTGAATGCCCTAAGGCATTGGGGCATTATTAAAGAAAACATCAAGGGATAATATTTGAATTGTGGATATTTGTAAATTATGTTGGTTTTAGACAGTTATAGTTATAGTTATATATGCACTCTTATGATGATGTGATTGGGACTGTAAGTTTTTTTGTCACATTTATCTGTTTGAAAAATAGATGAAATTATTGGCTTTCATTCCTGATAAATAATTATTTCCTAATTTTATTCTTCCCTGCAGGAACCAAAATTTAGACGCATTGTGCCAATTATTGCAAAGCCTTTTCTCTCATAGGAGCCTTCTAAACTCCACAAAATTTGAGTTGTAAAGCATAATTGCTCAGTGGAAACAGGATATCGTGCACATTTCTTCCTCCTTCCCATTGTTTTGTATAAAATAAATTATTTGATGAATGAAACAATGGTGTGGAGGAAGAGATGTGCATGATACCTTGACTCTCATGCATCAAGCAATTATGCTTTATAATCAAGTTTTATGCAGTTTTGAACGCTCCTACGAGAGCAAAGCTTTAAAAAAAATGGGACAGCGCATCTCAATTGCGACATATGTTGGTCTCAATTGCAACCAATCTTCGTCGCAATTGAGACACCAAACTGGCACCATTTACGTTGCGAGTATGGCTCTGGCATTGAAAGCTAAGGGTTTGTCGTCAAAATTCCAACTCAAAATTGGGCAAGTTTATGTCAAATTTGGGAAAATAACAGTTTAGGCTAGATAGAGAAATGGATGAAATTTGTGTCGATAAATCGACGTTTATGTAGTCAAAATTCTGACGCACAATGAATGTGGAAAAAAACTAACCAAATTTGTGTGATGACAACTTTGGTGGCTTTAGCGACCAACTTGTGTCGAAATTGAGACCTTTTCGCGTCACAAATCAGGCCTAAATTTACTAGTGATTGCATAAATCTATGCATGAAAGAATCACTTTTTCACCAAGAAAATCTCTGAGAGGTCAAGAATGATGGTTATTTAATCTTTGACTAAATAAATGGATCAACAAATGGTAGTGGAGTATTTCTTTGCACTTATCAATCCTAGGGATCAATGAAAGTGGTTCCAAGGAATCAGAAAGATCATTTAAGGAACTACTCCTACTCCTACTGACATCCAACTTGATCACGACCCTTGATCAACAGAGGTTTAATCATCAAGTTCTACTATGTGGACCAAAAATTTATCACCGTTATGGAACCTATCAATAGTCTAATCTATATATCTTGCATTCAATCATCCACGATCACAACCTTGTCATCACCTTTCCTTAACAACTATTACTGCTTATGAAATCATGATCCACTAATCATCACTGCCTCACAACCTGCAATTGGCATTCTTTTCTAACTACCATGACCTTGTGAAAGTTTAAGTTAGACCATATCTACATTATCACAGCTTCAAATAGTGTTACTATCTAACCCTTGTGATCGAGTGAAATAAGGAAACCATTACTTCGCAACTCAAACCCTAACCATTTCCTGATTCATGAAGATCATGCATTAGTCATAGATTAGGATGATCAACTAGTGTAGGATATGTCTTAAAACACTAAATATCTTCCTTTGTTGCATTGTCACAACTTAAACCATAGCATGTCAATATAACCATGCGATTAGGTGAAATCAAAGAAAAGTGCACCTTTTCCATCTTGACCTTAGTCAGCACTTACCCAACCATGACCACATGAATTGCATGATCATGACTTAAAATATCACAAGGCATAACATGAAATAAGGAATATGGCCAACATTAAAATATTTCACAAGAACCCTAGCTAACCTTTAAAACAAATCATTATTTGAATTTGATTTTTTGGTAGGAGGGAAACTTTAGGCTAACAGTAATTAATGAAGAAAGTAATGTTCAAAAAAAGTTAGGGAGTTAGAACAGCAATGATGAGTGTTGTCATGACAATGCAATCTTTTCAGAGTGAGGACACCATGATATCCATGTATGAGGTTTTGGTTATGAGAAATTTATAATAATTATGTCGTGTTATGTGTTAGAAATGACCTAAACTAGTGAAGAATGCAAGGAAACCATATCTCATCCACGATAGTAAAATGATGTCTAAAATCATGAATATGACAAGTGTTAAGAGGCCATATGATAGCCTACAATTAGGATTATATGACAATTTATAGATAGCCATGAAGACACATGTGAATGGACTCTACAAGTTTTGTAGAGAATTAATACAAAGGCACATACAGACTCAAGCATTAACAATATGCATTAAGGAAAACCCCATGATGTTTAGTGATTAAGACTCCAAAGACATGACTGTCATAATCATACATTAAACAAAAAAAAAAAAAAAAATTCAAGTATTTATGAGCTGTCCAAAAATAAAAGATAAATGAAAACAGGTTGATGAGAAATGCTACAGGCTCTTACCTTAAAAAAACCTTTGGCTGCTTCAAAAAAGCTTTCTCATTCTATAAAATAGAACATGTAAAGAAGTGTTAGTCAACAAGAAGATCATAGCCTAACCAAAATGTTGGACCAAAATAGCCTAACCTTAAATAGCTCCCGCACACGCAAACCACATCTAAACCTCCTCATTCAAATGTCAGATTTTTTCTTTTTTTTATTTACAAATCGAACTTCATCAAAATTTTGACCAAATTGGGAAAACCTAATTTGGTCAAAATTTTGACCAAGGAGGGCATAAAACAAAACAAAAAATTATTCAACAAGCCAATTAAGGGCTCGGTCAAAATAAAAGATCAAAAATTGACCTATAATGTATTAGTGATAGTATTATTCTATAGGTGAAAACATTAGAGGCATTTAGATCGATAGTCACCATTCTTCAAATTTTTAGCTAATAATATTTTTTCTTTATGTATTCTAAATGTTCCATGCCAGAATGTTGCCTTTATTAAATATTCTCATTAAAGAATAAAATGAACATTCTTTGCAAACTCTTAGTGATTTATACTTGTTTTGAAGGGAATTTTACAAACTGTCACATCAATTTAAGTGGTCAAGTTTTGAGAACCAAGTTTACTACTAATGAACATCTCAAGTATGAAATTTTGTTGGTTAATTGATGATTTTCATGTATGGATTTTATTATACCCATTGAAGTGGAAAATGAGAATCAATAAACAATTATAATGTAAATGAGTAAAACATAGTCCTCTACATTGATAACTTCAAGTGTTGTACTTTGATAAAGTACAACACAACTTATTGTTGATTATTGATACAAGTTCTTCATCAAGCAATCCCCAACAAATATTTGGGTCTTTAAAAAAATTAATGGTACTAATAAGTTTGGGATGTGACTTATACCAACTAGTTTATTTAGCCATGGAAATAACCTTGCAAATATAATTTTCTAGAATAATTAATTATATATTATTTATATGAAAATTTTAAGAGAAAATATTTGATACTCTTACTCCTATATCATAAACCAAGCCTTATATAAAATGGATTTTAAAATGAGTGAGAAGGAGAATATGTATATACCCAGATTGCTTTGAAATTATTATTATTTTGATGTCCACAATTTTTAAATTTTTTTAGATAAAGGAAGATAATTTATAATAATAAGAAATTTAGAATTTAAATACAACTTTTTAACTAGGTTGTATTGCTTAGTTGTGAAAAACATGTCATTTATCTAAAAAAATATTATTATTTTATAGAGGGTTTAGATTTGCAAGGCACAAAGCTTGCTTGTGCCTATAAACTCTTTGGCTTAGAGCCACACCATCAAAATAGCTCATGGCATGATCCTGGCCTTATCCCTTATGATTTTGGAGCCTTGCACTCAGCTAGAATTGATCCCTGGTAGGTTCTTTGTGATCCACAATCTTTTTCAATAATGTTGGTTTCTCTTCTCCAAATGGAGGAAGATAAGACTTATCTCTAGCTCATGATTATCAATCTATGTCTAAAGTAAAAATATGGCA
Source organism: Cupressus sempervirens (assembly GCA_028749045.1). NCBI lineage: Eukaryota > Viridiplantae > Streptophyta > Pinopsida > Cupressales > Cupressaceae > Cupressus > Cupressus sempervirens. The sequence goes on from CM053788.1 coordinate 197,306,565, forward strand.
TTTGAAAGTCAAGATGGGATGTTGATATGGTGAAGGCCAATGGTCACATTATCCTTCCCTCCAATAAGTGTGTCTCTTGCTTTCATGAGACCTTTCATATGTAATATTATTGGAGACTATTTATATGCTGCTCCTATTCATTTGTAATTATCTTTTATACATTAATACAATACTCTACAGTCTAGACATAGCCGCTATTGTTGTGAACTAGGATAAATCTTGTGTTGTGTATTTTGTATTGCATCTACTTTTATTTCTTTATTTTTTAATCCTTTCAATTGGTATCAAAGCACAAGGTGTGCAGATTGGAAATCAATGTTGAATTTCTAGAAAGATGGAGGATATGAAAATAGAGAAATTCACAGGCAAGAACTATAGCCTGTGGAAAGTGTAGATGCACTCTTTTTTGGTTAAGCAAGACTTATAAGTTGTAATCAAAGGAAAGTCTAAGAAAGTAACTACAATGTTAAATGAAGATTGACAAAAGATGGATGAGAAGGCGATGGCATCTATTTTCTCTCGCTATCACAAAAGTCTTGTTCAATGTCTCAAATGAGAAGACAACAAAATAAGTTTGGGACAAACTTCAAAATATGTATCAAACGACGTCAGTTGCAAAGAAAATCTTCATTATAAAGAAGCTCTACAAACTGAAAATGAAGGGACTACAATGTCAAATCATATAAATGATTTGAACACTCTACTATGTCAAGAAACCTCAGTTGGTATGACTCAAGATGGTGAAGCCAATGCCATCATCTTGTTATGTTCCATACCTAATAGTTGGGATCTTGTAGTTACAACCGTAAGCACTTCAAGCTCCACAAAGTCAAAGTTGGCCTACGATGAAGTTGTTTCCACCTTACTAAGTGAAGACATGAGAAGAAGTAACAAAGACTCCTCATCTAGTGATGCTCTCACCATGGTCAGCACTGAGTGAAGGGGAAGAAGCCATCATAGAGGTAATAACCATTACAATCAAAGAAAATCTAGGTCACCCAATCATTCAAGGTCAAGAGGTAGGAATGGAGAATTTTGGTTTTATGGTAAGCCTAGCCACACAAAGAGAAATTGTCAGGTTTACAAGAAAGCACAAGAAAAAATGAGAAACATTGAAGCAAATACAGCCTATGAGAAAGATGAAACTATTTTAATTCTCTTCACAAGTGACTCAAAATCAGATTCTTGGGTGATAGATTCTAGAGCCTCCTTCCATACCACTTCATGCATGGATTGTTTCATGAATTACCATGAAGGAAAATTTGGAGAAGTATTTCTTAGAGACAACAAATCTTGTGAAATAGTTGGCAAAGGTGACATTTTTTTACAACTGAAAGATGGAGGACAATGGTTGTTAAAAGATGTTTGCCATGTTCCCAAATTAAGGTGAAATCTTATTTCTATTAGTCAACTTTTTGCACAAGGATATTATCCATCCTTACATATGGATACTTGGAAAGTCACCAAGGGTTTGAGGATCATTTCCAAGGGAAATAAAGTTGGTAATCTTTACCTTCTTGAAAAGCCTACTAAAGTAGGGGTTGTTATGATAGTCATGGGTAGTGATGTGACACTTTGGCATCAAAGATTAGGCCACATGGGTAAAAATGGCTTTGAGGTAATGCTCAAAAGGGATCAACTACCGGGTCTCCAATTAGAAAACTTGGAGTTTTGTGAACATTGTCTTTATGGAAAGAAAAATCAGGGTAGCTTCTTGAAAGATGGACATGATCTGAAGGAAAAACCATTGGAACTTGTACACTTGGATGTCTTTGGTCAGGTAAGTTCCTTAAGAGGTGCAAAGATTTTGTTACTTTCCTTGATGATTGTACTAGGAAAGAATGAATATATATATATATATATATGATGGCCAATAAATCTAAAGTTTTTTCTAAGTTCAAAGTTTTCAAAGCTCTTATTGAAAACCAAAGAGGTCACAAGATTAAATGCTTGAAAATGGATAATAGAGGTGAGTTTTGTTCGTTGGAGTTTCACAATTATTGTGCAGATAATGGTATTTGTAGGGTGAAAGTTTCCCCTACACCCCTCAAGAAAATGGGGCAATGGAAAGACTCAACAAGAAAATAATGGAGAAAGCTCGATGTATGCTTTCAAATGCAGGTTTGGGAAAAGAATTTTGGGCTAAGGCATGTAATACAACCATATACCTAATTAATCAAAGTCCTTCTTCAAGATTGAACTTTGGGATTCTAGAAGAGAAATGGCAAGGAAGACGAGTTTTATACTCTCATCTTCAAGTCTTTGGGTGTGAAGCCTATGTACATGTGCCCAAAGAGAAAAGGACTAAACTGGATTTTAAATCACAAAAGGGCATCTTCATTGGTTATGGAGAAGACCAATTTGGATTCAAAATTTGGGATTTAGTGGAGAACAATGTTTTTTTCACTAAAGACATTGTTTTCAATGAGAAAACATTTCCAACATTGCATTCTCAGGAAATGTCTGAAAAATAATTTGTGTCAATCTCTGCAGAAAGAAATGTTGGATTAAATCCTCAAACAATACCTAATCCTATCCCATATAGTCCCATCTCCATCCTAGCTCCATTTCCCTCCTTATCTCAATCAGTTGAATCAGGGAATACTGACAGTAACACTAATACTAATCTCAGAATAAGACATCAAGCCTCCTCTCACTATGAGGATGTCACACAAAGCAGCAATGTATAGTCTAAGATACTACATCCATATGATTGGCATCATATAGCACTAGAAGAAGATATGCATCCTAAAACCATAGGTAATGAAAACATAGTTTCTAAGCATGACTGGCATCTCTTCAATGAAACTAAGCACTCAATCCACCGTAGCCCTTAAGACTCTGTTCATCTCCATGGTATTGAGGGAAGCCAAGGGGAACAAAACACCAACAATAATAGTCCCACATCTCATCTGATTGGTGATAATACATATATTAGTCAGCAACCCTCCACCCACTAACATCCACAACCAACAAAAAACTCAATATATATGATAGAGAATACCATGTGTGATCTAAGTGAATATGCACAACATAGTGTTGGCAATGAAGACATTATCAAATTCAATCCATGATATAGTGTTGGCAATGAAAACATTCCCAAATTCAATATGGGGCATAGCACTAGTCATCTTGGACTTGGGGTAGCTAATCCATGGATGCAGGTAGTAGAAGTAGATCTACAGGGGCAGTCAATCCTTTCTATTGGCAAGTTAATCTGCAAGGTGTACAAATTGATCTACAGGTTGTAAAAGTGGATTCATAGGAAACATTTGAAGTCATAGAAGGAAGACCACATGGTTCTCTACCAACTTAGGTCAATCTACAACAAGAAACACAGTCTCATCCTCATACATAATTCGTATTTAATCGACAAGAAGACTCCCACTTGCACAAAGCACAAGGAAAGTATGGATATGCAAAAATAATCATCTACTCTAGGATACTCGATGGAGTTCAAAATCACACTCCCAATCCATCTGAAATGGATACACATGTTAATTATGATAAGACTCAGCGTGATAGCACAATGTACTTGTAGTCACAACCACAGCTTGTTAACAATACTGTGCAAAATAGAGCATCCTCTTGGAGAGGAAGTCCCCATAGTGCAGGATATGAAGAGTTGACTTGTGGAGATATTTGTAGTGATAAAAGATTATACAAATAGAACAATGATCTTACTAACAAAATTGAAGCACAAATTCTAGAGCCCCAAATGAGAAGGTCTACTAGAGAAAGGAGAATGTCGGCTAAATTCTCAGATTATGAGTTGTTATTTGCTGAATAGATAGAGACCTCAGTTTTGATTTCAAAATTTTTTGAGCCAACAACTTATAAAATTTGTACTCAAAGATGTCAACAGTGAAAAATGGCAAGTTGCAATGCATGAAGAAATGAATTCTTTACTCAAGAATCAAACTTGGGATTTGGTCTCCCTTCCACCAAATTGAAAACCACTCAGCAATAAGTGGGTATATTGTCTAAAAGAGAAGGTGGAAGGCAACAAATGCTTCAAAGCTAGATTGGTGGTAAAGGGATTTGATCAAGAAAAAGGGATAGATTTCAATGAAATCTTCTTACCTATTGTCAAGATGAAAACTATTCACATTGCTTTGAGATTAGCAATAGCTTGGGATCTTGAGTTAGAATAACTTGATGTGAAAATTGCATTCCTATGTGGTGATGTAGAAGAGGAATTGTACATGGAGCAGCCTCAAGGGTTTGTAAATAAGAGACATGAACATCTTTATTGATTAAATCAGAGCTTTTATGGCTTTAAACAAGCCCCAAGACAGTGGTATGTAAAATTTGATCACTTCATGGCTGAACATAATTTCACAAGATGTGAATCAAACCCATGTGTCTACTTCAAGAAATTTCTAAGTGGTGAGTTTGTCATTCTTCTTCTTTATGTTGATGACATGTTAGTAGCTAACACAAATAAAAGAATAGTTAATGAGTTGAAGGAGAAATTGGCAAGTAAATTTGCAATGAAAGACTTAGGGGCAGCCAAAAAGATTCTTGTCATGATGATCACAAGGGATAGGAAAAAGAGAGAAATCACTTTGTCTCAAAAATAATACATTGACAAAGTTGTTGAAAGATTTGGCATGGCTGATGCAAAAGTAGCTCCTATTCCTCTTGCTGGTCATTTTTTATTAATTTCTGAATTATGTCCAAAAACACATGAAGAAAAAGACTTCATGGAGAAAATTACTTACAAATCAGCAATTGGTAGCATTATGTATGCTATGGTTTCCACTCGCTCCAACATTGCTCATGTGGTAGGAGTTGTGAGCAGGTTCATGAGCAATCTCAGAAAATCTCATTGGGAAGCTGTCAAATGGATACTAAGGTATCTAAAAGGAACCTCAGATTATGTCTTATGTTTTGGAGGAAATAAAGTTCAGCTACAAGGTTACACTAATTCTGATCTTGCCAAAGACTTGGATAAATGAAGATCTACCACTGGTTATACCTTCACATTTGTTAGAGCTGTGATCAGTTGGGCTTCACAGTTGCAACATTGCATTACTCTTTCTTCAACTAAGGCTAAATACTTAGCTCTCTCTAAAGGTGCAAGGGAAATGATTTGGATTTAGACGTAAAGTTCATCAAAGTGAATATAATTTGTTTTGTGATAGCCATAGCATGATCTTCATGGCACATAATCACTCATCACAATGTCACTCCAAGCACATTGATGCACATGCTCACATTGTTCATCATTTAGTGGAAGAAGGCAAGTTGAAAGTTGTCAAGATTGACACCAAGATCAATTTGGTTGATATATTCACAAAGGTTTTTGCCAAAGAGAAGTTCAATGTGCTAGAACTTCTCTTGAGCTTGTGAAGAAAAGATAAATCATTCTTTGAGCATGGTATTGGGTGATCAATTGCAGCATTGGTTGTCCTTCAAGTAGGAATTTGTTGATATGGTGAAGGCCAATGGTCACATTATCATTCCCTCCAATAAGTGTGTCTCTTGGTTTCATTAGACCTTTCATATGTAATATTATTAGAGCCTATTTATATTCTGCTCATGTTCGTTTGTAATTATCTTTTACACAATCCAATACTCTATAGTCTGGATGTAGCCACTATTATGGTGAACCAAGATAATTTTGGTGTTGTGTATTTTATATTGTTTCTACTTTTATTTCTCTTTTTAAAAATCCTTTCATGAGAGAGATCCAATGGCTACTAAGCAAAAAATATAATTCCCGCACAGAAGGTAGAACAAATCTCAAAACAAAGAACAAACTCTACCCTAACAAAAAAAGGCATGGCTTCCAATTTAGGGGAAAATATACTTGTTATTAGTCATGTGATAAATCACCAAGACAAAGTGGCCTTGGGTCTAAACCAAGAAGCCAAAATCCTAGGAAATTCTCAATGCTCTCAGAGGGAAAATTTCAATATTGTAAATTGCAAAAATAGGTTTGATGTCCTATCAAAAATCGATGAGGAAAGGGGCAAGAGCATTACATAGGTCAAGAAGAGGAAAGTAACCTCTAGATAGTAAAATAAAAAACCAGTTTTCATCTCATCCACATGTGAAAATGTAATTCCATTGACCAAATTTAAATAATTTCATGCATCTAGGGTCAAAACCTAAAGCCCATTTAGACCCATAAAAAAGGCCCAAGCAGCAAAGATATTCTCAAGAACATAATGGCTCTAAAGAGTTGTTGGGAAACAAGTTGGCATCAACAAGATCTAGAGAAGATACTACTCACACACACTACAAAAGGATATCCCCCAAGCAAGAGTTAGGTTTAATTAATAACAAGGTGGAAATTGTTAAAGCTAATACAAAGAAACCACAAGTAAATGGGTTCAATAGCCAAACCAATAATGTTGACATAGTTATTAATAGCAACAATCAGATATAGGATCATTGGTTTTAATGAAAATCTTTAGTTCTCTATACTTTTTGGAATGGTCCTAGCACAAAAATGGAAAAAGTCATCAAATGGTTCCAAAATGCTTTGGGTGATCGGGTAAGTATTACATACCTCTCTAACAATTTGATCTTTATGCATTGTAAAAATATATGCATCAAGAATGAATTACTATATGGGCCAATTTATTTTTATGAAGGTTATAACATTATTTTTTTTCAAATGCAAACCTAATATTGACCAAAAAAGGATTTAAATCATGCATTGATTCCAACATGAGTAGTTATCAAAAAAAATTGAGTAGAATTGTTCCATAGCCAAATTAGTAAGTGTATTGGTAATGTTGTAGGAGAACTTCTAGGAATAGAAACCTGCTTGGATTCCAATAAAATCAAACTATTAATTAATCTCAGGATAGATATAGTCAAGAAATTAAACCTGGTAAGATTATCACAAATAGATTTCTATATAACCTCACACCTATAATTTTTAAAAGGAAAATCCAGAATATTGTACTAAATGATCTAGAAACCAGATGCAACTACGTTATAGACACAATCACCATTGCACTCAATACTTCAAATCTCAAAAATAGATAGTAATAGGCAAGGTAAAGATAATAGGAACTCGGATTGTGGGTAGATTGGGGAAGAAGGTACATTCAAATAAATAAACACTCGAATAGCCAGTCAAATACATATTCCCAATAGAGACATAGAGAAAGGAGAAATCATTGAGGATGAGAATGATATAGGAACAACATACTCACAAGGTTTCTAATTTAATATAGAAGAGCAACATATTTAGCCATAAGTAGAAAACCAAAGCAACTACTACAAAAATCAAAATGAATCAATAGAAGCAATAGTAATGAATAGCATGAATAGTATAGGAACACCAAAAGCAATCCTAGGAAAGAATCACATAAATGAGGAAAGGAATACAACTAAGTAGTATTACCAATATCATATCAGTTTTATGGAAGAAGTAAAAGAAGACATGAGGATACTCAATAAAATGCTTAATGATATCACCCTTGTCTACAGTGATGTGTGTGACCAGCTCTACTTATGGAAAGAGGCACTAACTACACAAAGACAACCAAGAGAACCGATAAACAACAAAGATCATAACAAGGAATATATTTTATCCACTGAGTTGATTTTGATAGCCAAGAAATGCACTTCCTAACAACAATAAAAATAAATAGGAGATCATTAAAGATTATGGAAAATAATTTTTTAGCAAGATCGAGGGAACCACCATAGCAAAAAAAAAAAAAAAAAGAACTCGAGAATAGTAGTAGAAGTGGAAACTCAAATTATGGTGACAAAGACTAAAGATTTAAATAGCCTTTCAAAAAACAACAAAAATCAAGAAATAGATTAAACAATCTAGATAATTGAAAGACCCTAGGAAGATGGATCCACAAAGGATAAGAAACTAGTTGTCCTAGAAGAAGAGATCAAAGATATACTAGTTTTCAATAAGAGCATAGAGGAAACTTTAAGGAAAGAAACTAAAGGAGAAGAGAACCATAATATATAATTGTAAATAGATATAGAGAATTAATTAGTAGAAAGGCAACTTGGATTGGCAATTACAAATGATGGAATGGAATGGTCAACGATAGTTAAGAGGGAAAAAAAAAAGAGAAAAAAAAAGCTCCTTGATGGAACTCAAATGTAAAGATGGAGATGTAGAGGATCAATCCAAACTAAAAGACTTACTTCAAGAAGGTAAGGAGAAATTCATTCCAAAGGGTCAATGAAGGTCACTAAATGGAATGTTAGGGGCATCAATGCCCCTAACAAATAAAGACTAATAAAAATACCTTAAATTATTTAATTTTGATATAATTTTAATATAAGAAACTAAACTTAGCTTAAAGAAGAAGGCAAAAAGTGAGCAACAAACTAGGTATATGGTAGGTAGAATGGGCTAAATCAATAGGGGCTTCAAGGGGTTTGGCAATGATATGGGTCCCTAGAAAAGTATCTTATGAACCATTAAGTAACAACAACAACTAGTTATCTTACTAGTAACTTAACTTTTCTCATCACTAATCTATATGGACCTACAAAAAAAAACCATAAATTAGCTTTATGGATAGAATTAGGCAAACACATAGCTTCACATCTGGCAGAGGACCACATTCTAGGTGGAGACTTTAATGCAATTATGGATAATTGTGAAAATATAGAGGTACATCTTATAGCTCACAATAAAAAAAATATTTCAACCATTGGGTAACCAATAACAATTTAATTGATATAAAAATTAATAATAGAAAATTTACTTGGAACAACAAAAAGGTTGGTTTTAGTCAAATAAAAGAGAAGCTCGATAGATTTATTTTCAAAGGTTATCTCACTAAGTTTAACTATTCATTAGAATATGAAATGTTGCATCTCTAAGGATCAAATCACTTCCTCATGAGGATAGATATTATGGAACCTATCAAACCAACCAAAAATCCATTTATATTTGAAAATATGTGGTTTCACCATAAGGATTTCAAGGAATTTAATACGAAATTGGTGGAGTGTAGAAAAATTTGAAGGCTCCAAGTTGTTCTACTTTATATCAAAACTCAAAGAAATAATTAATAAAAGAATTAAATATTATATGTCTAAAGTTTAACTTAGGTGGAATAGAGTTAATTAGAATTTATTTAATTACTCTAACCCCGCCCCCCCCACCAAACCCTTAAGATAAACTTAGGAAATACCTAAAAACCTACAAACTACTACTAAAAGTAGATTTGGGTCCCGACAATAAAGCCTGATGAGGTACCTAAGCACAATCAAATCTATGAAAAGAGGAGAATGTAATGTCCCCATTTTTGCTAGGATCAGAATTTTAGGGATTAGCCTATTATTGTGATCCTTGTAGGCTAATATAGTGATTAGAGGGTTTTATTAGGGATTAGCACTTTATGATGGGGCATAATTTCATATTATAATATGATAATAAAGTGAAAATAATATAATTTCATATTATAATATAATAATAAAGTGAAAATATAAGAATATCCTTTATCCCACACTAGGGAGAAAAGTAAGTGAGCTCCCACAAGGAAAGAATAAAGGGGGCATGAGAGGCTCTTTTCTTATCATCTAATTATTGTCATTTGTATTTGATGAGTTTTGTGAAGCCAAGGGTTTTAGCATTTGTCACTGGAGAACAAAGTTCTTTTGTGTGCCTCCATTTGATCTAGTGAAATACCTAATGAATTTGGTATTGGGGGGACATCATACAAGTGTTTTATTTGAGCATATTGGTGAAAGATCCTTCAAGGGGTTACAACTATTGGAGGAGATAAATCAATCTTTTTATTGTGCCAAATTTGTAGCCTAGGGCCAAGTTGTGGAGTACGATTGAAGGAATAAGTTGCATATGGCTACAATGATTCATTGCAGTGTCATCACTTCTATACTCACTCGCTACAATAAAATCTAGATTTCTTGAGCAGTTTTTAGGTTCATATCCATTTACATTTTGCATTACATTGAGGTTAGATATTAATATCTTAGGGAATTTGTAGGGATTTAGAAATCAATTGTGGAAGTTTGTAATCTAATTTATATTAGAATATTATATCAAAAAGTTATCAGAATGGATTAGAATAGCATTGAACATCATAGAAGGCATTGCCCTAATGTCTTATTGTTACAGATGCATATCTTCTTATTTGTAATTAGTGTTATACAAAAAAAATTGCATCTTCATTATTACATGTTTTGGATTTCTTTGCAAGCATATTTATTAAAGTTTAGCATTTAGAAAACAATCAAAATTTAGATCTACAATATATATCTTGTGTGCAAAGTGGATGAAATTCTCAGGTTAAGAAATTAGAAGTGCAAGGGATATTATAGAGAAATAGAGAAAACCACATGGGAAAAACCCTACACCAAAAAGAGATGGAAAGAATGCTAAAAGAATTATTCAAGGACTGAAGAAGCCTCCAAACTAGAGAATGTCCCAGAAGATAAGAAGACAATAATATGCACGAGTGTTCTCATAAGACACTACTCTAATCAGGAGGCACATAAAGATAAACAATTAAAATTGAAGATATAGATGTTATGAAACACAAAAGTCTAAAGAGTCAATTAATCAAACATGGAAGGTTGCAACCAAAGTAGGAATTAAAATAAGAATCTTTATATGGTAGATGATCCATTTCATTAAAATTCATAGGTACCTAGCCACTACATCTAACTAATACATAGCTCACTCCATAGAACTAAGGAAGCATAAGAAACAACTGAAGAACCCCCTCAATGAAGACAAGGGTGAGATGATAGGCAACTAAAAAAGTGGACCAAAAGAATTGCATGTCAAGAAACCATGATCAATATGCACAAAAGAATACATGTGTGTGTACAAGGGTGATCAATCTTAGACATTTCATGAGGCTAATATCATGGATGGAATACTCACTAACAAAGAAAGATGGCAAACAAAACCAAAACATTGACCCTCAATGACACTTTAATCAAAGTAGTACATGTAGAATAAGGCATGAGATATGATGAATCTCAAGAATACAATAATTTGCATGAGTGTCCCTAGATGACACTGCTCCAATCAGAAGAAAAAATAATAATTAAAATAAAAATATAGAAGGAATATGCACTTTATCTCAGTGTGTTTGTAAGAATGCATATAATAGATGTCTACAAAGACTAGAAGAGACATAAGGTTGATACATCATATAGTATAATCCATGAAGAATCATTTCAAGAAATAAAATTGATCCTTGGACCTAAAACATCCAAACTATCTGCCAGAATGCTAAAATGAAAAAAAAATGAATAGAATGTGCCTAGAATAGAATCTCATAAAATAACCAATATTATTGGAAAAGGCTCTAAAAATACCTTTCCAACAATATATAGACTCTCAAATTGGAGATTAGATGCTAAATATATGTCTTCCATAGTACAAAAAAGAACTCTTAACTTTGATAGCAAAAAAATAGCAAAAAAGCATCAAAACTGAAAATTACTTGTACTGTCACAACAGACTCATAACCAGCTTTTTGGTGATATCTCATTTGTAGAAAATGGAGTTTGTATGCCCAAGATATGATAAAAAACATCAAGGTAGGTCCAAATAGAGTCAAGATGGAAAATAGGCTAATGATGCAGTACTGATGTAGTACTAATGTCAAAAAATAATAAGCCCAAATCTAATGGTCAAAGGGTCATTGAGGCAAAAAAATGCCAAGAAAAAATTTCCACATTTTGGAAAAAAATCAATTAGCTAGGAAAAGACCAAGATGCCTAGGAAACCTCATTGGAAAATATTGAGTATGTTGAAAATCAGCATGTGGGAAAAATAAGGGGCTAGTGATGGATAGATACCGATGGCCATGCAAAAATATGCATGGTAAAAAGAATCCACAAACCAGCAAGTGGCTTGCCAAAAAATTGCCTTTTTAAATAAAAAGGTAAACCACCCAAGTAAAGATCCAAAAAACATGGTGCTAGAAAATCAAAGGCTAGTGTTGATAAAGAGATCTCATGAACAATAAATTGCATAGGAGTAAAAAGCACTAAATCCACAAATTTGAAAGCCTTAAATTGGCTAAAAGAGACTTAATACCACCCAAAAAATAGGTGGCTATCAAAATGCCACATTTGGACCACATAAGGAGGAGGGTCATGCATGAATATTAGTGTGCTTCAAGTAGAAACTCCCCCACAAATATTTGTGTACAAAATAAATCACCTCCTAAGGTGGAGGTTTAATGTAGGTCGGTGCTTTTTAAGGCGCACTGAATATGGGTATGTTGTCAAAACCATGCCTAATGAAAAGAACATCACCAAATAAATTGTCAAAACATTTTCTCCAGCAAACTTAGCATGTGCTCCAAAATGGGCACAAAATCTAGAGTCATCAACTATTCGAACAACTTCCAAGGATGATGTGATGGAAAGTGGAGGTTCTCATGTTTGGGGCAGGGGCCACAAACATTAGGTTCTCTGTCTCCAAGTAGGTAAATGTGTGGGCCAAACTCCACATAGAGTCCAATAAGGACCAAGAAGAATTGTAGGGGTCATAAATTAATGGAACATAGGTACAAGGGGATATACATGTGTAGGGCCCACTATACCTCAAAAACGGCCTAAAATAAAGTTTGCTCCACCTCCTTAGTTTTTTTTCTTTTTTAATCACACATGCACCATTTTTTGTAACCATGCAAATGATTTTTTTTTTTTTGTTTTTTTTTAAATTCCACACAATTTATTGATAAAAAAATCCAAGAAAAAGTTGTGCCTCAGTTTTTGAGCCCAAGGTCGTACGACCTTGGGCTAAAAACAATTGCCTCAAAATTCAACAACATCTAAATTAGACATTATTTTAAATGGAAATGGGGGTTTCTAAGTGCTCTAAGCTCAATAGTAATGTCTTTTTGGTCTCAAAGTGCTTAAAAAATAGAGCCCCCTAGATCTAATACAAAACCCTCTGAAAGAGAAAACACAGATCTGAAAACCAAATCAAGCCTCTCATAAATAGAATAGTGGTGTTGTGGTTCTACAACACACACCCCATTTTGATCAGAAATGGGGACCCCCTACTTTATTTTGAGTCATGTTCAGGTCCTAATTCAAAGATCTAGATTTTGATATAGAGTTTAGAGGAGAAGATGAGCCTTTTGAAAAAGCAAACAGTGCACTAGCGTACCTAACCAAGTGCACTGATGTGCCAAATGATAAGGAGGAAAAGATTTTTTTTTGTTGTTTTTTGTGTGCACTAGTGCAGCTCCATAGTCGTACAGCCATGCAACTATGGACCTCCATAGCACCTAAGTGGGTTAGGGTCTATATAACCCCAACCCCCCCCCCCTCTTCTCCATCTTACCTTGCTTGTTTTTTGCTTCCTTTGCACTCACCAAATCTTCATCCACACCTGCACACTGGGCTAGGTTTGCTTGCTCCCTACACCCTGCATACACAAGTTAAAGAATAATTGTGGTACACATCAATGTACCTCCCTAGGTGTGTTTATGTGCACCATATTTGCCAAAAAACATAAATACAAACAAAACAAAAATAAAAATGGGCAAAGTTAAGACTCACCACAATTGGGTGAGATAATGCGCACCCAATTTTCAATTAAAAACTTAAAAAGAAAACAAATTCAAAATTGAAGGTGTGCATTAGCTCACCTAACTAAGTACGCTAGTGTACAACCTCTAAACATGAAAAAAGACAAAACAACAATGCATTAACCTTTTGTTAAGGTGCACATTAGCGTACCTAATCAGGTGTGCTAATGCACACCTTATATTAAGGTGTTCATCATATTAAAGGTGCATCAAGTGCACCTTCCTAGTGTGCCTATTGCACATGTGTTTTGTATTTCTTTCTTTTAGAGGTCTAGTTCAAGTTTTTTTTCTTGTGTTTTTAGAGTAATTAGTTTTTTTCTCATATCAATTTCAAGGCATTACTTATTCATTTTTCTTCATGTTTCAAACTAATTGATGTGCTTTTTCTACAAATTTAATGGCATCTTCATCATCCTCCCTTAGTAAGAAAATGCCACACAAACCAGTAGTATTCAAATTCCAAGGCATTCCAACAAAATCATGCTTTCAAGACAACAACTCTAAAATTTGAGACACTAATTTGGGACATGCAAATTTGGGAGAATTTTTGAAGATATAAAACAAACCCACTAAGAGGTCCCAAATGATCTCTGCACTTATCTGGTCAGGGCTCGTCAATGCAGCATCACACCCAGTGTCAGTGCAGTCTTCAAAACTTATTATGACACTTGTAGAACATTTTGTCCCTGAGGAGAGGGTTGTAAAGAGCATAATAGGAGAGATCATTCTAGATCTCTAACCAAAGAACATTGAGAAAGTATTTCATCTCCTGAGGGTAGATCAATTCATTAGGCTAACATGTGAGCAAGTAGAAAGATGGTATTGGGACCACATTGAAGAGGCTTTAGAGATCATCCAATCTTCTTACCTTATAGAGAAGACTCCTTTGGGAAAGAAAAATAGCAAAGTGGATATGACCAAAGGATATATGAAAGAAGACATTGTGTACTCAATCATACTCTTGAGTAGAGTTATGGGTTTGCCATCAACTAGACACCTAAACATTTTCATGGTGCACTTTATTGAGACAATAAAGAAAGTTGAGATGCCATTGGACTGAGCTTCTAATCTCAGTCAAAATTTGTGAGAGTTGTTGGTGGCAGTAAAGAACAATAGGAAATTCTACATGACATCATACTTGGTGTACTTGTTACCTGCAAGAGAAACAAATTATCTAGGGCTATATAAGAGGGGTAGCATGCACGATGCGAATGCATGGCCATATATTGTGTACCCTCAGCTAGTAAAAAAAAGGCTTTTAAAGAAAAGAAAAGAGTATAGAATTAAAAATGATACTTTCATCTTTTCCATAATTTGATTCATAGAATGGGATTATGTGAAGAGAATATCAAAAGAAGCAATTGCACAAATATCACTAGTCGGAGCTTATTATATTCAATTTCCTACATTTACATATTTGAGGGTAGTGAGTACCACTATTTTCTGCATATGATAGAGTTCAAAAGCAACATAAGATATGTTGGACATAGCCTATGACTATAGGACCCTTTCAGGTGGATCAAAGACAAGACATTCCATCTTTTGAGTGTGAATGGGATCAATATCCTTTGGAAGAGTATAATTCCCCTCAGCCATATTTTGATAATATTGGAAGAGTACAATATTTGGCAAGTAAAACATTTCAACATGAAGAAGCTATTGAGGGTCATTGGATGAATGCAACAAATGACTATGATGTTCGTATTAGGGATTATTGTAGGATGACTTTGTATTTGGTAGAAAAGGCCTTGAAGATAAATATTTTATTAAAGATACTACAACAAGACTCATAGGAGTTACTATATCCTTTTTTCAACAAGGAAAAGATTGGTGAACAGCCTATTGTGAACACCGAGGTTGACAGAGAAGAAAACTCAAATATTAACCATAGGGTGATGCACATCATCAAAATAACACAGGATTGGATCAAGAAATCATTCAAACTTGATCTAATTCCAAAAATAGTAATTTTCCAAGCATTATCTCATCTAGACAAATGAAGAGGGAAAAAGGTCACCATCCCTACATTTATGGCTCAGTCACTAGTAAGGCCAGAGACGGTATACCAACTCAATAGGCCAGTTGGTTATTATAGAGCTCAAAAGGGTAAAGGTAAGGGCAAGAGGAAGAGGAATTATCATCAACAAGCCAAATTTGAAGAGGGAGAATACCAATGACTCTACAGGAAGGAGAGGAAAACATACAAGTGCTAGAGAACATAGAGGCCTCACAAGCCTTAGAGGATCCCCTTGTGCTACAAGATGCACCAGGCCAAATAGAAATAGAAACTGAGAAACAAGAGGTTCCCCCACCTTGGCAAGTAGAACAAGCCTCTCCCTAGCACCAAAGAGAAGGAAAATTAAGACTCTAGAGAAGAGGAGGCAAAAGGTTATCACTATTTTGTCAATTCTCAAACCTATTCTAAAAGAGAAAGAAGAAGAGGGTGATGAGGATGAAGAAGATAATTTTCCCTTGAGTTAGAGAACTCGACTAGCTAGAGCTACAAAGCAAGAATGAAGGAGAAGCTCTATGATTATGCCACCAACTATCCCAGATGAACCTATGCAGAAGACCACATCAGAGGATGAGATGTAGCAATGGATTGACAACCAAGATGTATAGGGCACTGATGTCTTCAAGATGTCAAATTTTGACTTTATGCTCTTGGGTACTAAGTTGGTCGGGGATAAGATTAGAGACACACCCACCAATCAACTTCAATAGGAGGATTGGACTCAAATGCCCCCTGAATCATAAGGACTTGAAAGGGTTCCCACATTCCAATTGCAGGTCACATTTTGTGTTGACAAGATATTGGCTATACCTCTTCCTCCAAGCATAGAAATTGAACAAGTTTAGACATAACATCAAAAAGAGCCACAACAAGTATCCATTGAGCAAGTGTTAGAAGAAGGATAGGAAAGTGAACAACCTCAACAAACTTCCCAGGATACAAAGGTGAGAACTATGGGCCCTATAGAAATGGAGATTATTGGTGAACAACCTTCACAAAGGGAGAGGACCTTAGAAAGGAGTGATAAGATGAAAGGTATAGCTGAACAAACTCCTTCATCCTCTAAACGTAAATCCCTAGTGCAAAATATTCCAAGGTGGCTCAAAAAAGAAATGATAAAAAATAAGAAACAACAGTTCACTACTAAAGAGGAGGATAAAATGGAACTAATAGAAATACTAAGGAAACCTAATTCACCTCCAAAGGATGCATGAGCATTAACCTTTTTCATGAGTGATTAGAATCAAGACCTTTTTGCTCACATGGCTATCCCTCCTCCAAAATAGAATGTTGAAGAACTAACTCCTAGGGATCATCAAATCTAGGAGATTATGCTTGGGAAGCCAACCTTGGAAACTACAAAGCTGATGGTCACTATAGGGATGAAGGAGGTGTTCAGAAGCTTGGAATAGGATGGGGCAGAATTGATAACACTTCAACAACAAAATTAAATACTTAAGGGATATTTGAGAAAAAAATTTGGCCTTTTGGATCCAAATAACCCCAAAGAGACTTTAAATGTAGCAATTTAGAGAAGGGATAGGGGAGTAGTGCAATTGGATGCATTTTTGGATGCTTGCCAACAATTGTGGGAAATTTTTGAGGAGAAAGGTGCACTAATTATCCAAGGGAATCTAAATTTTTTACATGTTATGCAAGAGAATATGGATAAGTTGGTAGCAATTTTGAACCAAGATTTTGGCTTAATGGATGAGGTGCATACCTAGGGAAAGGATCTACAGGAATTATAGGCAATCAAAGGCCAGAGGTATTGAATGTTAATGGATGTATATACAGCTGAGGAGCTAGATAAGATAGATGATTAGATTGAGAAGATAGTGGATAGTAATAAATTAATGGAATCATTACATGCAGAGATCTACAGGCTCAAGGACCAAGCCCAAGAGTGAATTTTGGAAGCCGAGAGACATTATAGTGATGCATGTCTGGATATTTTTGACGATGATGCATGAGAGAAGTTGATACCTATAGAGATAGTAGTTCAAAAATTTTGGAAATTTTTTGATGAGGTTTCTAATAATGAGGATAGCTGGCAAGCATTTAGAATACAGGAAGCTTTATTAGAGCTTGATACAAAACTTGAGGATTTTGTTGAAACCTATTTAGAGGTGGATAACTATAGGCAGAAAGTGAAAGATAAATATAATGCTTTAGATTTATTGGATGTGGTGAAAGTTACTGAGATAATTGAGAAATTCAAGGGCAAATATCCAAACATAGCTCTAGAATAGAGGAGAACAAAACCCAGAAGCTAGAATTTCATTTTTGACACTTGGTGAAATTTTGCATTTTTTGGCCTCTAAGGTGCATTACTGCACAACTGCACTAGATGCACTAGTGCACTTTTTGAAAAGTGTTTTGAAAGATTATTAAAGTCAAAGGTGTGCTACTATGCCAAGTTTACTTCTTCCAAGGTGCACTATTCCAAAGGTGCACCGACAATTAATTGTAAGTTCCAAAATTAGAGCTTTCCATGCATCAAAAATGCATTCTGACAGTAGTTTAACTTCGACAGACACCTAGTGAAGATGGAGCTTCTATTTTTGACACTTCAAGACACTTCTACATCAACTAAAGGCTCTCTTCTTATTTTCTCATGTATTCATTATTTTATAACATGTAAAGGTTTATGCATCCAATTAATGATATAAAAATAGATGGAGTCCTACTAAGCACCAGTTAGATAGTCAATTTGTACATGATTAGTTTTGTTTTATTAATTTAGAAGCATATGATTGCATAAAGATATCTCTCACACTCAACACAAATTAAGGAGAAGATTTCTTATAAATACAAGATTGTAATATGTAATTAGGGCCATCATTATTTTGTGAAAATATATGCTTTTGGTGCTTGCATTTGGAGTGTAGTGATTCTTGCCTAAGTTTGTTATGTTTTGTGAATGTATGTTCATGGAATGTAATTGAGCCAAAATTTTAATGTGTTATTTTTGGTTGTGTAATCTTTTAATTCTGGTGTTTTCTATAGTTATATAAATTTTGCTAATCTATCTAGTTTGAGAAGAGATCATCTATTTTTTTCTTTCATAGCTTTTTGTCTTGCATGAGCGCACTTTTCGTGGCCTTGCGATTTGATGAAAATTGAAACATCTTATGGTTGTTAATTTTCATCAACGATTGCATCAGTGGAATTCAGGAAGTGTTGCTCCTATTTTCATTGGTTACCTGCTGATTTTTTCAAAGGCTTAACTCACAAATGTGTTGTTTCCATAGCCTATGTCTATTAGGATTTTACTTTCATGTCATTTGCTTAAACCTTTTCTCACCCTATCTTTGTTATTTGCTTTACTAACCCTTGGTTGAACTAGGAATTCATATAGTTGCATTGTTAGATTGCATCCATCATAAAAATAGAAAATACAAAAACATAGTTTATTTTTGTGTGTTTTATTCTTTTGAAGCAGTGAACTGATTCTACATCTTATCTAAAGTTATTAGAACCAGCAAAGGCCTCCTCATGAACATTCACATTTATCTTCAACCGAGTGGATTCTAGTAGGTCATAAGATCACTTAGAACCTTGGAGTTGATCCCTAAGATTGAATTTTCAAGAGAGGAGTTCGAAAGGATTCCTATCATTAAGCATCGTGCAAAATGATAGCTCAATAGAAGTGGCGCTAGAAGGAGGGCCTTTTAACATTCAGATTAGAAGAAAAAAATTTCAAAACTTCAAAATTTTGCACTTTTTACAAGTTCTAAATTTTTTTTGAGTTTCTAAGATTTTAAGGTGTGCCACTGCACTAGGTGTGTTACTATGGTGGTGAGTTAAATTCTAAGGTGTGTCTCATTTTGTGAGAAAGTGTACTTTTGCATAGGTGCAATTTTTCCAGAATTGATGCAAACTAGAGGATTTTGATCCAGAATCCCTATTTCAGCGAGCTCTAAGATCTTCACCATGTGCACATGAGTTCCTTGAGCTTAGCCATTTTCACAAGCCCCACAATGACAAAGGAATACCTTGAATTCAACCACTTTCATTTAACATTTCATCATCTTCTTCAACTCCACCTCCACAATAATCACTTGGTGGACCACAAAATATTCCAACTGTTCCACCTCCACAACAACCACCCCTAAGTCCACCAAATCCTCCAATGCCCTTTTTTGCAAATGTTGTAGACTCACCCATCAACTTGACAAGTGTAGTCAACAATCTTCCTAAAAATCCTGAGAAGTTTTGCCCAAGGTTCATCTACGAAGAGACATGAACTATCAAAGATCACATTAAGGTGTTCAAGGAAATTTGCAACCAAAAGCATATTGCTAATAAGAATGTGGTTTTTTGCCTATTCCCCTACTCTTTAGGGGAAGTTGTCTTTAATTGGTATGTCAATCTACCACCTGAATGTATTGGAGATTGGACTAATTTTGAAAAAAATTCTTAGAACAATTCAAGACTTTCATCAATCTAATTGTACTACATCAACAATTCATATCAATCAAAAAGATCCAATTGAGATAGTCTCACGCTTCAACCATCACTTTCATAAGGCATACCACAAGTTGGAAATGCCATACACTATACTAGTTGAATTTGTTATTTATATTTACCTGAACGCTATGAATCATCTTACTGCTATTTTTCTAAGAAGACTTCCAGTAATGAATATTGACACATTGGATAAAGTCTTCACAAAATTGATCACCTTCACTAAGCAAGCTAATCCTAATGGAGGAGAATTGATGCTTCCAGCTCAACTTATTAAAACAATTCCAACATACCTTGTCAAAGCATCTACGATGTTGAGCCAATTCATACCTATGAATCTAATTCCATTACAACATGCACCTACTCCACAAAACCCTACTTTAACTAATCCAGGGTATGAACCTATGAAAGTTGCTTCCTTTGAACAAAAGGAAACAATTTCTACTGAGGCAAACAACAATTTTGCCTCCAAATTTGGCCAAATGAAAAAGACCATGTTACAAATGAACAATGAGTTAAATTGTTTAAGGTTGGCACAAGGAAAAAATAACTACTTCCAAAGAAACAATGTTGGTCCTTAGAACAACAATTATAATCAGAACTACAATAGGAACTTTGTTGGAAATAATAATGTTGGACGGAGGAAATGGCTCCAATCCTCTTGATCATAACTGTAGACACCTAAAAACCTTTAGAAAATAAAGTATTTTTATTTTCTGAAAAAGTCCTGATGACATCATCATTTATTAATTTATTTATTTATTTTTATGCCATTAAATCCCTTTATCTTAATTAAAAATATTTAATTAAGGAATCCCTCCCAAAAATGTTTAAATCTTATTTAAACATTATTTCCTTATTTATTAATTATTTAATTAATAAATTAACCAAAAAACCCAAAATAAATAAATAAATTATTTTTTGCCCAAAATTTGGCCAATTTCCTTACGACCACTAACCTCTTCCAAAATATTCTAAATCCTTCTTTAATTTTGATTAAAGGCTAATCCCATCATTTCCTA
The DNA here is from genome assembly GCA_028749045.1 of Cupressus sempervirens. Classification (NCBI taxonomy): domain Eukaryota; kingdom Viridiplantae; phylum Streptophyta; class Pinopsida; order Cupressales; family Cupressaceae; genus Cupressus; species Cupressus sempervirens. Next base: position 197,327,600 of record CM053788.1, read on the forward strand.
CCCCTAATCCCAACTCAAAATATTTAATTAAGATTAAATATTAATCCTCATGTTTATTAAAAAAGTTTTAATAAATATCTCCTCAACCCAAACCCTTGAAATAAATAAAACTTTATTTATTTCTTAAAAATCTAATTTATCCTCATCCTAAGAAGTTCTAGACTCTTCTAGAAAGTTTTCATCCTCTTCCTAGGAAATTCTAGACTATTCTAGAAAGTCTTTATCCTCATCCAAAGTCTAGACTCTTCTAGAAGATGTCTTTAAACCTAATCCTAATCCCCTCCTAACCTTGTCACATTCCCTGAAAAATGGGTTAAGACTTAATAACCCAAGCCAAAGTTAACAAATATCTCCTCCTTCACCCACCCTCATTAAATGCCATCCACTTGCCTATCCCTAAGCTAATCCTAAACCATCCTAATCCATCCTCTAATCATTTGCACAAGCCTAAGCAAGCTTAAAACCTTTCTAATCAAGTACAAGTCAAAATTGCTCTCATCTCCCTCAAAATATCTCAACCATAAAAGTTTATGAAGTCCACTAGGCCATAAATGACTCTTCCAAGCCCTTTTATTGCTCTTACAAGCCATTATGAGAGTCTTTATGAAGATTTTATCCCTTGAGCCTCCTTTGTTAACTCATCCTTCCCCTTTCCTCCATCCTCTCACCCTGTGACATGTGTCACTCCCTGATTGGCTGTAAGGAAGCACAATCCATGTGCTCTCCTCTCATGCAATCTGAGCCCTCCATGAGATTTTTCCCATCCTTGCATCTTAGCCCTCAATCCCTCAAGCCTCTTGCCTATAAATTGGATCCTTCCCCTTTGCAAAATAACACAATCCATGAAGTAAATTCATAATGCCATTTTAAGAATCCATTTTACATCAAAACCATACACTCACACCCAAATTCTAACTCCATTTGAAGCCCTTTTTGAAGCATAAAGCTTGAGCATACATCCTATCTATTTAGACAAAGCTACTCAACAAGAGAGCTTCTCATTGAGAGAGCCCATTAATGGCTCATATTCTCAATTGAGAGCCCATCTTAGTCTATCTTGAAGTTTATAAATTTTTTTTAGTTTGTAGAAGCTTTATTTAAATTTTGTTTCTATTAGCATACTAACATTGCTCATATACATTTTTGGCACGCCCGGTGGGACCCCGCATGGGTTATCTTCATTAGCTTTTTTAGTCAAGTTTTGTATGTCATTTGCTAATTTTGGCTAATTTTGCTTGTTTTTTGTGATTGGTAGGATTGTATAAATTGGTTTTCTAGGTCCACATGAGCATGAAGAAGACAAAGGAACTCATAGTCTATCTCATAGTATTTGCAGATTTTTCAAGCTTATAGGTGAACAAAGCACTTGGAATTCTTCTTCCTCTTCTTGTCTATATTCTTCTTATTCCATCTACTTCTTCTTCTTGTTCTTGTGGGAGATCTTGGCCATTTTTTTTTAAGGAAGCAAAATCATACACACTTCTTTTTAGTGCTTAAAATGAACCCCCAATTCATACTTAAATCCATTAAAAACTAAAAATTTGCAAAAAAGAAAAAATCTTTTAACAAGTGAAACTAAACCAATCCAATCATTTGCATCCTTGCAACATCAAGGTTTTACATGCATTCATGCAAAGTTAGGAACACTTCATTTTTGGGAATTTAAAAAGAACTTCAAGTTTCCATTTCAAAAGGTTCAAAATCAACACTAAGTGCACACTAAAATCTACATCAAACTCAAAGCATCAATCAAGGATAAAATGAACCTCATTTGCAAATATTTTAAAGTTTTTTTAAAAATCTCATGAAAACTAAGAGTCCTAAATGGTTGCCAAAAATTGTCCTAAAAGCTTTGTTATTTGTTCCAAACAAATGTCTTGTTTCAAAGTCTTGAATGTTTCTTAGGTTTTTCATGCATCAAAACAATCTAGGAATATCATTTTTGGGCTTAAAATATGCAAACTAGAACACAAAATCTTGAATGAAAACCAAAGTACAAAGATTCATTTTCACTTTTGAGTCCAAAACAATCTTGAATGATCTAAGGTTAAAACAAAGCATTTCAAAGTTCTTAAAACAACACACAAAATCTCAATCTTGAATGCTCAAAGGAAAAAACTTGAATGTTTAATCACTTGTCTTTGAATGCATGTTGCTAAAATCACTCTTGAGTGCCATGGATTAAAATCAAGTTTTTTTTTTTTTATGAATGCATGATTAAAACAACAAATCCAATCTTGAATGCCATAGATCAAATAATCATCTTTTGGGGCATAAAAAAAATCCACATTTTTGAAATCTTCTAAGTTATAAAAACTAATAAAGACGCTTTGAGTAAGTTTGTAGTTCGACTCACCCTCTTTAATCACCCATCAATTTAACCATTGGTTGCAATTTTAGTGCCTTCTATGGGGATGGGTCTACCTAAGAGGGTGTTAAGTGCTCCACACAAATCAAACTCCACTCACTTGGGTTTTTAGTGATTTTTCTAAGTTAGAAAATTCCTTGAATTCACATTAGTCTCGCTAACACTTCATTTGGGAATAAAAATTGAACAACTCTTGACGTGGAGGGCCTCTAGGCGTGCGCTTGACAAATCGAGTTTCACATATCTTTGTTTTTCACTTAAAACAAACTCACACTCAATCTTGAATGCCTAACAATCAATGAACATCGCATGGTTTTGATGCATTTTCAATGACGCTTACATTTCTTATGTTGACAATCTCTCGACTTCCATTATTCTAACGATGCTGTCAAATTGGAATGAACATTGTATGCCATAATCACAAGTGTCTTCAATCATAGCTTACAAAATCTAAATCATCAATTGGAATGAACGCGTGTCTTTTAAAGCCCAAGATCATGTATGTGGTCTTATTTTACACTTTTTAGGAGGCCTTCTTGGGGATTTCATCACCCCTTGGGATGACCACACCTCCAGCATTCCGCCGGAGTATAAAAATTGGGAGGTGAATCCAAAGACACCTCTCTTGGAATCAAAATTTTGTCACTCAGGCTAAGCCTCAAGGAACTTTATGCCCTTGAGAAGTGAAAGAGGAGAAGTGGGTTACCGCTCCTCTCGGCTATGTGACATCTTTTTGGTTTCATCTATGAATTTGGGCCTTACGTACCTTGTGTATATCGAGGACTCCTTAGCTATAGCAAATTTCATCCTTGTAGAAAGCTTCCTAGGATGTTGGTGTGTTTGACATGCTTGCTCCAAAATTTTGTCTGCTTGTTTTTTCATAGCTTTTGAATGAATGTTTGCCAACTTTGGTCAAAATCCCAAAAAAACAAAAATCTCCTAGCTCAAGGCATACTTAGCGTAGTCACTGCCTCATCAGAAAATCATCCAAGCTCCCCTGCTGCAATCGAATCTATCTAGTTCCTTGCTTTAGAACAATCCCAAAATCCAAAGTCTCTCCAAATCATCCCCCCCAGCCAGCTAGCAACCCAATCCAAAATCACACCCAAGCCTTTAGAGAGTTGTGGTCATTCTGCTAGAATTTGCTATCCAATCAATCTGACCAATCCACCAGCCTCACCAAGGTTATCCCTTTGATAGAGCTTTGTCTAGGGTAATCTAGCTTTGTCACTTGTTATCCCTCATCACCTTGAGCTAAAGGTTGGGATCCACAAGTGATCAATCTCGTGTCATGCCCATAGGACCATTAGTCTATCCTTAAGTTGACACAATCTCCACCAATCCTGAACATAGGAAAGCAAAACTCTCACTTTTTGACAGCATACCCTTGAAAGTCTTCCATCCACAGGAAAGCCAAAAATCTCTAGCCAATCCTCCTTAGGTCTGTCATATAGCTTTGACTCTCCCTAGGAAATCTTTCATCAGCCAATCCAAAATTTGAGCTTAATCCAAATCTGACCATGAGCTTCCATGTTCATCCATATGCAAGACCCCATCCCCATCAAACTCATTAGCAAAGCATGAAGTACCAATCCTATCATGATGTGTTCGGTCGTATTGTCCTTGCTCATGCCACCTCCTATTCCAATGATGATGAAAATCTTGTTGACTATGAAGGGTATCTTGAGAGCCTTAGAAACATTCCACCAACCATCCCCCAAAATCCAAGAGTTATTCCAAACTATCTAGTCATGCCATCTAATATCCCAGCTTCTCCTCCATCACCCAATCAACCAAGCTTCCAATATTCCACCCCCATCACACTAGCTATTCTTGTCAATCCACCTCCACCTCCAACACATGAGTCTCCAAGGAATCTCCTAGAGGAAATGCAAGAAAAGTCGCCTCCAGCAGTTGATAAGCTATGTCATCTAATCCAACCATGTGAAGTAGTCAATGATGAAGCTTCCCCATCTATAATATCACCTCCATCTCCCATTGCTATCATCCCCATATCATCCATCAAATTGCTTTAAATCCTTCCACTTCCCACAAGCATCAAAATCCCACCATCTATCAAAACCCTCCAAATCCTATCCACATCACCTCCAAGCATTTCCAAAATCTCCCATAATGACCCTTATGCGTCCATCTTCTACTCACCCATCTCCACTACTAAATCTCCCATCTATCCATCTGCTGCCTTTGAAGAGTCCATCCCTTCACCTCCTATCGCACCATCCACTCCAAACCAATCCTATCAAGATCTTGCCCAAAAGCATGTTGACATCCCCCAAAGCATAAATGAAGATATCATCATACCATGTCTTCCATCCATAGTGCACTCACTATCCCCTCCATCTCCAAAACCTCAAGCCATAGCTCCTCTACTGCAGGATATCTTTTCATCCCATCAGCTAAATCAAGATCCTATCCTACCATCTCCTCCACTCCATGCTTCCATCTTACCACCTATCCAAGCTATTTCACCATCTATAATATACCCTCTTGGTTCACTTACATTCATCCATAGTGGCCTCCTCTCAGCAGAAGAATTAAGAATAGTATCTCCCTATTGTAGTACATCTGATAAAGCACTTCCACCATTTTTTGCAAGAAAAAAGTATCCTCAACTAGTTCAAATGCTCAATCGATGGCATTATCAAGGTCAAGGTTTAGGACCACAAGAGCAAGGAATCAGAAAGCCTATTATTGCACAAAAAAATCTAGGATTTCATGGTCTTGGATATGTATCCAAAGGCTCACCATCTAAAGGTGTTGGTACACCACACCCCCAAACCAAGCCTATCTCCAAACCCCCCATGCCAGCCTCCCATCACTCCTTTAAGAAATCTTATGTCATCCCCCCTCCACCATCTTTGCAACCTAAAACAACCTACCATCCTCCATCCTCCTATCAGCCATCATTCAAATCCTATTACCTCCATTCCTATGCAAGATCAGAAAAGGCACATATCAAGGCACATCATCCCCCTACACGCTCTTCCATATCCTCTCCATCTCACAAAACTTCTCCTAACCATCTTTCCAAAGTTTACCATAGCAATGCAAATGCCAACTTCAAAATGCATAAAGCTAAAAATCCACATCCTAGGCAATCATATGTCTATTCTAAAAGACATACTCCAAAAAGGAAAAATCCAATCAAAGAATGCAAAATAATGCAAAAGCCTATGAAAAGAAAATTCAAAACCATGTGGATCCCAAAGAAAAAATTTGAAACCCAATGCATAATGGCATCCACCATTGCTAATCCTCCATCCAGTGACTCATGTCCACCATCTCCTAACTCCATCTTGGGTGCTTATATCCCCAAGTACGCTTCCACAACTCCTCCATCATGCCCGCATCTACCATCTATCCCCCATATGCTCTTTTCACACCCGTCCCAACATGTGCCAATGTTGCTCTTGCAAGCATCCCCATCTCATGCTCCTTTCCAACCTTTTCATCCCTCCATCTCCTACTATCAATCCCATCTAATCCAATCTATTGCATAAATCACACATCTGGTGTACCAACAGCTAGCAACAAAATTGAACATTCCAACAGCCAGTGAAAAATCCCAAAATAGCCAAAATAGCTAAAGAAAGCCAAAATCATTCCAGCTAAGTCCAAAGTCAAAAATTCAAGAAAAATAAAGAAAAATAAAGCGTCCATTAGTGAAAACTTGGCAATTCAGGTGCCTTGGACAAGTACCATGATGAAAACTTGGCAAACAAGCATCATGTGTAATCCTGCCATCCCCAGCTTAGCCTATCACCCTCATGCTTTTCGTCATCTCTTGACATCAAACTCCATCTTCTAATCTATCCACCTATCCTCCACCCTCCATCTTCCATCTCACACCATCCACTTATCTCCTGCAGCTTCAGCCAACCATCCCCGCTATCATCCATCTCCCTAGCCCCTTTAGCTTTTTCCATCCTAGCTTCAATCCTATCACATCCATCATAAGACCTCCTTCCGTATGTTATCTTCTAATTAGGGGCACTATATTCCTTGGAGATCTTGTCTTGTCCATCCTCCCTTGTCATTGGTATCTAGCTCTAGGCTATCCTCATGAAAACCCAATGTCATCTCTTTATATCCATCATAATCCTAGCTATCTACCATCCCATCCAGTCATCTCATCCTGCTCCTCTAGCTATCCTTGGTCACTAAATCTCTCATCATCATTGGATGCATCCTGCCAAATCCATATCTTTTTCTATCACCCCACCCTTAGCTTTCGCATCTTGCACAACATCGAACCATCCCGCTATCCTATCATCTTGAGCTTTTGCCTGCTCGTAAATATATTGGTCAGCTTCAGCTTGTAAATATCTTGGTTCATCAGCTTGTACATCCTCTTTAGCTTAGTACCATTGTATCTATCTAGCTTTTGTGTTAGTTCCTCCTTGATTAGCATCTTGCACACATCGCACATCTTGGTTAGCTATTCCAATGCATCCTTTAGCTAGATCTCCTGTCACCAAAGTGTTATCCTTCTTAGTTCAGCTTGCCAGACACATCACTCACCTAGATCCATCGGCTTAGGTGCTCTCTAATAGATCCTTGTAGGATATAGCTTTCCTCATGTCTGATCTTGGTCTATTAGTACCTCGTCCTACCCATCTCGTTGGCAAACGGTTCTCTTTTGGATTTTCACTTTCTTTTGATTTGGAATCTTCCCTTTTGGGTCTTGAAGTATCTTTTTCAGGCAATTTTTTTGTTCCCTTCTCAAGGTTGCCATGATCTTCCATATCATGGTATGCTACAAATGGGGCACTCTGAGTGTATGGTTTTGATCAAGTCTTTCATTTGTTTCTTTTTTGCTTGTGGGTTACCCAGTGTCGATTCCACACTGTTTCCTCTGGGTTTCATGTGTGATGCTGAGGCAATCCTTGTGTGTTTGTTTCAAGTTAGTCTGTCAGTCCTCTGGACAGTTGGTGAAAAGGCCTTGATGTTCTTGGTAACCTTGGCAATTAACCAACAGTCCTATAGCAAATCTAGTACTCAACTACATGGTGGTACTTCTCTTTGAAGTATCCCCCTGCTCAAAAAGCTTCAATGGTTTTCCTTCATCTCCATTATCCCCCATCCATATCCAACATCTCTCTCTCCTACCCCAGCTTATGCATCAGTATCTCTTTGAATCACTCCTCACCTTTAGGTTGAGGGATCCACGATCCTAGTCTTAGGGATCCACTAATACAAATCAATCCACCAAGCCTCATCTTTCGAGATCTACAATCCTAGTCTTAGGGATCTCCGAAACCCATCTTCCGCCAATTTGACTCTTTGAAATCCTACTACATCAGCTTTTTAATCCCCTCATCCATCTCCCCATCCTGGATTCCTTTTATAGCACTCCGCTCCTTCATCCTCTGCAATCCCTGAGATCTTAAGCTTGCTTCCTCTTGTGCCTCTGATTCTCCCTTTATCATTCTCCCATAGTGAGAGTTTGAGCTAACTAAATCTCTTCTCTTAAGCCAATCTGAGTTTCCTTTCTCATCCGAGATTCTTGTACTTTTCAAGAAGTCGTCGAGCCTTACTTTCTCTCCCCGCTGCCTTCTTGAGGGGGCATCTTGCAGTCCATTCTCTCCTCTTCTGCTCTAGCTTTGGGCATCTTATTTTCTTATCTTTGATGCCATGCCGCTTGTGGCATCACATCAAAGATGGGCAAAATGTAGACACCTAAAAACTTTTAGAAAATAAAGTATTTTTATTTTTTGAAAAAGTCCTGATGACATCATCATTTATTAATTATTTATTTATTTAATTTATTTATTTATTTTTATGCCATTAAATCCCTTTATCTTAATTAAAAATATTTAATTAAGGAATCCCTCCCAAAAATGTTTAAATCTTATTTAAACATTATTTCTTTATTTATTAATTATTTAATTAATAAATTAACCAAAAAACCCAAAATAAATTTAAAAAATTATTTTTTGCCCAAAATTTGGCCAATTTCCTTAAGACCACTAACCTCTTCCAAAATATTCTAAATCCTTCTTTTATTTTGATTAAAGGCTAATCCCATCATTTCCTACCCCTAATCCCAACTCAAAATATTTAATTAAGATTAAATATTAATCCTCATGTTTATTAAAAAAGTTTTAATAAATATCTCCTCAACCCAAACCCTTGAAATAAATAAAACTTTATTTATTTCTTAAAAATCTAATTTATCCTCATCCTAAGAAGTTCTAGACTCTTCTAGAAAGTCTTCATCCTTATCCTAGGAAATTCTAGACTATTCTAGAAAGTCTTTATCCTCATCCAAAGTCTAGACTCTTCTAGAAGATGTCTTTAAACCTAATCCTAATCCCCTCCTAACCTTGTCACATTTCCTAAAAATGGGTTAATACTTACTAACCCAAGCCAAAGTTAACAAATATCTCCTCCTTCACCCACCCTCATTAAATGCCATCCACTTGCCTATCCCTAAGCTAATCCTAAACCATCCTAATCCATTCTCTAATCATTTGCACAAGCCTAAGCAAGCTTAAAACCTTCCTAATCAAGTCCAAGTCGAAATTGCTCTCATCTCCCTCAAAATATCTCAACCATAAAAGTTTATGAAGTCCACTAGGCCATAAATGACTCTTCCAAGCCCTTTTATTGCTCTTACAAGCCATTATGAGGGTCTTTATGAAGATTTTATCCCTTGAGCCTCCTTTGTTGACTCATCCTTCCCCTTTCCTCCATCCTCTCACCCTATGAAATGTGTCACTCCCTGATTGGTTGTAAGGAAGCACAATCCATGTGCTCTCCTCTCATGCAATCTGAGCCCTCCATGAGCTTTTTCCCATCCTTGCATCTTAGCCCTCAATCCCTCAAGCCTCTTGCCTATAAATTGGATCCTTCCCCTTTGCAAAATAACACAATCCATGAAGTAAAGTCATAATGCCATTTTAAGAAGCCATTTTACATCAAAACCATACACTCACACCCAAATTCCAACTCCATTTGAAGCCCTTTTTGAAGCATAAAGCTTGAGCATACATCCTATCTATTTAGACAAAGCTACTCAACAAGAGAGCTTCTCATTGAGAGATCCCATTAATGGCTCATATTCTCAATTGAGAGCCCATCTTAGTCTATCTTGAAGTTTATGAATTTTGTTTAGTTTGTAGAAGCTTTATTTAAGTTTGGTTTCTATTAGCATACCAACATTTCTCATATACAATAACAACAATTTCCAAACATAGAATAGAAAATGGAACACTCGTCCCAATAATGGGAGCAGTCCTATAGACAACAATAACAACAACAACCGTGTTTAGTATATAGATATCAATCGGTATGACAATGGTCAAAATGCATCTAACAATGATAGTTTGTATTATAATGGGAATCAAGAGATGAATTAGAGTTCACAAGTAAATTGTAATGCCCCTCTTGTATAGTTTAATGCTATGCTACTAGAATCCTATGATTCTACACGGAACGTACAGGTAGAACAACTAGCCAATGAAGAATTTTCTTTTCCATTTAGTCAAGAACTAGACATCCAGCTTGAAGAGATGTTTTCTTTTTGCAATGACAATCAAAATACATACAATCTGAGAAGTAGAAAAGAATCTATGACAGATGGAATCCCTCTAGGACTACAACCAACTCCTCTTGATCCAAGAGCAAGTAACAATCTGGTACCAATTAAGCCACCTCATGGGGGACAACAAAATCAGAACCAAGGAATTGTCCCAACAATCCTGAAAAATCTAGCTTGGTCTACTGAGAAATATAGTGCGATAGAACAATTGAAATGAACAAAGGCCAACATGTCTATGTTTGACATGCTGTGAAATTATCCTCAATAGCAAGAAGCGTTGGTGAGAACTTTGGATCATACAAAGATACCCCATAGTACAAATATTATTTCTCAAAAGACAATATCTCAACAAGCCAATGCATCAAAGGTGATGCCAACTATGTTCAAAGAAAAGGTTGAGGTGCCCCCATTTCTACTTAGCGTCAAGATATATGGGAAGAATCTTCATAATTGCCTAACTAATTTAGGAGCCTTGTGTAATGTTATGCCATTTTCAATAGCACAAAGGTTGGGAGTTATTCCTCAGCCTTCTAATCAGATAGTGATACAATTGGATAAAATAGAGGTAAAATTCATTGGTGTGTTAAAAGCCATTCAGATATAGTTGATGGTTCACCCTCAAATTCAAGATGACATTGATATACATGTGGTTGATATTCCTAAAGCTTATGGATTTCTACTAAGAAAACAATGGACAAAATGCCTCAGGGGGTGGTTTTCCATAGATTTTACTCAACTTTGGTTACCATGGAAAGGTTTGAAGAATCAAATCAAGATAGATGCAGAGCCAAAGTTAAAAAAGATGATTACATAATACAATGCTCTGAATGAGGTAGCATTCTTACAAACAAATTTGGGCTCCTATAAGGTGATGGCTTTTGATATGACTTTGATCAAAATATTAGATGATCAAGATATGGAATCCAAGATTTCAACCCAAAAAGATGAGGTCGTGACATAATTCATAGGCAACATGATGGCTAATTTACAATGTCTAGGAGGAGAAGCTGACCCCAATATCCTCCTACTTCCAGGATTTTTCCAATTGCATAAAGTTAGCCATTTAGAGTTTGAATATTCATCTTGCCAAGAAGCAGTCACTAAGGTATTAACATAATTGATGAGACTAGAAAAGAGCAATGGTCCAAAAAATGAACTCGTAGAGAATCAGAATCTTATAAATATATATGAATCTCTGGAAAAGGTTGAAGAGGAAACTGAAGATCTAAATGAATTGTACAACAATACCTCTTCAAATGATGGAAGTTTTTCTTCTCCTCCATCTGGAATGATCAAAGTTCAAAGAAGAAGGTAGTACGTGAAAGGCCAAGTATGGACTTTAGTATTCATCCATCCTAAACCAAAAATGGATGAAATTAAAGATTTGGTAAAGGAAATTTAGGACAAATAAGAAAAACATACACTCCTAATATCAAGGAATAATAATGGAAAATCACTATGTCCACCCCACAAAAGACTACAATGGGTACCTAAGAGACAATCCTTCCAGGCCTAAGTAAAAGAGAAGCTAAGGATGAATAAACATAAGGTTAGAAAACTCAAGGAAAACCCAATTTGATCACTTTTCTTCGATAGTTCCAAATGCAAATCAGGAGCTAGTGCAAGTATTGAGCTAATCAATCCAAAAGGTAAGTCTTTCTATGTAGCATATCAATTATAGTTTAGATGTACTAATAATGTTGTAGAATATGAAGCATTGATCCAAGGACTTCTTTTAGCACTTGAGAAATGAGTCACAACTCTCATAATCAAAGGAGATTCTCAATTGGTCATACGATAAGTGAAATCTATATACACTTGCAATGACAAGAGGTTGTTGGCTTATAGAAAAAGAGTATGGGATTTGATGGATGATTTTGAAGCTTTGAACATAAAGTCCATTCCAAGAAGGAAAAACTAGTGCATTAAAACCAATTGAGAGAACTAAATTGAAATGATTTTTAGTTGAATTAGTTTTTGCTCCATCTATTCTAGACAATATCACAAACTTTCAAGTGTTTCAGGATGATCAACATATACTCAAACTTATTATGTGTAATGACCACTTTAAGGGGCAATAAATTGATGACACTCTAGATGAAAAACCTAAGGATAATGAACCTGAAGATGAAGATGGTATCCAAAATTTGAAAAAAAATACTATTCCTAAGGGGATGATTGAGTTGGAATGCATTTTTTATCATGATGAATTAGAACTTAACATAAGGACAACTGAAGAGAAAGGGATTGAGGAATGTGATTTGTACAATTTAGGTACTGATGATGATCCTAAAAATGGTAAGGATCAAGAAAATGTGCAATGCACAAGAAAGAGAAGACATGTTTAATTTACTTACAAAGTATAAGGATGTTATTGCTTGGAGCTAAGAAGAACTAAAGATGTATGATCCCATATTATTATGCATGATATTCCACTCAAACCATATGCCAAACCTTTCTAAAAAAGGAAAAGGCCTGTTAATCCTATCCTTGAACCACTAATACTAAAGGAGGTCAAGAAGTTACTTGATGCCAAGATCATTTCCCCCATTCATCACTCTACGTGGGTGGCTAATTTGGTTCCTATGTGGAGAAAGATTGGGGAGATTCATCTTCGCATGGATTTTCATAATTTGAACCTCGCATCTCAAAAGGACAACTAACCATTGCCTTCACTAGATGAAGGTTTGTAAATTGAAAATGGTTCAAAGATGATGTCTTTCTTGGATGGATATTTGGGTTATTATTAGGTAATGGTTGATGAAGAGAATAGGCTAAAGATGACCTTCACAACTAAATGGGGAACTTTTGCCTACAGAAGAATTCCTTTTGGATTGATTAACGCGGGGGCTACATTTCAACAAGCCATGGACAAAGCTTTTAAGGGACTGATAAACAAGTGTATATTTATATACATGGATGAATTAAACTATCTTTTCAAAGGATCAAAGCACTCACATAGCTGATTTAAGATAGGTATTCAATAGATGCCATAAATTTAGTATATCTCTCAATCCCAAGAAATGTTTGTTTGGGGTCACCAAGGAAAAGCTCCTAGGTCACATTATCTCTAAAGAGGGAATCTCCATTGATCCTAATAGAATTGAAGCTATTCTAAACTTATCATCACCTCATAGTTGAAAATTACTTAAGTCTTTCTTTGGTAAGATAATTTTTTTGTCAAAATTCATGAGTGGATTCGCAAAGATAGTCCATCCCCTTAATGATTTACTCAAAAAGGGGGCTAAAATAGAATTGGTTCTAGAGATTAAGAAATAATTTAAGGATATCAAAGTGGCCATTTCCAAAACTCCAATACTGGTAAGTCCTAACTATGAGCTTCCTTTCAAAATTGTATTCCTTTGCTTCAAAACATTCATGTGCTAGGATTCTAACCCAGAAGAAGGAAAAGAAGGATGAAAGACCTATTACTTTTATGAGTTGCCCTATGAAAAATGCCAAGTTGAATTATTCCAACCTTGATAAATAGTCTTTTTCTTTAATCAAAGTGGTAAAGAAGTTCTACCATTACATACTGAGAAGCAAGGTGTATGCAATTGTACTTGATCTTGCAGTGAAGACATTATTGATTCAAAATGAACTTGGTGAAAGATGAGGGAAATGGATGGTGATGCTGCAAGAATTTGATCTAGAGATCCAACCTATGAGATTAGTTAGAGTTCAAGGGTTATCAAAAATGACAGTAGATAACCAAATTAAAGATGAAAAGAAGTTCAAATTTGACAATGAAATAGATACAAAAGATCAAAAGAAGATGGTTGTATCTCAAGTCAATATTGGTCAATGTGTAGTGATAGATGTCTAGTACCAAGATATTGTTTATTATCTTTTACAAAAAAAGTTCACAACATAGGGGACTCAAAATGGAATGAGAATCCTATATGTTGCATGATAGAAAGTTATACAAAAGGAACTATGAAGGAATCTACCTGAAGTGCTCGGGATATGAGGAAGTAAAAGAAGTTTTGAAACAATTTCATGATAAGTATAGTATAGGGAATGGTTCACTAGAAGCAACTACTCATATGATTTTAAGATCAAGTTATTTTTGGCCCACAATATTCAAGGACATTTTTGAGCATGTACGCACTTGTCATATTTGTCAGAATAGTGCTAACAAGGAAAGACATCATGTGATGCCATTATAACCGGTGTTTGAGATATGACTCTTCACAAAGTGGAGGTTGGATTTTATTGGTCCAATCAATCCACCTTCATTAACTAGACACACTTTTATTCTCATGGCTACAAATTTTTGTATGCGATGGATAGAAGCAGAGACATTCAGAAACTGCACTGCTAAGGTGGTAACAGACTTCTTGGAAGAACACATTGTTACTAGATTCAGGATGTCATTCTCCTTAATGTGTGATAATGGATCAGCTTTTGCATCAGTGTTCCTAACTCAATGGGCATTTGAAAATCAAGTCATTATCAAGTTCTCTTCAAATTATTACCCACAAGGGAATGGTGTCGCAGAATCTATGAACAAGAACTTGATCACAGTAATAAGATGTTTGTTGAAGGAGAATCCTAAAGATTGGCATACTCAACTCAAATATGTGTTATGGATAGACTAAGTTAGGGTCAAGAATGCTTTGTAAAAAGCTTCATATTTGCTTATTTACAAACAAGAGCCAGTATTCCAACTTAATCTTAGGATTCCTATTTTGAAATTCATGAGTGGGTATGTTAAAGATGCTGACAAAGTACAAATCAAATTGATGAATCCTTTATAGATGGATGAAAATGGACAGCTACTATGGAGCACATGGCTAAACATCAAGCTATCATCAAGAGGTGGTTCGACAAGATGGCCACAATAAAATCCTTCAGAATATCCAACCTTGTTCTACTTTGGGATAAGACAAAAGAAAAGCTAGGTAGTCACATTAAGTTCCAACACTTATGGATTGGTCCCTATCAGATTGCAAAAATTCTTAGAGAAAATACTTTTAGTCTAAGTTCCTTACAAGGGAAATTGGTTTCATTTCCCATCAATGGGCAATTTTTGAAACATTATTTTGAAGCCTAGAAGCTTGTAAAAAAAGGGGGGGTAGATAGATTTCATTTCTGCAAGTGTAATTTTTTTTGCAACTATGTTTCTTTTAGTTGCATGTTTTTTTTTCAGTTGCATGTTTTCTTTCAGTCATGTGTTTTTTTTCAAAGTTGTGTCAGTCCAGGGGGTAGATGCATTTGAGATTTTATCTTGACATATCTTATTAACTACTCTTTTGGTTTTGATTTTAGGAGGAGGTATTTCTTTGTCAAAATATTTTGATGATTTTGTGTCTTATACCAACTGAGAAATGCATGTTACTTGTAGCAATACAGGACTTTTAGTCTTGAATTTAGAATCATAGATCAACAAGTTCTCAACACTTTGCAAATTTAAAGATCGATTATCTTAGGTGTTATCGAACTAAGGTTGAAGATAGCAAAGAATGATCCAAGTCCTATTGGTTCAAATAGAAGGGTCTTCTCAAAGGAATTGCTAAGGTCATTGTTTGGCATGAGAGTTTCCAAAAAAAATTAAGGAGGAACGCAAGGGGTATTCACCAAAGATCGAATCCAAGAAATGACACAATGTCTTGGCCACATAGTCTAAGTGTGGTCATGATATAAAAAAAGAAGAAGAAGAAAGATGAGAAGGAGTGTGTTAAGACTAAAGGATTATAAAAGGTCTAAAAGGGGTAATCACATAAATTAGGCTATGCACTTGAAATAAGCTATCCAATACCTAAATATTGCTTCATCAAGGAATCAAATGGTGACATTATGGACTTCATGGAGCAAGGATTCAAAGGATTGCCAAGGAAAATTAAACAAAAGTGACAACCCACTAAGAGCCCTTGAATTGATTCTCTCATCTAGTCAGAAAAAGGATCGACAAATAGCTTTTTTGGAAATTCTTATGAATGAGCTAGATGGGGTGGAAGATTGTTTTTGAGTTGTCAAAAAAATTGATAGACTTCATTTTGAGATGTTGAAGGAAATCAATACATGGACCACACACTAAACTTGTAGCTTGAAGATTCTAAGGTTTTTGACTACAAAGAAACTTGAAATATGCTTGGAATGATTGGGATTCAATTGGCGTTTGACACACATCGAAGGAATGTTTGTTGATGAAGAAATCTCTTTGTCATTCCGTCCTTTTTTGTTGGGGCTATTTTTTGTGGTTCCATAATGTACACCCCATTTTGATCATAAATGGGGACCCCCTACTTTATTTTTTAGTTAATTGAAACCCTAGTGTGGGGTTGCAGTCCTTTAGGTATTTTTCCTGGTGCTTTGAGTCATGTTTGAGTCTTAGTTCGAAGATCTAGATTCCAAAATAGGGTTCAGAGGAGAAGATGAGCCTTTTGAAAAAACAAAAGGCACATCATCACACCTAATCAAGTGTGCTGATGTGCCAAATGATAAGGAGGAAAACTTTTTTTTTGTTTGATTTTGTGTGTGCTAGAAAAACTTCATAGCCGCACTACTATAGACCTTCATAGCACCAAAGCAAGATGGGGTCTATATAACCCTGACCTCCCCCCTCTTCTCTATCTTACCTTGCTTTTTTTCTACTTCCTTTGTGCTCACCAAGTCTTCATCTGCACCTGCACACTGAACTAGGTTTTCTTGCACCCCGTACATTACACACACAAGTTAAAGAACAATTGTGGTGCACATCAGTGCACCACCCTAGGTGCACTGATGTACACCATATTCACTAGAAAACATAAATACAAATAAAACAAAAATAAAAAATTGGGTATGCATCAACGCACTTTCCTAGGTGCACCAGATGCGTACCCAATTTTTAATGCAAAACTTAATAAGCAAACACACATTCAAAATCGAAGGTGCAAATTAGCAAACCTAACTAGGTGTGCTAGTGCACACTCTCTAGACATGAAAAACACAAAACAACAATGCATTAACCTGTTGTTCCTTTATTTTTCATTTCTTTCTTTTAGAGTTCTAGTTTAGGTTTTTTTCCTTGTGATTTTGGAGTAATTAGTTGTTTTTCTCATATCAATTTTAGGGCATTTTTTATTCATTTTTATTCATGTTCTAGACTAATGGACATGCTTTTTGTGTAGTTTCGATGGTGTCTTCATCATCCTCCCTTAGTGAGAAAATGACACCCAAACCAGTAGTATTCAAATTCTAGGGCGTAACAAGAAAATCACACTTTCAAGACAACTCTAAAATATGAGATATTGATTTGGGGCATTATAGATTTGGGAGAATTTCTAAAGATATGCAACAAACCCACTAAGAGGTCCTAGATGAACTCCACACTTATCTGGTCAGGGCTCATCAATGCAGCATCACACTCGGTGTTAGTGTTATGTTTAGAACTTATTATGGCACTTGTAAAATATTTTGTCCCTGAGGAAAAGAGCATAACAGGAGAGATAATTTTAAATCTTTGACTGAAGAACATTGAGAAATTATTTCATCTCCTGAGGGTAGATCAATTCATTAGGCTAACCTATGAGCAAGTATAAAGATGGTATCTAGAACACATTGAAGAGGCTTCGGAGATCATCCAATCTTCTTACCTTATAGAAAAGACTCCTCTGGGAAAGAAAACTGGCAAAGTGGATCTAACCAAAGGACATATGAAAGAAGACATTGGGTACTCAATCGTACTCTTGAGCAAAGTTATGGGTCTGCCAGTAGCTAGACACCTAAACATTTTCATGGTGCACTTTATTGAGATGATAAAGAAAGTCAAGATGCCACTAGACTGGACTTCTACTCTCAGTCAAAATTTGTGTGAGTAGTTGGTGGTGACAAAGAACAATATGAAATTCTACATGACATTATACTTGGTGTACTTATTACCTATAGAGGGGTAACATGCAAGATGTAAACGCATGGCCATATATTGTGTACCTTCAGCTAGTAAAGAAAAGGCATTTAGAGCAAAGCAAAGAGTATAGAATTGTAAATGATGCTTTCATATATGTCATAATCTGATTCATAGAAGGGGATTATGTGAAGAGAATATCAGAACAAGTAGCTACACAAATATCACTAGTTGGAGCTTATTACATTTTGTCTTGTACATTTACATATTTGAGGGTAGCAGGTGCTACTATTAACCCTAAGAAGCTCCCTAGATATCCCAGTGATAGACTCATCCTCCTGGAGATCTCCCAACAACTCTTGTCTGCATATGACAGAGTTCAAAAGCAACATAAAATAGGTTGGACATGGCCTATGACTATAGGACCTTTTCAAGTGGATCAGAGACAAGACATTCTATCTTTTGAGTGTGAATGGGATCAATATCCCTTGGAAGAGTATAATTTCCCTCAGCCATATTTTGATAATATTGGGAGATTGCAATATTTGGCAGGCAAAACATTTCAACATGAAGAAGCTATTGAGGATCATTGGATCAATGCAATAAATGACTATGATGTCCACATCAGGGATTATTGTAGGATGACTTTGTATTTGGCAGAAAAGGCCTTGAAGATAAAGATTTTGTTACAAATACTACAACAAGACTCAGAGGAGTTACTGGATCCTTTTTTTAATAGGGAAAATATTGGTGAATGGCCTATTGTGAATGCCGAGGTTAACAAAGAAGAAAACTGAGATATTAACCATAAGGTGAGGCACATCATCAAAATGACAAAGGATTGGATCAAGAAACCATTCAAACTTGATCTAATTCCTAAAATAGTAATTTTCTATGTGCAAGCCTGTCTAATGAAAGGAAGAGGGAAAAAGGTCACCATCCCTACATTTATAGCTCAGTCACCAATAAGGCCAGAGATGGTACACCAACTTGATAGACCAGTTGGTTATTATAGAGCTAAAAAGGGTAAAGGTAAGGGCAAGAGGAAGAGGAATTCTCCTCAACAAGTTGAACCTAAAGAGGGACAAATATCAGCACATCCACAGCAAGGAGAGGAAACCATACAAGGATTAGAGAATGTAGAGGCCTCACAAGCCCTAGAGGATTGCCTAGTGCCTCTAGTTGTACTAGGCCAAACAAAAATAGAAACTAAGATACAAGAGGTTTCCCCACCTCAACAAGCAGAACAAGCCTCCCCCTCAGCACCAAAGAGAAGGAAAATTAAGACTGTGGTGAAGATTATGTAGGAGCATCCTAGGTTGTCTTATAATCTTGCACTTTGGTTTCTTTTTTGGCAGTTTCTACCGAGTTGTAGTTGTTGTCGAGCACTAGTTTGCAATTGATGTTGAATTCCTAGTTCATACCAAGTTCCTTTGGTTGTTGAATGATTTTCTTTGGTTGTTGATTTCCTTTGGTTTCCTAGTGATTTTTTTTGGTTGCCGAGTTCCTTTGGATGCTAAGTTATTCCCTTTAGTTGCTAAGTGCTAGAGGATGTTGAGTTCACAGTAGCTATCGAGTGATTCCTTTGGATGTCAAGTTCATATAGATGCCAAATGCTAGTTTTGAAAAGCTTTCATTTGTCGAGTAATCTATATCTAGTTCCAATATGGGCCAACTTGGTTCATATTTAATTTTGTATAGGTAGTTAATATTTATTGTGAGCCAACTTGTGGCTTTCCTATATTCTAGAATGATCTATAAATTATTTTGGTGAGTATAAATAGAGTGTTTAGGCTTAGAGTTAGAGGCAGCTTTGGAGAAGAATTATGGAGCAGAATGTAAAATTTTGGAAAGTTTGTGGCATATGTATTTGGAGCTGAAAATTTGATGTTGGATTTTTAAATGTGAATTTATTTGTATTTGGCCATAACCCAGAAGGCCTTACAACTGGGCATGTATGGAAATATTTTGATGAATCAATAAAAGTATTTTACTCATCTTCCTCCTTTGGTGGTTGTTCTTTGTGCTTGCTTCTATTGTGTTAACTCTTGCAAGGTGGTTTGGACAGCTAGGTGAGCCTCTGGCCCTAGTTATTTATTCTTTTTCAATATCAAAGCTGGAGGTTCATCCCTATGGAGATTGGATCATGTAGAACCCTGACTTAGATTTGGTTGTAGGGTGGAAAATCTACGGATTTGACCTATAACTTGCAAAGGGTTATGATCTTGAAGGAACCTAATTTGTAAAGATGGTTCATAGTAGAGGAAATAATGTTGATAATTTTATATTGGATCAGTTGAGACAAATTGCAGCCAAATTAGATGCTATGGAGAAAACCCAGAGGAGACGATCACATCTTGATGATGTAAGTGATGATGAAGCAGTAGCACCAAACCATAATCTAGAACATGAGGAAGATCATGATGAGGAAAGATTTTTGCGAGTGTTGTCTAGGGTAAATTCAAAGCTTACTATAGAAGTTGTTCCTTATGATGGAAAATTGGATACCAATGTTGTGTTAGATTAGATCTCAGATATGGAAAAGTTCTTTGAGTATGAAAAACTCCTAATAATAGAAAAGTGAAGATTGTAGTTAGTAGGTTGAAAAGTCATGCTTCGTTATGGTGGGAGCATTTGCAAACTAATAGGCAAAGGAGAGGAAAGGAGAAGATCAGAACTTGGCTGAAGATGGTGAACAAGGTAAAGATAAAATTCCTTCTTGCTGATTACCAAGTTAACTTGTTGAGAAAGATACAAAATTTTAGACAAAAGGACATGACTATGAAAGATTACACTGAGGAATTCTATAGATTGGACATCAGATCTAGACATGTGGATGATGATGTTGAGAAAATTGTAAGGTACATAAATGGATTGACATCTTGAATTTGAGATTGAATAAGTTTTGTGAAGTTGGAAATTGTGGAAGAAGCATATCAATATACCTTGAAAGCTCAGGAGATCTTGACAAAGAAGCATGAACAAAGATAATGGGGTAGAGGTGGTAGATTTTAAAGAGGCAGAGGTGGATCTTATGGTGAAGGTGGTAGATCTGAAAGTTTTGTGCAAGATAAAAGAAAATTTGAATGGAAGAATGATGACAAGAGCAATACCAAATGGAAAAGTGGTAATTCTTATTGAGCAGGTACTAATTCTAAACAAGGAAGAGTTAATTCTTATTCTAGAGGTGGATTTTATGGAAATTTTTTAGATGTGGTAAAGAGGGACATAGATCTTTTGAATGTAGATCCTTTGAAAGTGGGTAGGGTAACAAAAATGTTGAGATTCAAGGAGATGATGAGGGTTCACCAATTGGTCCTGAGGCTAGAAAAAATTTGATGCTAAGAAGAACCTTATGTAATAAGGGGAGTGATGAGGAACTTTTTTTAAGGAGAATTCTTTTCAAGACAAGATGTAAGAGGGCTGGAAAATGTTGCAAAGTGATCATTGACAGTGGAAGTTCTACAAATTTTGCATCAAAAGAGCTAGTTACAAAGTTGCAATTGTAGATGTTGAAGCATCTTAAACCCTATCATGTTTCATGGGTCAAAGATGAACATAAGATATTGGTAAGTGAGCAATGCCTTGTGAAGTTAAAAATTGGACATTACTTCGTTGAATTTTTGTGTGATATTATGCCCATGGATTGTTCTCATATTTTGTTAGGTAGACCTTGGAAATATGATAGATATGCTATGCATGATGGAAGATTGAATCAATATACTGTCTGAGTAAATGGGAAGAAACAAACATTTCTACCTCTGATTGAAAGTCTAGATGAGGTCAGTTGTACTGCAATAAAAGTTTGCATGGTTAATGGGAAACAATTTGAAAAGGAAATGAAAAAGAATCAAGTTTTTTTTGCTATGATTTCAAAGAAACTAAGTTGTGTCAATAGTACCCAAGTGCCAAAAAATAGTGTTAACCGAGTGCCAGTTAGTGGTGACCAAGTGACAGCTAGTAGTATTGACCGAGTACTAGAAGAAATTATTGAATTGTTGAATGAGTATAAAGAGATTATTGCAAAGGATATACCTGATGGTTTACCTCTAATGAGAAGTATAAGTCGTTGTATGGATCTGATTCCTAGAGCTAGTTTACCAAACGAAACACCATATAGATTGACTCCTACAGAGAATGAAGAACTTAATAGACAAGTGCATGAGTTGTTGTAGAAAGGTATGATCAAAGAAATTTTGAGTCCATGTGTTGTACCTACTATATGAGCACCTAAAAAGAATGGAGAATGGAGAGTGTCTACTAATTCCAGAGCTATTAACAAAATCATAGTGAAATATAGTTTTCCTATGCCGAGGATGGATGACATAATGAATTGTTTGAGTGGAGCAAAGTATTTCACCAAGATTTATTTGAAGAGTGGCTATCATTAGATCAGAATTAGAGAAGGTGATGAATGGAAGACTACTTTCAAGACAAAAGATAGTTTGTATGAATGGTTGGTTATGTCTTTTGGTTTGACTAATGCACCTAGTACTTTCATGAGGTTAATGAATGAAGTTCTAAAAAGATTCTTGGGTAAGTTTGTGATTTTTTATTTGGATGGTATCTTAATATTCAATAAAACTAAGGAAGAACATCTTGAGCATATTAGACAAGTATTGTAGAGGTTGAAAGAGGAAAAGTTGTTGATTAATTTGAAAAAGTGTTCTTTTATGCAAGAGGAGATTGTGTATTTGGGATTGGTCATTTCAGCTAATGGATTGAAGATGGATCCTAAGAAGGTTAAAGCAATTTTGGAATGGCCTACACCTAAGAATGTGGGTGAGCTAAGATCATTTCATGGTTTTTCTAGTTTTTACAAAAATTTTATAAGGAATTTTGGTTTTGTTTGTAATTCTATGACTGAGACAATGAGGGGAGATAAAAAGGAATTCAAGTGGACATATGGAGCTGATAAAATTTTCAAAACTTTGAAACAAAAGGTTGTTGAATTACCTATATTGGTTTTTCCTGATTTCAACAAAGTATTTCAAGTTAAATGTGATGCAAGTGGTAATGCAATAGGAGTCATATTAAGTCAAGAAGGTAAACCCATTACTTTCTTTAGTGAGAAGTTGAATGATGCTAAAAGGAAGTATTCTATGTATAATCAAGAGTTTTATGCTATTGTTCCAACATTGAAGAAGTGGAGACATTACTTGATTCCTAAAGTTTTTGTGTTGTATACTAATCATAAAGCTTTATAATACTTGAGAAGTCAACATAAATTGAATCAGAGACATATGAAGTGGGTTGAGTTACTAATAGAGTTGATAATGCATTGAGTAGAAGACATTCTTTGTTGACTAAAATGAACGTTAAAGTTCTTGGTTTTGATGGAATGAAAGAGTTGTATGATGTTGATTCTAATTTTTCTGAGGCATGTAGAGAGTGCTAAGAACCAAATCTGATAGATCACATAAGTAAGTATGATGAGTATTTCATTTAAGAAGGTATGTTGTTCAAAGGCATTTAGCTGTGTATTCCTATAAGTTCTATGAGGTTGAATCTAGTTAAGGAAAAGCATAGTTGTGGATTGGTTGCACATTTTCGAATTGATAAGACATAGAGTTTGCTAAAAGAGAAGTATTATTGGCCACAAATGTATAAGGATGTTCAAAAATTTGTAAAGAGTTGTGGAGTTTGTCAAATTGTAAAAGGAGTAAGTCAAAATGTTGGTTTTTATACACCTATTATTTTTCCTAAAAAACCTTGGAGTGACATAAGTATGGATTTTGTTCTTGGATTACCTAAGACAGTGAAGGGGTATGATTCCATATTTGTTGTAGTGGACAGATTCTCTAAGATGGCTCATTTCATACCATGTAAGAAGGCATCCAATGCTGAGCATGTTGCTAAAATTTTCTTTAAAGAGATTGTGAGATTACATGGATTACCAAAAAGTATTATTTTTGACAGAGATTGTAAGTTTGTTGGTTATTTTTGGAAGACTTTGTAGAAGAAGATGGGTACTTAGTTGAAGTTTGGTTCTACATTCCATCCACAAAAAAATGGACAAATAGAGGTTGTGAATAGAAACTTGGGTAATTTGTTGAGAGATTTAGTTGGAGATAAGTCAAGTAATTAGGAGATGGCATTAACACAAGCTAAATTTGCATATAATAATTCTATGAATAGGAGTAGAGGGAAGACATCTTTTGAGATTGTTACTGGAATGCAGCCTAGAGGTATATTAGTTTTGAGAGATGTTGCTAGTAAAGAAAAGAGAAGCATTGTAGGAGAAAAATTTTATAATTTTATGGATTCTTTGCATAAGGAAGTGAAATTGAGGTCGAAACAAAGTAATCAGAAGTATAAGGAGAATGCTAATAAGTCAAGAAGACACCATGATTTTGAAGTTGGTGATGAGGTGATAGTTTATCTAAAGAAAGAAAGATTTCCTATTGGAGCATATAGTGAGCTAAGGATGAAGAAATTTGGACCTTGTAAAATATTAAAGAATTTTGATAGTGGTAGTGCTTATGAAATTGAGTTACTTGATGACATGGATATATCTCCTATATTCAATATTATTGATTTGTATAAGTATCATGAGTTAGATGATGAAGTTGTTGTATCAGAAAATTATCCTAAGAAGCAGATTGAAAAAGTTGAACAAATATTGGATCAGAGAGTTGGCAAGAGCACAAGAGGAAAAGATTACTATGAATATTCAGTGAAGTGGAAGAACAGGCCTATTGAAGATGCTTCATGGATTTCTCAATCTGAGTTGGATTCAACTCAAATTGTGACATCTTAATGATTTAAGAGAATCATTTCTTTCAACCTCATTTGTCTGATGTAGGAGCATCCTGGGTTGTCTTTTAATCCTACACTTTGGTTTCTTTTCTAGCAGTTTCTATCGAGTCATAGTTGTTGCCAAGCACCAATTTGTGGTTGATGCTAAGTTCCTAGTTGATACCGAGTTCCTTTGGTTGCCGAGTGATTTTCTTTGGTGGTTGAGTTCCTTTGGTTCCCAAGTGATTTTTTTTGGTTGTCAAGTTCCTTTGGATGTCGAGTCATTCCCTTTGGTTGCTGAGTGCTAGAGGATGTCGAGTTCATAGTAGCTATTGAGTGATCCCTTTGGATGTCGATTTTGTATGGATGTTGAGTGCCAATTTTGAAAAGATTTTATTTGTCAAGTAATCTGTGTCTAGTTCCAGTTTGGACCGACTTGGCTTGCATTTAATTTAGTATAGGTAGTTAATATTTATTGTGATCCAACTTGTGGCTTTCTTATGTTTTAGAATGATCTATAAGTCATTCTAGCTAGTATAAATAGAGTGTTTAGGCTTAGAGTTAGAGGTAGTTTTGGAAAAGAATTCTGGAGCAAAACATGAAAGTTTGGAAAGTTTGTGGCATATGTATCTAGAGCTACAAATTTGATGTTGAATCATTGAATGTAAATGTATTTGTATTTGGCCATAACCCAGAAGGCCTTATAGTTGGGCATGTATGGAAATATTTTGATAAATCAATAAAAGTATTTTACTCTTCTTCCTCCTTTGGTTGTTGCTTTTTGTGTTTACTTCCATTGTGTTAAATCTTGCAGGGTGGTTTGGATAGCTAGGTGAGCATCTAGCCCTAGTTATTTGTTTTCCTGCTTTAGAAGAGGAGGCAAAGGGTGATCAAGAAAGTGATCCCTTTTCTGTCAATTCCCAAACCTATTCCAGAAGAGGAAGAAGAAGAGGGTGATGAGGATGAAGAAGATAATCTACCCTTGAGTCAGAGAACTTGGCTAGCCATAGATATACAGTAAGAATGAAGGAGAAGCTCTATGGTTATGCCACCATCTATCCTAGATGAGCCCATGTAGACCACCACATCAGAGGATGAGATGCAGCAATGGATTGATGAGTAGGATGTGGAGGGCACTAATTTCCTCGAGATGTCATATTTTGACTTTATGCACGTGGTTACTGAGTTGGTTGGGGATAAGATCATAGACACATCCACCAATCAACCTCAATAGGAGGATTAGACTCAGATGCCCCCTAAATCACAAGGACTTGAAATGGTTCTCGCATCCCAATTATAGGTCACATTTTTTGTTGATAATGGATAGGCTACCCCTCTTCCTCCAGACACAAAAATTGAACAGGTTTAGACAGAACATCAAGAAGAGCCATAATAAGTATCCACCAAGGAAGTGTCAGAAGAAGGATGGAAAAGTGAACAACCTCAACAAACTTCCCAGGATATAGAGGTGAGAACTATGGGTTGTACAGAATCAAAAATTGCTAGCAAAGAGCCTTCACAAAGGGAGAAGACCCTAGAAAGGAGTGATAAGGGGAAAGGTATAGCTGAACAAACTCCATCCTCTAAAGGTAAATCCATAGTGCAAAATATTATAGGGTAGCTTAGAAAAGAAGTGATCAAAAACAAGAAACAACAGTTCACTACTGAAGATGAGGATAGAATGGAACTAATAGAAATACTAAGGAAACCTGATTCACCTCAAAAGGATGCATGAGCATTAGCCTTTTTCATGAGTGATTAGAATTAGGGCCTTTTTGCTCATGAGGTTATCCCTCCTCTAGAATCAAATATTGAAGAACTAACTCCTAGGGATTATCATATCGACGAGGTTATGCTTGGGAAGTCAACCTTGGAAACTGCAAAGTTGATGGTCACTATAGGGATGAAGGAGGTGTTTAGAAGCTTGGAACAGGATGGGGCAAAACTAATAACACTTCAACAACAAAATGAAATCCTTAAGGGAAATTTGAGAAAAGTTGTTGGCCTTTTGGATTCAACTAACCCTAGAGAGACTTTAAATGTAGCGATTTAGAGAAGGGATAGGGCAGTAGTGCAATTGGACCCATTTTTTAATGCTTTTCGGCAATGGCGGAAAAGTTTTGAGGAGAAAGGTGTACTAATTATCCAAGGGAATCTTAAGTTATTACATGTTATGCAAGAGAATTTGGATAAGTTGGTAGCAATTTTGAACCAAGATTTTGGCTTAATGGATGAGATGCATACCTGGGGAAAGGATCTACATGCATTACAGGTAATCAAAGGCCAGAGGTATCGAATGTTAATGGATGTATATACAGCTAAGGAGCTAGATAAGATAGATGATTGGATTGAGAAGATATCAGATAGTAATAAAGTAATGGAATCATTACATGCAGAGATCCATAGGCTCAAGGACCAAGCCCAAGAGAAAATTTTGGAAGCTAAGAGACATTATAGTGATGCATGTCTGGATATCTTGCAAGATGATGCACGAGAGAAGTTAATACCTATAGAAGTAGTAGTTTAAAAATTTTGGAAAAATTTTGATGAGGTTTCTAATGATGAGGATATTTGGCAAGCATATAGAATAGAGGAAGCTTTATTAGAGCTTGACACAAAACTCAAGGATTTTGTTGAAACTCGTATAGAGGTGGATAATTATAAGTAGAAAGTGAAACATAAATATAATGTCTTAGATTTATTGGATGTGGTGCAGGTCACTGAGATAATTGAGAAATTCAAGGGTAAATATCCAAACATAACTCTGGTATAAAGGGGAACAAAATTTAGAAGCTAGAATTTCATTTTTGACACTTGGTGAAATTTTGCATTTTTTGGTCTCTAAGGTGTACTACTACGCAGTTACGTTGGTTCAATTTTTGAAAAGTGTTTTGAAATATTTTTGAAGTCAAAGGTGTGTTATTATGTCAGGTGCACTATTCCAGAGGTGCACTGAAAGTTAACTGCTAGTTCTAGAATTAGAGCTTTCCATGCATCAAAAATGCATTCTGACTGTAGTTTAACTTTGATAGATGCCTAGTGAAGATGGAGCTTCTATTTTTGACACTTCCAAATACTTTTACATCACCTCTCTTCTACTTATTTTCTCATGTATTCTTTTTTTTATAACATGTAAAGGCTCATTCATCCAATTAATGATATAAAAATGGATGGAGTCCTACTAAACACCAGTTAGATAGTTAGTTTGTACATGATTGTTTTATTAATTTAGAACCATATAATTGCATAAAGATATCTCTCACTCTCAACATAAATTGAAGAAAATATTTTTTATAAATACAAGATTGTAATATGTAATTAGGGCTATCATTATTTTGCAATAATATATGTTTTTGGTGCTTACATTTGGAGTGTAGTGATTCTTTCCTAAGTGTGTTATGTTTTGTGAATGTATGTTCATGAAATATAATTGAGCCAAAAGTTTATTGCATTATTTTTGGTTTGCAATCTTTTAATTCTAGTGTTTGCTACAGTTCTACAAATTATGTTGATGTATCTAGTTTGAGAAGAGATCATCCATTTTGTTCTTTCATAGCTTTTTGTTTTTAAAATTATTTAGAATAACTGAGAGAGGTGGGGGGGGTGAATCAGTTATTCAAGGTCCAGTGATATCCAATAAAACTTTTTCTTCTAAACCTTAATGACACATAACTGAGATTATCATGCATGTAATTGAACATTAAACAATCATGAAAAGTAAATATGCATCACACCATAACACTAAGGATTTTGATGACCCAGAAACCCTCTAGGAATAAGAAGGTAAAACTAGGGTGGGGATGATATGCACAAAATAACTGCGCAATTGATTTCAACCACTTCTGATGGTCTGCCCTGTTAAAGGCCTGCACCATTAAAGGCTTTACACATTGTAAGATGTGACCCTGTTAAAGGATTTAAGAACATTCAACTCAGAATGTCACCCTGTTAAAGGATTTACATAGAGCTATTAGGCTCACCCAAGTCCATGAGCTTTACAATCACCTTCTCAAAAGAATCTTTCATCCCTCTCTAAGGATCTCCTATCCTCCTCCTAAGGATATCTTTATCCTTCTCCTAAGGATCTCTTTACCCTTCTCCTGGAGATCTCTTTATCCTTTTCCTAAGGCTTATCCACCTAGCTATTAAGCTAACCTAATAATGTAGGATTTTAATATCTAATACAATGGTAAGAAAGTATTAGAAGGGTTTTGACCTGATATAGATTGCAACCCTAGCTGTGCAGATTTCATATCACTCTTCAGTTCTCTTCTTTATTTGGCTTTTCCTCCTTTGCAGTGCTGATAGCTTGTTCACCCTTCAAGATCTATCTCCTTGAGTTCTTTCACTCATTATGCCAATGTATTCTATGGTCACTTGATCAACTCATAGTCATGATGCTTTGTTCTTACTCCTTTTGGCTTCTTCACATGATTATACTTATGACTGATTCCCTCCCATGCATGTGCATTTGATCTTTGACCTGTAACTCCTTATAAAGAAGTTTTTTCTCAATTTCCCTCTCAAATATTTGTTTTCTCTTGAGAAAATGGTATTGTTTTCCCTCCTAATTGTTTCTTCTAGAAACTTCATGGTAAATCCATTAGCATTCACCTTGAAAATAGTTTACATGGATTACATAGAATTCTGTGACATATACTCATCATCCCTATCATCCAACTAATTCACAAAATTTGATGTAACAACCTTATCGCTGCCGATCTAGCAAATCTTTGACTTTAACAAATAATGCAGCAACTTGGCATCATTGGTTTACTGATGCTCGGCTCCTTCTGTGTTATTCAGCTTCTATTATTATTTTACAGGTGCTCAGCACCTATAGTATTTCTATGTTACTCAACACCTGATCTTCACTCGGCACTTGAAGGTTTCTCGGTACCTGAAGATCACTTGGCACCCACTAAGTTGAACTTGCTTGGCTTCAACTGAGAATCTGTTCGGCACTTACTAGCTAGCTCAGTTCTCTCCAATGAACTTAGTTAATCCTTACATCTTTGATGTGTCTCAGTGTGTCCATCTTTTGTATCTTAGAGTATGTCATCAATACACTATTTCATCAATGGCTTAGCTGATCCTTATACTTCATTACAACATCATAACTTCAACCTTTCTCTAGGTACTCTAGTTACATCTTATTGATTACCACCTCCTTGTCAATCAACCAATTGATAGTATTTGGATCACTTAAGCAATTGGCATTCTTGCAAGTAGCAAGTTTGACATCAATGACAAAACAATGATTGAAAAATTCTTTGCGAGTTTCATTATTCATGATCTTTTCAATCATTTCCAACATTTGTCTCACATGAGTGCACTTTTTGTGGCCTTGTGATTTGATGAAAAGTGAAATATATTATGGTTGCTAAATTCCTATTGACAATTGCATCAGTGAAATTAAGGAAGAGATGCTCCTATTTTCATTGGTTACCCACTGATCTTTTCAAAGGCTTAACTCGCAGACATGTTGTTTTCGTAGCTTTTGTGTGCTAGGATTTTACTTTCATGTTATTTTCTTAAACTTCTTGTCACCCTATCTTTGTTACTTGTTTTACTAACCCCTTGGTTAAACTAGGGATTCATATAGTTGCATTGTTAGATTTCATCCATCATAAAAATAAAAAATACAAAAACATAGTTTATTTTTGTGTGTTTTATTCTTTTGAAGCAGCAAACAGATTCTACATCTTATCTAAAATTATTAGAACCAACAAAGGCCTCCTCATGAACATTCACATTTATCCTCAACTGAGCAGATTCTAGTAGGTCACAAGATCGCCTGAAACCTTGGAGTTGATCCCTACGATTGACTTTTCAAGAGAGGAGTTTGAAAGGATTCTTGTCATTAAGCATCATGCAAAATGACAGCTCAACAAGTGGCATGAAGATCTGAAACACTAATACCATGTTAAAGTTGATGGAAGATCAACCCCACAACTCTCAAGAATCACTTGCATGCAAACACCTATATGAAGATTAGAATTCAAAAATCCATAGAGGAGACATTCTTGATGAGCAAAAAGAGAAATTTCTATCAATCAAAAGTGAATAAATTTACAAAGAGAGATCGTCCTTATAAAAGGAGATCAAAACCCTAAAAGATAATACCTAGATTGCATAATAACAATTAATAAAAGAATTAATTATTATATGCCTAAAGTTTAGCTTAAGTAGAATAGAGTTAATTAGAAAATATCTAATTACTTTAACAATTTTAATACAAAGTATTTTTTTAAATGTTGGCACATAGTTGGCAAGGTTCTATATGAGGCCATAGAGGCAACTTGCAATTTTGGATCCCTTGTAGTAGAAATCAAAAACACATTTATTATCCTCATACCCAAGAAATATAATTACATCGAATTAGGAGATTTTAGATCCATAGCATTATGGAACACCATTTATAAAATCTTGTCCAAAACTTTAGCCAATAGATTAAAATAATTATTACCTAAAATTATTTCAGAAGAATAACCTAGTTTTGTTCCAAACAAATCTGTTTTAGAAAGAATAATCATTGCCAAATAAATTGTCCATGCATCAAAACCCAACAAGGAATCTTGTATGTTAATTGAAGTTGACATCCAAAAAGCATATGACAAAGTGGACAGGAGATTTTTATGCAAATGTATGGAATCATTTGGTTTCTCCAAAAAAAGGATAAACTTAACCTTTAGTTGTATATCCACTCCAAAATTGTCCATCCTAATTAATGGTAATCATGAAGAGAAAAAAAATCCAATTATCAAGGGGATCAATTATCCCCCTTCATGTTTGTCATTATAGCATCAGCCCATGGTAGAGCAATCCAAAAATCTCATTGGGAAGGAAAGATCAAAGGCATTAAAGTTTCCAAAAATATAGAAAGTATAACACACTAGTTGACAACACAATCCTCCTAGGGGAAAGCACCGAACAAGAAGCCCAATACATCAACTAGAATCTTGGCCTGTATATGTAAGCATCTAGACAAATGGTAAATGCAAAAAAATATGAAATTTTCTTTTTAAATACTAAAACTAAGATATAAATGGAAATCTATAGTATCTTGGGATTCACGTTTAGTGACTTCCCATCAAATACTTAGGAGTCCCAATTGACAAAGATAAAAAGACCAATAAATTGTGGGAACCTGTGATAACTAGGCTTCACAATAATTTGGAAAGTTGCAAAGGTAGATGGCTCTTGAGTGGAGGTAGAACCACAATTATTAAATTGGTCCTTTCATCTATTCCAATATATCAAATGTTTATCCTAGATATGCCCTCCACCATCTCCAAGAAAATTGATGACAAAATCAAGAACTTCTTTTGGCAAGGAACATAAAAAAAAAAATGGAAATGATTAAATGAGAGCACATATGTAGATCTTATGAGAAAGGATGATTTGGCATCAAAAACTTAGCCTCTCAAAACCTAGTCTTAGAGGAAAATCTTAGTTGGAAATTGCTATAGAAACCTAATAGGATATGGGCAACTATTTGGCTTGACAAAACATGATGTAAATGTAGATCCCATAATTTTTTTTCAATCCAAATGAAAGCCTAATGGTTCACAACTATAGAACTATATAGTATCTTGTAGGGATATCATCAACACCAAATTAACTTAGTGCACAAGCAATGGTGAAAGGGCCCTCTTTTGGGAGGGCTTGATGGGGGTTATTAATCATTAGATTTACTATAAATTGACCTTGTCATCAAAACTACTTTGAAATAATAATGGGGTGATAAACTATGTCATTACATTGAGATAGATATAAAGTCACCATCATTAGGATAGAAATTGAAATAATTGGAAGGAACTAATCTCTTGGACAACCAAAAAACTATTTTCACCAAATTACTAAAAGAAAGATCATTCGCTTTAAATGATAGGGAAGATAAAATTATTTGGAGTGGATCTAGTACAGGGAATATAAGGTCAAAGGAGGATAAAAAATTCACAAAAATATATTTCCATGAGTAAAACAAATAACTTGATCCATCTTTTATGAAGCAAAGCCTACCTACTAAAGCATACACCTTCCTATGGGCTACCATGCAAATCTGTATTTTAACAACATAATGGTTTTAGAAATTAGGCTATGAAAGAGAATCAAGGTATGTCCTCTTCAATCAAAACATGAAAATAGTGGATCACATTCCTCTTAATTTTCCCTATGCAACAATCTATTGGAACAACATTTGTCATAAACTCAATTTGTGATATTGCTATCAAGATTTAATTGTGTAGTTTTTGAGTTAAAACTCATTGACCCATTTTTCATGCATAGTGATTCAACACAAATCCATATATCATTAGATAAATGGAACACTTAGAACTCATTGGATCTAGGTGATGCACATAGAGGTGAAGCACCAGGACTTCCTAGGAGGTCACTCATCCCAGTACTACTCTAGCTTGAGCGTGATTAACTACAGACTTTCCTCCATGGTTAAACCCACTTTGCTTGCAACCATATTTGCAAAACCTTCACCAAGTGTTGTACCTTATGAACCATTCATTATAAATCCCCTTAAACTCATCAACTAATAAGTAGGAGATAATTTCCATATCAAGTCAAATTATGATATTGCTATCAGGATATAACTGTAGAGTTTTTAGTCAAACCCATTGACCCATATTTCATGAGTAGTGATTCAACACGAATCCATATCTCATGAAAATAAATGGAATCCTTATCACTCATTGGATCAATGTGATGCACATAGAGGTGAAGCACTAGGACTTCCTAGGAGGTCACCTATTCCATTAATTGCGCTCGAGCTAGAGTAGTACCGGGATTGGTGACCTCCTAGGAAGTATTAGTGCTTCACCCTTGTGTGTGTCACCTAGATCCAATGAGTGCTAAGTGTCCTATTTATTCTCATGAGATATGGATTTGTGTTTAATCACTACTCATGAAATATGGGTCAATGAGTTTGACTCAAAAACTACATAGTTAAATCCTGATAGCAATATCACAATTTGACTTGATGTGGAAATTATCTCCTACTTATCAATAAACTCAATTGTTTTATAGTCCATCCTTATGCTTTGAAAAGATTTCTACAATGATGGTCATCAAAGATGATGTTCGACTTATATAAAGATATCAAGACAATAGCCCTTTCTATCATCTCCTAGAAATTATGGTAAGAAAGAAATAGAAGGTTATTCCAAGATAACATGTCGATAACCCAATCCTTCAATAATAAAATAGAAGCTTGCGTACTTGAAAAACTTAATAATTTCTTGAGAAATTCAAACCATTCAGAAGGTGTTTTCACTCAAAGGAATGACCTTTATTCATAAAAATTAGATGGGATTAATCATACCCCCTCAATTTGGTAAGGGAGGAAATAAAAGAAAAGAGGTAAGACAACTATAAGTGGAAACTGCCACAGGATAGTTGGTTCAAGTTATAATTTGATGGAGCCTCAAGAGATAATCATAGGAAAGTTGATATTAGTTGCATCGTACACAATTGGGAAGGTAAAAGTATAGCTAAATTAGCTAAACCCTTAAACATCACCACAAATAACATGGCTAAATTTATTACCTTAGCTGAAGGATTACAGCATAGCAAAGATCTAAATTTAAAATGTCTTATCATAGAAAGAGACTCATAGATTATCATCAATGCACTTAGAATGGGTAAAACCCTTAATTAGAAATTAAATTCATTATTAGAATGCAATCTAAAACTACTTAGTTCATTCACTGAAACTAGTTTCGAACATATCTATAGGGAAGTAAATAAACTAGTTGGTGCATTAGACAACCTAGGGGCAAATAGCATATCCATCAAGGAAATTAATCTCCCTTAACTCACAAAGTTCAAGACCATAATCCATGAGGACATCTCCCCGTTTTAGCCTTCCCCAATATGCATGTTCCCTTAAATTTTTTCATGATCTCTTCAATTAACTATCTTCTACCTTATCTCTAACTTAGATTTATACATTTTCACAAATCTCATCCCTTGAATCTACTAATCCTCGTTATTTGAGAAATTGCTAATAGGACCCATCTACATAGAACATATAACTATAACAAATGTGGACTCTCTACCTTATCCTTACCTAGTTAACCACACATAGTTTTGAGATTTGATTCAGGAGTTTAAAGCACCCTTTGGTATTATAGGTATCTTATACTTCCCCTCAATCAACAAATCTTTTGATTGAACCTTATTAGCTCACTTATCATGATTATAACAAGTTGGTAGCTTATGATTAGTTTTTGGGTCCTTTCTTTCTTCGATATTTGTGAACAATCTTCTTAACTCAACCAGTAAATAAGCTAATAATATGCACCGCCACTGAGATATCAATTAAAACCTAAAATTAAGGTTATTCTAATATATTTATGTGACAATTTGTATACGAAAGGAAATAGAAATGGTTAATTATATATATGATCTTTTTGCAAGTCTTGTGAACTTAATATCTTTTTATTATACACTTAGCAAGGACAACTACATCTAAATTTGAAAAACATGCCATGTTTGAAATATTTTTATCCTATTCCCTTAAATATGAGAGATTTCCTATTTGTGATGAAGGGTGTTCCCCTTAATACCACAAACACATAACAGAAAATAGAGAAAAAAAGAACAAATTGTGAGAACAAAATATGGGATTCTTATTGTTGGAAACTGCAATTGGAGTAATCGTTATGTTATCTTTAATGTCAAACCTACTAGAGAGATATTTATTACCTATGTTGAGTTTCATATCAATTGATTGATGAAAAGGATTTGAAACACTACAAAATTTGGGGTCAAATTGCAACGACAATTTGCAATGGCAGTGTAACTTGTGGTGATTTTCATGATTTTTTTTGCAATTATCCCTGACATTATCGCAATACCAATGTTAGCATTGTAATTGTGACACCCTCACAAGCATAAACAAAAAAAAAGAAAGCATGACAATCATTTTCCATTTTATTTTGATTGTGGAGAGTTGTGCACAAAAGAGGTGGTGTTGTGAATGTTGTTGTGGCCCTTGTGATCAGTGCATTTTGTTGTTGTGCCCTCGTGATCTTTGCATTTCATTGTTGTGCCCTTGCTATGTGATTTCATTGTCATGTCATGCCCTTTCTCTGTGATTTCATTGTCATGTTGTGCCCTTGTTCTGTGATTTTATTATTGTGTCATGCCCTTTCTTTGTGATTTCATTGTTGTGTCATGTCCTTATGATGTATGTGCCCTTGCTTTGTGATTTTATTCCCGGGCAAGAAGAGGTACATATGTAAATGTTCTTTTCCTTTCCTTCTAAACATGGATGTCTTTATATTTCCTTCTAAACATGTATCTCTTTTTATATTTAGAGAGATCTTTTTTAAGGTGCTTATTACATATTATCTACACAATAGAAAAAATGATTCATCTACATACATATTCCAAAATCCAAACAATAAAACTCACTCAACGCATGCTAAGTGACTACCTCAAGATCTTGCACAAAAATAATGTAGACCATGAAAAATGGGCAGAGTTTGCAAGAATTTTTACAAAAACATATCATAGCAAATATTACAAAATACACAGAATGATTTTTTTACTATATAAACTCTTCCTATTTTATTGAATAGAAAAATAAATAGAGTTAAAAGCATGAGCTATGCAATATTAGTTCAATTTTATCAACCCTAGACTCATTTCTTAGTTCCACCAAATGCTAGGTGATCTTCTACTTCTAAGATATACTCCATTTTTTATTTTATTAAGCCTTTGATTTCCTCAGTCATTTTGGGGTATGGACGATGTTTTCCTCTCTAGCTTATTGATGTTGATCAAGAAACATATTCACTCCAATAGTTTCCTTTGTAATCATAAAAACCAAATTCTACCATTAATAAAAAGAATTACAATGATATTAATGTTGAATGTAATTGATTCTTGAAAGGCATGTGGGGATAAAGTCTTTTTGCTAATTTAATCAAATGAGAAATAGAATGTACCTGGCTGACATCTGGGATAAGATAAGGCTTAGAGTGCTCATGGGTTGAGCACCATAACCCAATTCTTATATGATCATCTAAAACAAAGAGATCTAATGGTAGCAGCTTTCAAATTGGGTGTGGATGAATATCTATTGGGTCTATGAACAACAATTCTAGGAGTTGTGTGTGCTTGTCTTGATACTACTTGGATAGAAAACATGGTATGCCCAATTCAAGGGGATTACTTCCCAACTTTAAAAAAGAAAAAGGTTATTGACTAACAAAAAGTTTGTATAGTAAAAACAAGGTTATTGATTTTGGTGTGGACTAACAAAATACACAAAATGATATTACATTGTAAATAGGGTTGTATTTGATATTATGTTTAATTCATAATTAGCCAATAGGCTTTCCCATTGAGGTTGCAAGCAACCAAAAATTGACTCACACCTCTAAACCACTTTCTAGATATGGTTTCAGTTTGCAACTAAATAGTTCAATGAGTGGTTTTGGATGTAGGGTAGCTGAGGTTCTATCATCTATTAATGATTGTTGTCATGCAAGTTGGGAAATATTAGAAGCTAAAACACACTTTTTAAAAAATTGATATGGGAATTTATTAGTATTTTTGTAGGTAGGCCTCGAAAGCATTTCCATGTCTTCTAGGTTGGCTTCCCATACCTATGACTAAAACTATAGATAGAAAATTTATTGAAAAAATCTTTCTACATTTAAGCATATCTTTTATTTATGAATGGAATACATTTCCATAAATTTGAATAGCTTGATTATAGGGTCTACATATTTCACTATTGAAAGTGCAATTTAAAAGGCTTTAGAGGAGGTGATACACACAAGCCATGGATTGACAGGTTTTCACTCACAATAATGTGCCTAGTCTGCATATGGGGCCATTAAATTATGAACCATTTTTTGTGCATCTACGCACAACCACAACTTATTATAGAAATGACTTTTTGGCAAATAAGTGCAACTTTAGGTTTTCATTTTTCTCTTTGGCTTTTATGTTTTCAATCGGTAGATTTCTAGAAGCAGCTATTTTATATTGAAAAAATGATTTTATATTTGCATGTTTAGTGTCTTCTTTTTGTTAGTAGCAATGGGCCTGGCTTCTACATGCACTAAGCTCAAAGAGTGTGATTCTTCATCTTCAAAATTTCCATCTTCTTTAATGAAATTTTTTGGCAAGGAGCAATTGTTTGAACCCTATAGTGGTCATTAAAGGTATGGCAAGTAGATCTGAGGTAGAGTAATGGAATGACATGATGCTTCAAATGGGGGATGTGGTTGAGAAATTGAAGATTAGATGCTATGATGTGTGTATGGCTCTCTTTAAGGGTGGAAGGAGCGAGCTTTAGAAGGAGTTGCATAAGTATTACATGTAGAATAATCTGTTGGTTTTGGTTCTAATCCGATGGGGTCGCGGTATCATAGTGGACCTCCAACTATGTATTACTATGGACAAATGAGTGAAGAAACAATATACACTCAAAGCACTTAGTGACCCCTATTATGTTGTATAGTTTGTGGATTCCAGTGAAGAAGAATGCCTTGCACTCCAAGATAGGAAGATTACTAAACTCATTCCATCTATTTTTAGAAGTTGTTCAAAAACTCAACTCCTATGTGTATTCATGTGATTCACTCACTCATTCAAGATTACTAAATTTGTTCCATCTTATTTTTTTTAAATGTGTAAGATTGAGCAAAACATCACACCCACTTTATATCAAAGATCTAGTATATTTGATAGAATGGGTACCTTAAAGTACAAGCTTCTGGACCTTGACATGATCTATTTTTAAGTCTTTCATGGTTATAGTTATCACTTATCAAAAGATTAGTTGTGTGTTGAATTGGATAGTAGAATGAGCTTTTTGGAGATTTTGAGCGAAGAGATAGTTGAAAGTAAGTGAAAAACTATAGATTTGTCGACTCTTCTTTTATTGAAATTTTTTGTTTCAAGGTATAAAATTGAGCAATATTCCATAACTAATCTAATGCAAATTTTGGGTGAAATTAATGGAGTAGATAGCTCAATGTAATGGTATCTCACACAATCATGGGTTTGCACTCCTATGTCTATTGTTAACCTTTGTTTAGTTTCTTTCTTTTAATCAGCATCTAGAGATGCAAGGGTTGGAGAAGAAAGGTAATTATGTTGCACACAAATGGAGAAGAAAATGAAAAAGTTTTTGTCATTTGATGGTTCCAAAATCTGGATGCTTTTTTCCAATACTGTTTGTTCCACACAACTCTAGTCATGGACTTCAATAGTACACTGACTTGAAGGATACCTTAGTGAGAGCATATACCTAGCTTACTGCTTTGTAGGTCTTCAATGTGATATTCGATTAGACCCTTGCTTACGAAGGTACAAAATGTCAATATTTAGAAGTAACTCTAGAATTCAAGAGACCATGTGAGAATAAAAAATTTCATGCTTTTCAAAGATGTGGGCTAGATTTAGGAGAAGTCTTGTAATGGGTAAGATTTTGATTTCCACTAATAGACTTTAAAAAAATTGAAATCCAAAAATGAGCTCACAGTACGTAAGTTGATTTTTTGCTAAAAATGATTAACACATTGAAATTAATATTTTAGTGCCATTAGGACAAGTATTTCTAACTTCTCCACTCTATTTTGGATTAAAAATTATTAATTCTATAGTACAACTCCATTATGTTGCATTAATCTGAATATAAGCTAATTTGGGTTTTTTCCTCAATAATAACATGGAACAAGATTTTGATAGTGTCTATTGAAGATTGTCTCTACTATAGAGTAGGCACGCTTTTGCGATCTTGAAAAATGATAATCATAGGTGGCTGCCACTTTACTTGTATCAATGATGTCGATGATGATATCCTTTGGAAGTCTTGTAGAGTCATTTGAAATTTCTAATGAAATATCATTTCTCATGCCCAAAAATTCCCATGAGTTTGTTATATGGAGCTTTCTTTTCTTGTTGGGAAATACAAAAACAACTCTAGGCATATATCCAAGTTGTATAGATACAAAATTGATGAATCCAAATTGTAAAGAAAATTTAGTGCACAAGAAGTTTAGCTAATTACATGAATGTTCAATCAAAAAATTATACACAGGCCATACCTATTGCGTGGACCTTTGACATGTGGGATGCAAAGCCTCTAAATCCATGTTTATAGTTGTAAACCATTGAGTATTTGGCTTTCTTTGTAGTGTAAGAAGTTGATGATTGTAAGTTGAGTTCATGTATGGATCCTCATTTACTTTGATGCCCACATAAACAATGCAAACTTGCACAACATATTAAGGATGAAAAATAATATATACAGAGTAAGCATATGCAATTTGATTTAAAAAAATTTAAGAACAGTAGAGCGTAATTCAAATCTTCATAGGCTTCTATCAAACTTAAAGAATTTGGTTACCAGTGATAGGTAAACAAAATTTGACATCTAATCTCTAAAGTTCAAGAAGTCAGTGTCCAAGAGAACATAAATATCGTCAAAATTCAAGCGATGATGGCTATTTTGGTTTCCCCTGATAGTATTTGTGTTTGCCAAATAAAAACATAAAATATGCTTTAGAAGAGATTTCAACAAAAAGTTAATTTTGCAATTATGATAATCAAATAGAAAATTTTCAAAAGCATGATTACATTGCCTTGAGATGCCAATTCAAATAGATAAATGCCCACAAAGCACTTTTTTAAGATCAGAAATGGAGAAGTAAAAACAGTGCAAGTTGTTGCGCGCTACAACACATTTACTTTTATATTCTTCTAAAGTAAACATATAAAAATGAAGTAAATTACATACGAGTAAAAGGGTAAAAAATTATAGAAGAGATTGGTATATTACAAATGTTTAAGTGAATGAAATGGAAGACTTGATATGATTGTTTCTAGATCCAAGTGAATGTTTTTATTTGACATTTCATCCAGAAAGGGGAGACTGTGATTGTTTCTGGATTCAAGTGAATGTTTTTCTTTGACATTTCATATAGAAAAGGGAGACTGTTAAAAAGATTATATTCATAAACAAACAAAAACAAAAGTATATAATATAAAAAACCAAGCAACCAAAGTTAATTTAGAATAGGAAATCATTGTGGTGCTGAAGAAATCTGTTATTACAAAAAAACTTGTATAAATGAACAAATCATGAGTGCCAAAATCTCACATTATAAAAAATCATTGACGAGCTACCTATTTGCTCAAATCGTCAACAATTATCTCTTATATTGTTGGCATAAGAGTCCAAGTGCTCTTAGCTACTAATAATTGTGATTTGAGCCCTGAACCTCACCTATCTAAAGCATTAATTGTCAATAGTTCTTCCAGACCCAAAATCTCCAAGAATATCCTCAAAAGTTTTCCCACCATCTACTGGGGAAAGTAAAGTGTAAATTAGAATCTGGTTTTCAAGATATAATTCCTTACTATGAAAAGGCATCAAATATGGTGAATTTTTGCTCATTCTCAAACCTTTGAAGTATAGCAAATATTTTCTTGACATACTTCAAAATTAATATATTCATTTCAGAGAAAAAAAAAAAAAAGCAAGAATCTATTATTTTTTATCTACTATTGTTATTCTTTTATCTTATTGCTTATCACAATTTGATTAAAATAATTTTAATGAAATATATCTTTAATTATTATATATATTTTTAATATTTAATTTTTTCTAATTTTATTTTTGTTGCCACTCTTATTTCATTTTATTTAACATATATCAATTCCATTTTATACCTTTGTTATTATCTTGTACTTATTAGAGTAATTGAAAGTTATCTTTTTTTCTATTAGAACAGTTGTGCTATTTTTCATTTACTAGTTATTACACATTAAAATTTTCAATATTATAAATTCATTTTTATCAGTGTAATTGAAATATTTTTATAATCCTGATTAAGTTTAGTTCTGTATGATTTATATACTCAATTATTTTGTACATTATTTTATTATACTTCTATTTTATTATGTGTTATGTAATACAAATTTTAATTTTTCCATCATTTTCTTGCATTACATATGTCTTGTATTTTGTTGTCCACTTCTCTTTTTTGACACTAAGAGTGAAAAATGTAATATTAAAGTGCTTTTACTGTGTAATTATTTAACCCCAAAGAAATGCAAAAACATCTTAAGTATCTTTCATGTGTCTTTACATAAACAACATTTTTTAATATGCTAAAATTACTTGTAATGGTACAGTTGACATTTATAATATTAAAGTTGTACAATGTTTGAATTTCCAGTTTAGTCATGTGTATATGTCTCTATTGTTTATAAGAAAATAATTCTATAGTAATTTTAAAATTTTCCTTTAATTTTTTATTTTTTATTTTCTAATAAAACCTATCGGCATACCCCTTGCACCTCTTTCTAGTGCAACTGCTATTTATAGTTAGATACTATGACTCCCTATTTGAATTTTGTTCCCTTTATTTTTGCTGAAATTTTATGTACCAAGATCTTACTTTGTGCATACTTTGATTGTTATAAGTATATGATGATTAGTTGGTTTAGTATTTCAATAAATAGCATAAGACACAAATTATTTATTTAATTGAACTCCATTTTGACAACCACTTTCCTTAGTGTTATCCTAAGATGATATGGGCCTTTCTATGTATCATAAAAACATGGAGAATGAAATTGAAAATTTATTATAGAATATATAACAATAGAGAAATAATACAGTTGGGAGAAGAAAAGATTTAGGTTACCTGAAGATGGAGAAATAATTTTTCAATTGAAAATAATTTAAAATATCAGTTGTTCCCATTGAGCAAGATCAAATATATTTTTTGAAGGTGATAAAATTCAATATGCAGATACATCACTTGCATGTCAGGCATGAAGTGCATTCCCCAATTTATAACGAATGGTTGGATATAAAGGCTTCATACATTGCCCCAATAATGGAAGCCAAGGATGTAACCATACATGTATTGGCATGGTCTCCTTGCAAGGATCCCAAGTATCTATTGTTGTTGTTAATTTGAGCATCACTATATGATCCAAAATGTTATGAAGTACTGAATTCGGTAGTAACTTCTCCCATCAACAAAGGTTCAGGGTCCCTTGGCTCCCAAAAATTTGTAGCAGCTATTCTCACTGCTAGAAGAATAACTTCAATGAAGAGTTAAGTGAAAGGAGTTGAAGAAGAAAGTTCTACTTCTATGTCAATGCCATAATCATGAGGCTCATTCCCTTGCAGAAGCCTCTGTCACAATGACATTGCCTCTAAACCATGCAAAGGATGTTGAAGATGTTGCCAACCTTGAAACACTCTTATAAGCAATGACAAAGAAAATGTAGATGCAATTTATGAAAAATTCCAAGGTGATCATGACAAATCCTAATATCTTAATATCTTAAATGCAATAAATTGGAGGGTAAGAATCTTGTGAGAAGTCTATTTTCTTTAAAGATCCCATGCATGCAAACTTTGAAAGGATAAAGTAGATAAAGAACGTACACAAAAACCAAAAAAATGTTTCAAATAAATAAATTTGAGAAATCAACATTTAAGATATTAGGATATGTCGGTTTAAGAAAATGCAAATGTTATTTCCAAGGTGATCATGACAGAACAAGAAAGAATCTAATTCCTGCTATAGTTTGGTCAAACAAGCATGAAGTTTTGACACAATAATGACTCATGTTTAACACCATTCACTTGCACATGGATAAACCAATAGATGGCTAAGTTGAAGGAAAAAGGACATCGATTGAAATATGAACTAATGAGTGATCATTTGAACAACTCCTTGAATGTTTAAGAAAATAAGAAGGCCAAAATAAGAAGAATGGAGGGAGTTACAAGGAGTTACAAACAAGAGGAATGGAGAGGAAGGGGAGAGAGAACAAGAGGCATAGTTATTTAATCCTCAATAGCTTTCAACTTCACATTATGTTGTAACTTTGGCATAGGTGTTTGATCCTCGATAGCTTTCATTTCAACATTCAAGTTTTCAAGATTGGTCAACACCCTCACTTGTGGACCTCTCATGTCAAGCACTTTCTGTACTATTTCAACATCATGGTGTTGCTTCTAAGCTAACAGTTCTTCAAGTGCATTTTTTTGTAAAACATTAATTTTGTAAAAAAAATTGTAATGTTTCTTTGAAAACCATATGTGCAGATATAAGCATTAAGTACAACATGTCCAATATTTTTGCAGATATACACATTAATCACACCAAATGTTTCTTTCAAAACCATATGTGCAAATATAAATAGTAAGTACAACATTTTCAATATTTTTGCAGATATACAAATTAATTACAACAAATATTTCTTTCAAAACCATATGTGCAGATATAAACATTAAGTACAAACATGTCCAATATTTTTGCAAATATAAACATTAGTTGCACCAAATGTTTCTTTCAAAACCATATGTGTAGATATAAACATTAAGTACAACATGTCCAATATTTTTGTAGATATACACATTAATTACATCAAATTTTTCTTTCAAAACCATATGTACAGATATATACATTAAGTAAAACATGTCCAATATTTTTATAGATATACACATTAATTACACCAAATGTTTCTTTCAAAATCATATGTGCAAATATAAACATTAAGTACAAAATGTCCAATACTTTTTAAGATATACACATTAATAAAACCAAATTTTTATTTCAAAATCATATGTGCAGATATAAACATTAAGTACAACATGTTCAATATTTTTGCAAATATATACATTAATTACACCAAATGTTTCTTTTAAAACCATATGTGCAAGTATAAGAATTAACTACAACCAACTGAATAAGGGTACACAAATAAGTTATTCCTTTGAAGAAGGATCATGTCAAATAATACAAGCAAGTTTGATCAAAATAGGGAGACAATCGTTAGATTTTTGTCTAACTTTCAAAGACCAAGAGATGACAAATGTTATTGTCCTTGCAAGCATTGTAAAAGCTAAAGACAAGAAGAATCAAAATCAAAATAGCTAAGACACATTATTGGGAGAATGGTCACAATGAAGGTCGGTTTGATTATTATCAATTGGTAAGTAGTTTTTTATATTATTTTCACAATTAATATACTTATGAACCATGGAATGAGGGTTTGATTATCATCATTTTTATATAGGTTGATTTCCCAAGGGTAGTACATGATATGGACCAACACATCTTAGAGGAACATGGAGGTGTGAGTATTAAAGGAGAAGATCATGATCCCATGGAAGATGATAATCATGTGCTAGAAAACACAT
Organism: Cupressus sempervirens; assembly: GCA_028749045.1. Taxonomy (NCBI): domain Eukaryota; kingdom Viridiplantae; phylum Streptophyta; class Pinopsida; order Cupressales; family Cupressaceae; genus Cupressus; species Cupressus sempervirens. Next base: position 197,372,313 of record CM053788.1, read on the forward strand.
TTGAAGATGATAATACGAATGCATTGATCCATAACACATTTGGTACTGGTGGTGTTGTTACTTCTAATGATGATGATGATGATGATGACATTGAGACTATCCATGATATACCTTTACTTGAGAAGGAAAACACAGCCCTTTACGAAGGATCCCAATCAACTCTTCTCTCTGTTATATTGTTGTTGGTGAATTTGAAGGTTATGAATGATTTATCCAACATAACAATGTCATGTATGTTAAGGTTTGTGATCTACGTCATTATAATCTATAAAAGTTGAAATGTGTACCATTAAGATTGTTTATACTAATGACTAATATTTTTTGTTGTAGATTGATAGGTGACTATTTGTTACCACCATCAAATATTCTCCCTCACTCATACTGAGAATTATGTGCCACTATGAAAAATATTAGAATGGAGTATCAATTAATAGATGCTTGTCCTCAAGATCATATAATTTATCATAGAGAACATGAAAATGCAATAGAATGCCCTAAATGTCATACGAGTAGATATCGAGATGATCAAGTGACAAAAAAGGTGCCTCACAAGGTTCTTCATTACATCCCCATTATTTTGCATCTTAAATTATTATTCAAATACAATATCTTGTCACAATTTATAGATTACCATGCACACAATAGAAGTCAAGATGACATTATTTGAATGCATGTAGATGGTTTAGCATTTAAGGACATAGAGGAAAAGTGGCCACACTTTAAAGAACAACCTCAAAATCTCAGGCTCTCTCTGAGAATTGATGGTGTCAATCTGTATGGAGAGACAAGATCTGCTTACTTGGTCTAGCCAATTTTTGTTATCAACAATAACCTTCCTCCATGGATGTCAATAAAGAGGGAGCACATTATGTTGGCAATAATTATTCTAGGTATTTAATTATTTTATTGTTACCTACATGTAATTATAACTCTTGAAGTTAAATGACCACAATAATTATCTGATTTTGTTCATTCAATTAGGTAAGTACCAAGTGAAAGATATGAATGTATATAGTGCACCTTTTATCAATGAGTTTTTGGTGTTATGGAATGGTTTAACTATGTATGATATCTCTAGACCAATTGGAAAAAAATAATTTTGATTCCATTCAATTCTTGTGTAGATAATTCATGATACCCCAAAGTTGACACATTTTTGTGGTATGTTATGCTAAAATATAGTTGTACGCAATAATACTAATTTCAAAAATGAACACATTTAATCCAATTGTATTATTATCTTGTAGGTCTTCAAACAAAGGGAAAATTTGCATGTCCAATGTGTTGTCCAACAATGAAAATTTGTCATTCCAAAAGTTTAAGAAAGTAGGTGTTTGATGAGAATAGGCACTTCCTCTACAAAAAACATAAGTTTCAAAGTGTCAAAAAATATCTTTTCAAAGGGAAAGAAGAGATTGCATCAAAGCCATGAAGAATGACATCTCACCTATAGCAATTGGAATATAATAGAATTTTAAGTCATCAAGAAATCAATATTGACCACCTTCCAAAAGGGCTAAAATGTTATCCCAGAGAATTTAGTAGGCTGCCCTACTACAAGCAGCTACAAATTGTGCATTTGTTTGATGCCATGAAAATTGGAAAGAATGTAACAGAGACACTATGGAAAATATTGGATGGAAGGCGTGACAAAGAAAAATTAGCTAAAATTTGTAGATGATTCCAATCATGCAATAAAAAATATCATTGAATCAAATAGCAATGGAGACTAGATTAAAGCAAGTGTCCTTCTTTGGTTATTAATGGAGTAGCAAATTAATGTCATAAAAGAAGTCATATGAAAATTGAGATTTCATATAGGATTTGCTACGAATAAGAACAATCTCATATCAAATAAAAGTGAATTTGGCCCAAGGCTGAAAATGCATGATTGGCATACCTTCATCAAGATAAGTCATGGTCTTTTGTATTTACAATATATTTTTGAAACTGCATACAATTTTCATTGCATTACGTTAGAAAAGAATGAAATGATTAGTTGATAATTATTGCAGTATGTGCTACTCTTATCACTCCCAAAAAACTTTGACAATAGTATCAAACAAGTGATATATGATCTTGGAAAATACATGAGGTAAGCAATGATATTTTTCTAATATATCAAACAAGTAATATATTGTAAAGTCTTGTATTTATATATTTGTGTGTCTTGAATCCCTTGTAGGTGGTTCTCATCTAAAGAAATTCATAAATAAGGTATAGAATATTGAAAAAAAAAGAATTCCTCTACTAATGTGTGAAATGCAAAAGTGTTTACCTTCAACTTTTTTAAATACACAATAATACTCCCTCATACACCAAGTTGAGGAGATTGAATTAGGTCAATGTGGATGGTTGACAGACACTTGAAATTTTTTAAGGGTTTGGTTCGACAAAGAGCATGTCCTGAGGGTTCTATGATTGAGGGATATATGACATACTAGATGATGGTGTACGTTACTTAATAGCATCTTAATCTTGTAGCAAAAACCCCTATAGATTGCATTTGGGATCCTGACTCTATTAAAAAAATTGCAAGGGAGTACTTGCTAGGGAAAGGTAGATTTAGAAAAGTGATAGGTAATAAATTATGAGATGTTGTTGTAGTTAATAAATTCTTAATCTTCAAAATAAATCTATTTTAAGTCATCTATTTACTTTTATAAAACTCCTAAAGAGTGGGATGCAATACATTTGTTTATTACAAACAATCAAGATTGGATGACGGTATGGATTGAATGATGTCAACATTTTGGTCACGGATTATAATGGGAATATGTGTCTTCATTGGCTAAACAAGCTCATTTTAATGGAAATTTGAATGTTTCTCAAAAGAAAATAGATTTAGCATATGATTAAGAGATCTCCAAGTACTTATAAATTTTTTAATCAACCATATGTTTTTGAACTCATGATGGAATAATTTATACATGTTTGACATTATTGTAGGTTAAACACCACAAGACTATGTTTTGCAATGGTTATAAATTTTGCATCAAAGATTTAAATGACACGAAGGAACTTGTGATTATGGGATAAGTGTAGTCTTCCAGGTGACCAATATTTCATCTAGAAATGACTTACATCCTCGACAATCTCAAAATTGATACTATGGCATTTTGATTGATATACTTGATTATGACTTTAATTCATTCAAATTAGTTCTCTTCATCATCAAATGGAATACACTATGACTCAATCAAAATGATCATGATAGAACTATTATTGAGCATGAAAATGGATTTCCAATGATTAATACAAGGTTGTTTCAACCAGTTGGGGATGAGCCCTGTGTTCTTCCAAGCCAATGTGAGTAGGTATTTTACTCAGAGGTTCCACATAAATTAAGTTGGTCCTTTTTTGTTACACATGATCCAAGGAGAAGGCCAATAAAATAATAATGTGATGGAAGAAGAAGATATTGAGGAAGAGAAAGAAGTGGATCATAATCAAGAGTTAGTCGATGATTCTCCTAAAGAAAATGATGCTTCTACTAGTCACGATGATGATGCTTCTGCTTATCATGATGATGATGATGAGGATTATGATAATGATGATGATGATGATGACGATGACCAAGATAGTGGTGGCGACAATGGCGACGACAATGATGATCCTGATGATGAGATAGATGAAGAATAATATCAATGTATATACAAGTAAACATTTTCTATTTTATTTTTATTTTTGAATTAATATTACAAGTAAAAAAATTTAATTGAATTTGGTGAAGTAATACAAATTTAACTATAATCTGTGTTGGGATTAAGAAAACATAATGTATTGTAGTTGCAGGGGATGCAGATTGTTACCACGTATATTTTTCTCATGTCCTAGGGTGGTTCAATCTTGAGCCTTTTCTTAATCCTGAAGTTGAACTTGAAGTTTCAACTGACTTCAAGTTCAAGTTTGAACTCCTATCTATCTTCTATGTGGTGAAATCCACTTCCTTTCCCCAAGTCAGTCTTGGTGAAGTCGAAGTGGAATTTGAAGACCGATCAACCCAAACTTCAACTTCAACTTTGATGTCGATTTTGTATATTGACGCTTTGTTTTCATGCAGGCTTTCAATCTTTGAGTTAAAAAGCGAAGTGGGTCCCAATAAAGAAACTTCCCAAGCCATGCAAGATAATAAATAAGAACTTTAAGGTGGAACGTGTTCAGATATGGCAAGATTTGCCAAAAAGAAAAATTTGTTATTTCATGATGACATGGAGTGTTAATAGGCATGTAGATTTGATGGGCATTTAAAACAAATCACTCAAACGATCTTTTCCGATGCATGGCACATGAACAATAGTTATTGCATTTACTTACCATATCTGTATTATGATTTCCTTTGTAAGTCATTCCTTAAATGCATTCATTTTGTCTTTTTACCAGTCATTTCACCATTTGCAAAAGAAATTCCAGTGCCATCGAGTACGAAGAACGAATCGCAGGTTGTAGCTCTATCAAACTATAAGTGTGTTGCCATAACCCTCTATAATTTTACTTATGCTTTCTTTATTTTGGAAATATTTCAATTTGTATCTTTTCAACCCTATCTTTCCATAGTGAGTCATGATGTTATTTCATCCCAAGATGCCCAAGTTTGAAATGCCATGTCTGCTTAGTTCTTTGCCTGAAATTTGTGACATGTTTCTAGCTAATAAAAACTTAACTGATGTCATTGAGAGAGCCAAAAACACCCAGTTAGGTCCCATTTGTCAAAAACTAGCTAATAGTGGGTTGCTTGAAGCTATCGCCTTTCTCGCAACAATTGCATGCCTAGAGCTTGTTATTGAGTGTGCAAACCATTATGACCCTAGCACAAGGTGTATCAAGAAAGTTTCAGGGGGAGTAATAGTTAAGATTAACATAACCCTTATTTATTCATCCTTTAGAATTCCTCACAAAGAACCCTATGAACCATGGACGTTTGAGGAAACAAAGTGCCTATATGCTAAAAGAAAAATTAGTTATGATAATAAGGTAGCCCAGTCTTGGCTTCTAAAAATAGTAGAGGGTGGTTCAAGGTTGCCAAAACCTTTAACCATTGAGCATTTAATAAATAAAATTGTAGACATTGTACTTCTGTTGAATAGAATTAAGGGAAATGAACATGCATTCCATTGGGAGTCTTGGATGCATTTCTTCATCTAGAAGATTGTTGAAGGAAATAAGATCATTATTTGAGCTTACCTAATTGCTAAGAATTTGCACAAGGGTTTAGTGGTTGTCAACAACTTTGGTCCATTTTTTTTGTCCTCCTATTTGATTTATATCCTAGCAGCATCGAAAGAATGGGAAAACCTCCCACATTCACCTTGGACCAATGAAATGCCCATTTACAAGAATTATAGTGATCTTTAGGAACCTACTTTGTGTAAGGAGCTCAAAAGGGTAAATGATGTCTTTTTGGGAAGGCTGGTCTTTGAACTTCACGGTCATGAACATGATAGGTTGTTTGAAGATGCTATGCAAACTATACAAGTCTATGGTTGCTTTTACATCCAATTTATATATGTTCACATATATCAAGATAGGTGGTTTTTCTAGTGAACCATTGAAGTTACCTCGTTACTGTTTAGACTCTATAGTTCTATCTAAAATGTGCAAAAAAATTGTCTCTGTGGTAGAGTCTTTTGAGGTTTTTAAGAAGTCTTCTTTTGTGTTCTTTCCCATTGAAATTAGACATTATAGATGTCCTAGCCTAAAGAAAGCTATGTTAACAAAGGCATCATTGACTCATCTGTGCCTTAAACCCTTTTCCCCTCGGGAAGATTTTGATTATATAGGTTTTGTCAGAAATAATGTTAAGAATGTAGTCTCTCTGGTTCCTACTCCCCAATTAGAAGACTATTGGGTGAATTTCCCTATTGAATTTGAAGTAAGGAAAAGACCGTTAGTCATGGCTAACTATGAAACAAATTAATATGTTTAATTTGGATCTTGATAGATGTGGGCTGAAAGAAGAGAATTATGGAGAGATGCTTGACCCATTCTACATTGACTAGATTGAATGCATGCCTATTCTCAAAATTTATTGGGGAAGGAAAGAAGAAGATGATGTTTTCTCCTGCACTACGGATGTCCTGGCTATGACTGCAAGTCAGATAAAATTGAAAATTGTTGGCACCCCTGACCTGACTGGGAAGTTTTCAAAAAGAAAAATTAAAATCACTCCCAAAAAGAAAAAAGAGGTCACTAATCAAGATATTCATGATCCTATTGTAGGTTCGGTTGAAGTTGAAGCTGAAGCAATTCCAGAGCCACTTTAACTTCAAGTTCAAGAAGGTACTCCTAAGACTAAAATGGTGACCCATTCAAGCACGAGGAAGGCATCAACAACCAAAAGAAAGGGTATCGTAACAGTTGATCTTGAGGTTGCATAAGAACTACCTATGGCAGACAGTGTACCTGAACCTCAAAAGTCACCAGTAAGTACTGAAGACCAAGAGAGTAATCTTGCCTTGGCTAAATTTTCCCCTGCTACTAACAAAGAACTAGTCACACCTAAATGGTTAGAGACTTCTCTTGAAAAGAAGAGGAGCATGGTACCTCTTTCCATGTCGATTGATGATTTAGTCAGTAAATGTCTGGGAAAAACACCTAAGGTAAAGAAGGCAAGGACTAAATCAAAGATCAAGTGTGATAAGAATTCAGGGCATTGGTCAGCTGAAATAGCCATGCCACTAGATGGAAGTTCACGTGAGTCCCTAGCTCCTCAGGACTACCAGATAACAAAATTTGATCTAGGAAAAGGAAACCGTGAGGTAGTTATGGAATTCTTCAAAGTCTCTAATAAGAAGATTTCACATAGGGTATGGAAGGATGGACAACAAAAACAAGAGATGAAGGAGACAATAAAGAGTATGGCTCAATACATCAATGCCATCCTTCATCTTGAGGCAAAACCGATCAGTGAGATGTCAGCAATTATCGATGTGTCCTCTACAACCAACTAGAAATCTCTTGAGAACTTGCACAAATGCAAAACAGTTGCAAAAATAGCAGGGGAATGGCTGTAAGGCATCCTGGATGACACCATGAAGCATATAGGTCTCCTGGATAAGACTTTGAAAGAAATATCAACCAATACTAAAATGGTGGAAATGAGCAATGAAGGATATGAGAAGGAGAGAAATAATTGGGCGAAAGGTAGTGATATGGATGGAAGATATCCAAGAATTTGGATTACAAAAATTCTAGGTTGAATGTCCTATGGCAGGTTTAGATGAAAAAGCTTTGTATGTGATCAAAGATTGCATTGAATGGCGAAATGAAGAGTTAATACAGGGGCTGACTAAAATCAAGGAAACACTGTAGGAACTTAAGGTCATACACTAGATAATTCAAGGAGACCTTAAGTGGTTTGTCAAGCAATTCACAGGTAAAGAGGAGGACTTCATTGCCCAATCTGAGGAAGTGATCAAGGAAGTTCAAAAGAAGTTCCAAGAACCTCAAGACAAGAAAGCACCAACTAAGTAAGATTTTTCAAATGTAGCACACACTAAAGCCATGCTAATAATTAATCTGAAGCACTTGGAAATGCATGAAGAGAAGATAGCAGAATTGAAGAAAGAAAAGGAAATTTGGAAGCAGTGGCTTGCCTACATTGGTCTACTACACCAGTCTATTATTTTAAAATTTTCAACTGCCTATGTAATGTGGAAAGTGGCAAGAAACATGGCCAGTGGAGATGGTGCTACCTGATTAAAAGAAGTAGTTACACATAGTCACTTGGTTTTTTTTTTTGTCATTTTTCTTTTCTTACTTTTCGGTTAGCACAGTTGTGTTAACCAAGAGACTATTTTACTCTTGGCGAGGTACTTTGGCAACTGTCTACCCCCATGCCTTATAAATATGTAATAATTAGATGGCATAGGGTTATCTCCAGTAGATCAATAGACAAAACTATTTTTGTTTGTGGTTTAATCTTAAGTTATAGAAATAGCATTTCGAAACTCTACAAATACAAAGAAAACTCTGTAGTTTGATTTTGTTAAGAGTTTTGTAAGTAGATACTATTATCTACTTGTTTGAATCAGTATTTCTAAAGATACTATTTATATAAAAGCTCTTTGTTGCATTTGTTATCAATTCTAAAATTGTCAATTCAAAATTTGGGATGCTGTGAGAAGTGAGTTTTATTAAATTTGCTTGCTCGATTACTTAATTTTTAGTTATGTGGATAATATTGATAATTAAAATCAAGTGGTTCTTCAGCATAAAAATTTATTTTTTATTAATGAGATAGAATAAGTTGATTCAACATTGTCAACAGTTTGTATTTTTAAAAAGATATTTTTGTTGAGTTAAAAGATCAAAAAAATTTATTTGCAAGAAAGGTAGTTGTGCCTGTTTTTATTGAAGAAACTTTAAGCAAAGAATTCCTTAGTCTTGTATAGAAATTCATTTGTTGGTATACATTTTTCTTGGTTCTGCATATAAAATCATTTGAGGAAAACTGTTTACTAAGAGTTTTTGGCAACTCCACTGGGGAAGACTAGAAATGGTTTTACCTCATCATGAAATTTTCCCAGTACTTCAACCAGGCTTAGGGTTTGATAATACTCAAGAGGACACTATTTTAGATCTAAGTGCACAAGCCTAGAACAGTTTACACAAGTTAATCAAGTGCTCAAAAGAGAAGAAGAAAGGGCTAAACTCATCAGGGGTGTACCAGTTGCTAATGAAGAAGCAGTAGTCTACAGATTAATCCCAAGGCCATTCTGAGTGTTAAACATTAGTTTGATTGTGAAAAATTGGCTAGTAAGAAGTACACTCAAAGTGAAGAAAGGAAGGGGTTTATAGATCAGTCTTATGAATTTGTAAAGAGTCTTAATTTTGCTCCTGATCTCTCTAATAAATGCAAAAAATATGTTAAAAGAAAAAGTAGGCCAATATCTCCTCAGAAACCTACCCCTCTAATCGTTAGCCTCCAAGCCTTAATCTTACCAGGGACATTAGTACCTTCTCATTTTAATGCCCAACCTTTGAATTTCATTCCACCAAGAATGGTTGCTAACCTGTGGGGTGCACAGGTAGGTCCCCTAGCCCTTGTACATAACCCTAATCCTCTTCCTAAGGGTGCTAAAGAAATTTTACCCAAATTCAATGGAGATGGGAAGAAATCTACTGATGAAAATTTCAATGCCTTTAACATTGCATGTGTAGTTCTAGCTATCGCTCATAAGATGTAGTTGTAAGGTTGTTTGTGCAAACTTTAATTGATGATGATCTTGATTGGTTTCATCATCTCCCACAAGGGTCCATCACCACTTGGGCTGAAATGCAAAATGCTTTTGAAAATAGGTATAAATTTTTTGATGATGAACATACTTTACTCCTCTAATTGACCCAACTAAAGAAGGAAGTACATGAGCCCATGAGAGATTTTGTAGCAAATTTCAATAAAATACTGCATAAAATACCTACTACGAAAAGACCTAATGCAGAGAACCACAAAGGTTTATTTGTTAATGCAATGCCTCCAGATATCAATTTTCATCTAAGGAAAGACAAGGTAGTAGATTTTGATGTTGTTCAAAGATTAGCTATTGAATTAGAGGATGACCTTTTAGCCACAAGAAAGTGGAAATGGGAAATGCAAACTTCAAAATCACAACCATTTACATTAGAAAAATCAGACCCGTTAGTTGAGAAACTCATGAATGATGTGATGACTATTAAGAAGAAAATTCCTAAAATGAACACTCAATACCAAGATATTCCAAGAAAATATCCAGGTCAAAGTAGTTTTCAAGGAAAACAAATTAATTTGCCCCCAAATCAACAAAGATTACAAATTGAAGCTCCACCTAATAAAAATAACATGTGTGTTTTTCATCTTACAAATGATCATGAGAGAAGTTCTTGTCCTGAGAATATAAGATAGCAGTAACTTGAAGCAGAAAAAGCAACCTCAACTAATGTAAAAATAAAGGAAGAACTTGGCAACTCCATAAGCTATTGTCTTGAATATGAATATGATTCTGAAAGAAGTGGTGATATCCTTTTAACCTTAGAAGAAGCAGCATGCTCAGTCTTAACCTATAGACAGAGAACCACTAAAGCTGATGATTCTAAAAATAATGCAATCCCTACTCATGCAAAATAATTAAAAACAAAGGGGGAAAATGAAAATAAGTCATCACCTATGCAGTCAAGGACACCCCAAATCCTAAAACGGTCTGATCCTGATTTTTCATTTGACATTGTTGAGTTTTGTAAAGCATTTAAAATATAGATTTCCCCTGCTGAATACCTAAGGATGAACCCTGGAGAGCTACATAAATTGATTGAATATGTTCATCAATCTTCCCCTAATTTAGCAAGAAAACAAATAAATGAAACCAAGGTCTCAGAGAACAATGAAATGTCTGCTAAACAAACAAGTGAAATTTCTCAAGCAAAGAAAAGGGAAACCCAAGCATCTGATAACCAAGAAGGCACACTTCAACTAGAAAAAGTCAACCCCGAGGCTCCTTTTTCTCCCAGACTAGATCCATTTTATGTATCCCTATTCCTTCATGGTTTTAAGCTAAATAATTGCATCATAGATTTAGCTACTTCTAATAACATAATGCCAACTACAGTAGCCAAGGCTCTTGATCTCCCTTTAACCAAAACCTTTGGTAAATGTTATTCCATGGATTCCAAGCAAGTTCCTTTAATAGGTTAGATCAAAGACACTCAAGTTTCCCTAGTAGTTTATCCTATTAAAAGAATTAAGCTTACTATTTTAGTGGCAAATATTCCTACCAGTTATGGTATGCTTCTTAGCCAAACTTTCTATCGATACCTGGGAGGGGAAGTTAAAATGGATTGGTCTCAAGCTGTTATACCTATGGGGAAAGAAAAAGTAACCTTGTTGCCTGAAGCCAAATCCAAATATACAGTCTTTCCATCTAATGATCCTAAATCTCATATCCTTTATCAAGAGATTGATTTTGCTAACTATTTGATTTTTTCTGAAAATGAGAAAATAGGTGAGAAATTAGAAGCTAAAGACTCACTATGGACTTTAGAGTTTGATGGAAGTTGCTACTCTAATAGATCTGGAGTTGACATAGTGCTAATATCTCTTGATGGTCAGAATTTTCCTTCCTCTTACAAGCTTACTTTTGAAAACACGAATAATACAGTAAAATATGAAGCCTTACTGTTAGGAATAGAAGAAGCCAAGAGAAGGAACATTAGGCTGCTAAAGGCAAGGGGAGATGCTGAATTAATAGTAAAACAAGTTAAAAACATGTTTTCAGTGAAGAATCAAAGACTGAAACTGAAATGTCCCTTTACTAATTTTGTATGATATTTCCAACCTTTAATCAGATCTTTAAGATCAAATGACTAATATCACAAAGATCCTCCAAATTTCTCAAGAAACCCCAAATCGGGTATGCCAGAAATGGTGCCAAAAGCTTCACAGCTTCACCTATTATTAATAAATCTGAAAATGGCCATTTTTAAAAAAATTTCAGCAGCATAACAGCCTACAAAATGAAATTTCTAGATCTATATAGACTTTACACAACAGCTCACAAATGTAGGACAAAAACTATGCTCATTGGGCTCCCGAAATTAACACAAAAATGCCCGAAAACACCACAAAAACACTAATAAACTATCTCAAAAGTTTAATCATGTCCCAATACATATATTCAGCTCTATTTTAATAGCTTAAAATCTGAAATACAGCAGCAACCAAAACTGATATGAAATGCTCAACTGAAAACACCAAACTCATGCAAAAAAACACACCCAAAAACCCACAAATCTACATTGTTCAGCACAAAGGAAAACTCTGTATGAGCATGCACATGGAATGGCTTCAAACTCCCATCCTTATCCTTCCTATAAACCTACAAACTCCCATTCTTGGGTCTCCCTAGAAACCTGCAAACTCCCGTTCTTGGGTCTCCTTCTCCACAGGTTTGGCAGCCTCTGAAGAATAACAAAAAAATGAGCAAAATCAAGTTCTGTAATCCCCCAAAATGCCTCCAAACCCCTTAAAAGAGGGCATAACCGTAACTCACATCCAAGAGAGGTTAATGAAACATACTTTAATAATAATTTTTATTTATTAGTCCAATGGTTTCCAAAGATTAATCCCCTTTTTCCGAAACTTCACTTTCTTGGGCCTGCCTGCCTTAGCAAAGATTATTATTTTTTAATTATTTGAAAAGGGGACATGACAAGTCCTCCCCTCCCAAACATTTCTTGTCCTCAAGCAATGGCTGAACAATAAACCAATCAATCCACCTGGATCCCAAATGTAGTCATGAACTAGACTACTACCAATTAACACAGGCTCCTGCAATATCCTCTACAATATGACCAAGAGGAATCCATAATCAAACTGACAATTATAGCTCAACCAAACTCCAAAATCACCACTACCACAGTCAAAAACCCATGAGACACAAACTCTTAGAACATCAGAACCCAAGTAAAGTGGAAAAATCAAACCACCAACACAGTAGATACCATCAATGCATCCCACTGGCCTATACGGAATGTACAATCCAACTCTCTAATAATGGTGAATGCTCTCAAATGAAACTATACCAAGTATAGAGAATCCACACATTGTACAACTCCTATAGTCAACACAACTCTGCAAATCACCGGCCACTATCTCATAACCATAACTCCCATGCACCCCATGAACAAGTGATACAGCCCACTGTGATTGATCACTAGCTAAGTCAGGAGATGTCATAGCCAAAGGAGTAGAATCAATAACAACACCCGTTGAAGCATCACTCCAAAACTCCTACTCTAAGTCATGTATTATCAAGCTATCAACTGCAGAACCTATCATCATGTTGTGCCCATCACAACTCTCATCTTGAGGTATCAAACTATCCCATAACTGACGATAAGTACCAGGAACCAAAGTACATCTCTGTATCATCATCTCATCAACATGGTCATCAAAGGTAAATTGATGAGCATACCTCACAATGTAATGCTGATAGAATGTGCCAATATCAGTCAGTGGCTCAGACTACAATCTAGATGTAACTAACTGCAATCGATCACTAACCAAGTTGGAACTGACTACTACCTCTAAAGACATCGCCAAGGGAGTAGTATTACTAGCAGGAACCATGCTAACTATCGGCTCACCAACATCACACATGGTCTTTGATACAGCATCTCTAGTCTTTGTGCCATTAGTGCTAGAGGTCACAACCATGTCAGGCATACCACAAGAATCTACTACAACACCCAACTCAACTGAACCTGACTCTAGTGGGAATGAACCTGATATGTCAATGTTAGTATCAAGGATGGATGCATCCCCATCTCCACTGTCTCTGACAATCTCAGCCATGGACATCCTCGGATCACCAAACACCATAGCTTGTGACTGTATAGAATCAGGTAAAGATTGTAGCCGCTCTAACTCCATGGTCACCTTAGCCAAATGAAATTGTGACTCCTTGAAAGCCAACTGTGTACTCTCAAGAATCTTAGAAGTCACCTAACGCTGCTCAATAAGCTCACTCACCTCATCTTCCTTGGCCAACAATGCATCATATGCTGTACTACCCCACTCCATAAGATAATCTCTGTCAGCTACCAACTGCATATAATTCTGTCTCAAAATCCGAATAGTCTCCCATAAAGAGTGGATCTCTGTCAAGGAAAGATAACTGCCTCCCTTCTCATCACTAGTAGGAGAACCCCATCCATAAACTGCTAACAACTGACGAGCAGCATCGAAATGCTGGCAAGTGATAGCAATGTCTCGATCACTAACTCTCAACTGATTAGACACATGATGGCACTGGCTTGACTGTCTCCTACAAACCTCCTCTGATGCACTGTCTAAAGGAGTATCCTCAAAGTCACTAGTCTCTAGAGTATTACAATCCATACCCTGTGAATCAAATCTAAAGCTCATATCAACATACGGAGTATCAAAAACATTAGCACTGTTGTCCAACTCCTTTGTACCTAAGGAAACTAAGTCTTCAAAACTGCCCACTACATCCTCCTGGATGTCATCAATGCCAATATGATCCTGGGACTCATCTATACACACTTCCAAATATGAAATATCATCAACACATTCCAGCAAGTATGGTTGACTGGATATATGAACAAAGCCCAACACCAGTGTATAAAAACTAATACCAACATCAGACAAGATATTGGCACAAGAAAAGACAACACCGTGTAATTTGCTAATCAAATCCATGATAGCACCCAAACAAAAACTGCTACCAAAAAGTGTTAGAGATTTACAGTCAACTGAACCCCAAATGCCAATATAACAATCTCGAGTCCATATCTGTAAACTAGAATCAGTTGGTAACTCAAGAAAAATCCTCACTTGAGTAATATGACCAATACCAACTAACTCCACATACCTGTCATGATGAGATAATGTAGTCACAATACTATCTTCACTCACCTTCAGCTGGCAGGATAAATCATGTGAAGTACTACTAGCCTCAACCTCATGTGACGAAGCATCTAACTGTGCCTGGTACCCTCTCTCAGAAAAGTCATGAATGCTCAATGTCTGCTCATCTCCACCAGGTATCTCACCATCATGCACAACAACATCCTCATAATCATCATCCTTGAGGTCAAATCTATCTATCACTCTTTGACTAAAATCATCAAATGTAGTTACCTGATCATGACCTTGAGTAGTCATTCCATGATACCACCAATCATAGGCTACATCTTCCAAGTGTAGACTTGCAATTTGAACAACATCTCTCTCCTTCATGGGGTTAAGTGTGAAGAAGGTCTGTAATTTTTGTAGCCATGCTCTAGCTAAAATTTTATTTGTTCCATCAAAAGTAGGTGCTATAAACTTGCTTATTTTATTTTTGAGCTCTCTTCCACTTATGTCATGCTCCCTTCTGTACTCTTTCTTGGGCATCAAAGTGTTCATCATATCCACATATTCTCTAAAAGAAACTGAACTATGAAAGTCATCATCTAAGCTAGTATAAGTAGCTCTTAATGTAATCAAGTTACCTGTAACCTCTTCCACAGGATTAATGGCTGGATTTGGTACTGGTGGCTCATCTGCAGGCAAGAAAATAGTTTTGGTTGATTTAGATGGTGTGGATTTCAGATTTCTTGGCTCCTCTAAAGTGCTCCCTTTCTCATTAATAGATGCAACTCGTTGTAGTTTTTCTGTCAATATTCGCAAAGCCTCTCTAGTTTCTGCCAAACTATCCACTGTTTGCTTCTGAGTATTTTGGATGTCTTGGAAGAATTTCTTTGCCATCTCATCTAGATCAG
Organism: Cupressus sempervirens; assembly: GCA_028749045.1. NCBI lineage: Eukaryota > Viridiplantae > Streptophyta > Pinopsida > Cupressales > Cupressaceae > Cupressus > Cupressus sempervirens. The sequence continues at coordinate 197,387,574 of CM053788.1, forward strand.
CCATACTTTTCCCTTCCTTGGATTTTTTACTTTTACTTTCAACTGGAGGTTTGATCAAAATTTCTTTATTCTTTTCTCACTGCAAATATCTTTTTTCTCTTTCACTTAGTTGCATGCAACCATAAATTTTGACATGAAGCTGATTAGAAGCAACATGCAACCACCAAATTCACCAAGAACTAACATGAAAATGATTAGAAGTAGAATGCAACCATAAATTTTGACATGCAAGATTTGGGTAGTTATCAAAACTGACATGCAAGATCTGGGTAGTTGTCAAAACTAACATGCAAGATCTGGGTAGTTGTCAAAATTGACATGCAAGATTTGGGTAGTTGTCAAAACTGACATGCAAACTTCTACAACCACCAAATTCACCAAGAACTAACATGCAAATGATTAGAATTAGAATGCAACCATAAATTTTGACATGCAGCTGATTAGAAGCAACATGCAACCATAAATTATGACATGCAAGATCTGGGTAGTTGTCAAAACTGACATGCAAGATCTAGGTAGTTGTCAAAACTGACATGAAGACTTCTACAAACCCTCAGGCTAGCAAGATCATGGCTCTGATACCACTGAAATGTCCCTTTACTGATTTTGTATGATATTTTCAACCTTTAATCAGATCTTTAAGATCAAACAACTAATATCACAAAGATCCTCCAAATTTCTCAAGAAACCCCAAATCGGGTATGCCAGAAATGGTGCCAAAAGCTTCACAGCTTCACCTATTATTAATAAATTTGAAAATGGCCATTTTAACAGAAATTTCAGCAGCATAACAGCCTACAAAATGAAATTTTCAGATCTATATAGACTTTACAGAACAGCTCACAAATGTAGGACAAAAACTATGCTCATCGGGCTCCCGAAATTAACACAAAAATGTCCGAAAACACCACAAAAAAACTAATCAACTATCTCACAAGTTTAATCACATCCCAATACATATATTCAGCTCTATTTTAACAGCTTAAAATCTGAAATACAGCAGCAACCAAAACTAATATGAAATGCTCAACTGAAAACACCAAACTCATGCAAAAAACACACCCAAAAACCCACAAATCTACACTGTTCAGCACAAAGGCAAACTTTGTATGAGCATGCACATGGAATGGCTTCAAACTCCCATCCTTAGCCTTCCTAGAACCTACAAACTCCCATTCTTGGGTCTCCTTCTCCACAGGTTTGGCAGCCTCTGAAGAATAACAAAGAAATGAGCAAAATCAAGTTCTGTAATCCCCCAAAATGCCTCCAACCCCCTTAAAAGAGGGCATAACCATAACTCACGTCCAAGAGAGGTTAATGAAACATATTTTAATAATAATTTTTATTTATTAGTCCAACGGTTTCCAAAGATTAACCCCCTTTTTCCGAAACTTCACTTTCTTGGGCCTGCCTGCCTTAGCAAAGATTATTATTTTTTAATTATTTGAAAAGGGGACATGACAGAAACACTATAGGAATCATGTGTGGGATGAGATTGAGGATTTTGAACCCCTTACAATTGAAGCAATTCCTAGAGAACTTAATGATAAAGCAAACTCTCTAGCAGTATCAGCCTCTTTACTAATTCCTCATCCAAACTTCATAAATAAAAAATATTTAGTTGAGATCATCCACAGGCCCAATGTCCCAAACAATAATAATTCATGGCAAGTATTTAAGATGATGCTCACATTAATGCTTTTTTGCAGAGTATTGAAAAATTATCTACTAATTATTTTGAAGGTTTGGATTATGAATGTAGAGAGTTTTGTCCTGATCTCATTGATGAAAGTAATGTGTAACAATTAAAAAGAAATGTAATACCTAAAGGCTTGGTTGAACTTGAAAAACATTTTGAAAGGTGAGATACTTTCTTGGTCCAAAATTTATCACCTAAAGAATATTCAAATCCTGATTATGAAAAGGTGAATTTGGGAGATAAACATAATCCCAAAATTATCAATTTGGGAACCTTTTGTGGAGAAGATGAAAAAGCAAGATTCATCAAGCTTCTTACAAAATATATAAATTCTTTGCTTGGTCTTATGAAGGGTTAAAAACTTTTAGAAATGGCCAATTAAAACATCATATCACTCTAAAACCAAGTACTACTCCTTTTAGGAAAAAGTTGAGAACATACAATCTAAAAGTTTCTGATGCAATTTTCAAAGAAATTGACAAAATGCCTAAAGCTTGCATCATTTTTCCAATTCACCATTCTACTTAGGTGGCCAACATAGTACTAGTAAGAAAAAAAAATGGAGAAATAAGGATCTATGTTGACTTTAGAAACCTTAATCAAGCAAGCTTGAAAGATAATTTTTCTTTACCTATAATGGATCAAATTCTTCAAACGGTTGTTGGTTCAGAAATGATGTCCTTTTTAGATGGCTTCTCAGGCTATTATCAGATAGAAGTTTCCAAGGAAGATCAACACAAAACTACATTTACAACACCCTAGGGAAATTTTGTCTATAAAAGGATGTCTTTCAGCTTAATAAATGCAGGTGCCACCTTTCAACGAGCCATGAATTCAACCTTTGGTCATTTGTTGGATAGATGTATCACAGTGTATCTTGTTGACATGACAGTATTTTCTAGAAGATGAAAGAAACACTTGAAGGATCTGAGGAAAGTGCTTGAAAAATGTAGAGAACATGGAATTTCATTGAACCCTAAGAAATCAATTTTTGCTATGACTGAGGGAAAGTTACTTGGGCACATGATCTCAAAAGAAGGAATCAAAATTGACCCAGAGAGAGTAAAAGCTATTCAGCAATTATGTCTTCCTGTTAATCATAATGGTGTTAAATCCTTCTGTGGGCAAATCAATTTCCTTAAGAAATTTGTACCTCATTTTGCAGAGACCATCAAGCCTATGGCCAAATTGCTCAATGAAAAGAAAAATTTCAAATGGGATGAACCAACATCTAAAGCATTCAAAGAGGTAAAAGTGGCTATTACTAAAGTTCCACAACTTTTTCATCCTGATTTCAAAAAATATTTTATAACGTACTGCTATGCATTAGATAATACCATGTAACGAATATTGCGTCAAAGGAGAAGAGATGTCTATCTCTTTTATGAGTGTCCCATTGAAGAAACATCAGTTGAATTACTCCTTATCTGAAAAATAAGCCTTTGTTGTTGTGAAAGTAGTGAAATATTTTTTGTACTATATTTTACATTCACATTGTTTAGTTTATGTACCATCCACTGCAGTCAAGAGTAACCTCACACAACAGGATGTAGTAGTAAATAATCGAGCAACTTGGGTAGCAAAAGTGCAAGAATTTGATCTAGATATCTAGCCAACTAAATTGGTTCGAGGGCAAGGATTGTGTAAACTTATTGCAGAAGGAGAAAAAGAAGAACCATATCCCAATCGTTTGTTTGTTGGCTTGAAAGATGAATGGTTTTTTGACATAGCTTATTTCTTGACATATGGGAGATGCCTTGATCATTTAAAAGGAAAGGATTGAAGGATTCTTCAACTCAGAGCAACCAAGTTTGTGATCATTGATGATATCTTGTACAAAAAGGGCATGGATGGTATGTTTTTGAGATGTGTTGATGCTTACCAATAGGAGAAACTACTGAAAACCTTCCATGATGGAGCTTGTGGAGGACATTTTTCATCAACAATGATAGCCTTCAAAATCCTAAGAAGCAGATACAATTGGCCAGGTATGTTTAGGGCTTCCTATCATTGGGTAAGAAATTGTGAGAAATGTAAATTGTTTACTGGGAAACCACGATTAGCTGCTCTTCCTCTAAAACTTGTGATTATAGAAGAACCCTTTCAACACTGGGGATTGGATTTTATAGGACCTATTAATCCAAATTCAAGTGCAGGACATACACACATCTTTACTGCTACTGATTACTTTACTAAATGGGTTGAGGCAGTTCTTGTTAAAGCAACAACATCACAGGTAGTGTGTAAATTCTTGACAGAAAATATTTTGACCCATTTTGGTACTCCTAACAAAATAGTGACTGATAATGCACAAAATTTTTCATCCCAGGAAATTCAATTGTATTGTTATGATCCTGGAGTCAAGCTGTCTCATGCTTCAAATTATTTCCCTCAAGGCAACGGATAGGTAGAGTCCATGAATATCTAGTGAATATTATGAAAAAGTTAGTAGATGAAAAGGGAAAAGATTGGCATAAAAATTTATGTGAAGCAGTTTGGGCTGATAGAACTTCTCCCAAAAGAGCCATTGGCATGACACCTTTTGAGCTGGTATATGGAGTTGAAGCACAATTGTCCCTGCCTTTGGAACTAGCTACCCTAAATTTCCAAAAAGTAATTGAAGATGAAATTTTTCATTCTTCCATTGAAAAGAGAATATTGTACCTCTAGAAAATAGAAGAAGAAATAAGAGAGGTGGTGGATCATATCACAAACCATCAAGCAAGGGTCAAAAGAATTTTTGATCGAAAAGCAAGGCCAAGAAGATCCATGAAAGGAGATCAAGTACTACTGTGGGACAAGAGGAAGGAACCTAAAGGAGCCCACACCAAATTTGAGAGCTTATGGAAAGGCTCATTTGTGATATCCAAGGAATTGGGTTCAAATGCCTTCAAGCTGCAATATCTTAATGGAGATGATCTTCCCCTATCCTATAATGGGCAAGACCTCAAACTGTACCAATTTTATGTCTATTTTATGTCTCATTGTAAATACCATCTTTTTGGGTTTTGTTCTTTTCTTCCTCTATTCTTTATGTTTTTGTATTTTTGAGTTGGTTTGCAAAGCCAAAATGCCAAGTTCATCCATGATCCTTCCAGTCTCATTCCCCAACTGGAGCCAATTGTTACCACGTATATTTTTCTCGTGTCCTAGGGTGGTTCAATCTTGAGTTTTTTCTTAATCCTAAAGTTGAACTTGAAGTTTTGACTAACTTCAAGTTCAAGTTTGAACTCCCATATATCTTCCATGTGTTCAAATCCACTTCCTTTCCCTAGGTTGGTCTTGGTGAAGTCAAAGTGGAAGTTGAAGCCCGATCAACCCAAACTTCAACTTCAACTTCGATGCTGATTTTGTATGCTAATGCTTTGTTTCCATGTAGGCTTTTAATCTTTGAGTTCAAAAGAAACGTGGGTCCCAACAAAGACACTTACCAAGGCATGCGAGATAATAAATAAGAACTTTAAGGCGGCACATGTTCAGATACGGAAAGATTTGGCAAAAAGGAAAATTTTTCATTTCATGATGACATGGAGTGTTAACAGGTGTACGAATTTGATGGGCATTTAAATCAAATCACTTAGAGGGTCTCTTCTGATGCGTGGCACACGAATAGTAATTATTGCATTTACTCACCATATGTATAATATGATTTCATTTGTAAGTCATTCCTTAAATGCATTCATTTTTCCTTTTTACCACTCATTTCGCCATTTGCAAAAAAAAATTCCAGTACCATCAAGTAGGGAAAAAGAATCGCAGGCTATAGTTCTATCAAACTATAAGTGTGTTGCCATAACCCTCTGTAATTTTACTTATCCTTGCTTTTTTTTGAAATATTTCAATTTGTATCTTTTCAACCCTATCTTTCCATAGCGAGTCATGATGTTATTTCATCCCAAGATGCCCAAGTTTGAAAAGCCATGTCTGCTTAGTTCTTTGCCTAAAATTTGTGACACATTTTTGGTTAATAAAAACTTAACTAATGTCATTGAGAGAGCTAGAAACACCCAATCAGGTCCCATTTGTCAAAAGCTAGCTAATAGGGGGTTGCTTGAAGTCGTCACCTTTCCTGTAGCAATTGCATGCCCAGAGTTTGTTATTGAGTGTGCAAACCATTATGACCCTAGCACAAGGTGTATCAAGAAAGTTTTAGGGGAAGTAATAGTTAAGATTAACATAACTAGTGTTTATTCGACCTTTAGAATTCCTCACAAAGAACCCTATGAACCATGGACGTTCAAGGAAGAAGAGTGCCTATATGCCGAAAGAAAAAGCAGTTGTGATAATAAGGTAGCCTAGTCTTGGCTTCTAAAACCAGCAAAGGGTGGTTCAAGGTTGCCAAAAATTTTAACCATTGAGCATTTCATAAAGGAAATTGCAAAAATTGTACTTCTGTTGAATAGAATTAAGAGAAATGAACATGCATTTTGTTGGGAGTCTTGGATGTATTTCTTCATCCAAAAGATTGTTGAAGGAAATAAGTTCATTGATTGGGCTAACCTGATTGCTGAGAATTTCCACAAGGGTTTAGTGGTTGTCAACAACTTTGATCCATTTTTCTTGTCCTCCTATTTGATTTATATCTTAGCGGTGTCTAAAGAATGGGAAAACCTCCCACATTCACCTTGGACTAATGAAATGCAAATTTACCAGCATTACAATGATCTTCAGGAATTTTCTTTGTGTAAGAAGTTCAGAAGGGTAAATGATGTCTTTTTGGGAAGGTTGGTCTTTGAACTTCAAGGTCATGAAAATGATAGGTTGTATGAAGAAGCTATGCAAACTATAAAAGTCTATGGCTGCTTTTACATCTAATTTCCTAGGTTCACATATATCAAGATAGGTGGCTTTTCTGGTGAACCATTGAAGTTACCTCGTTAATGTTTAGACTCTATTGTTCTATCTAAAATGTGCAGACAATTTGTCTCTATGGTAGAGTCTTTTGAGGTTTCTAAGAGGTCTTCTTCTATGTTCTTTCCCATTGAAATTGGACATTATAGATGTCCTAGCCTAAAGCAAGCTATCTTAACAAAGGCATCATTGACTCGTCTGTGCTTTAAACACTTTTCCCCTTGGGAAGATTTTGATTATATAAGTTTTGTTAGAAATAACGTTAAGGATGTAATCTCTTTGTTTGATACTCTTTAGTTAGAAGACTATTGGGCAAATTGCCCTAATGCATTTGAAGTAAGGAAAAGACTGTGGTCACAGCTAACTGTGAAACAAATTAATATGTTTAATGTGGAGCTTGAAACATGTGGGATAAAAGAAGAGGATTATGAAGAGGTGCTTGACCTATTCTATATTGACCAGATTGAATGCATGCCCATTCCCGAAATTGATTGGGGAAGGAAAGAAGATGATGTTTTCTCTCGCACTAAGGATGTCCTGGCTAGGACCGCAAGTTGGGTAAAATTGAAAACTTTTGCTACCCCTGACCCAACTAGGAAGTTTTAAAAAAGAAAAAGTAAAAAGACTCCCAAAAAGAAAAAAGAGGTAATTAATCAAGATATTCATGATCCTATTGCAGGTCTAGTTGAAGTTGAAGCTGAAGTAGTTCTAGAGCCACTTCAACTTCAAGTTCAAGAAGGTACTCCTAAGACTAAAAGGGTGACCCATTCAAGCACAAGGAAGGAATCAACAACCAAAAGCAAGGGTACAATAATAGTTGATCTCGAGCTTGTAAAAGAACTACCTATGGGAGACAATGTACTTGAACCTCAAAAGTCACCAATAAGTACTAAAGACCAAGAGAGTAATCATGCCTTGGCTAAATTTTCCCCTGCCACCAACAAAGAACCAGTCACACCTAAATGGTTAGAGACTCCTGTTGAAAAGAAGAGGAGCATGGTTCCTCTTTCCATGTTGATTCATGATTCAGTCAGTAAATGTCTGGGAAAAACACCTAACGTGAAGAGGGTAAGGACTGAATCAAGGATCAAGTTTGATAAGAATTCAGGGTATTGGTCAGATGAAATAGCCATGCCACCAAATGGAAGTTCATGTGAGTCCCTGGCTCCTCAAGACTATCAGATAACAAAATTTGATCTAGGAAAAGGAAATCGTGAGGTAGATATGGAATTCTTCGAAGTCTCTAATAAGAATATTGCACACAGGGTATGGAAGGATGGACAAGACAAACAAGAGATGAAGGAGACAATAAAGAGTATGGCTCAATACATCAATGCCATCCTTCATCCTGAGACAAAACCGATCAGTGAGATGTCATCAATCATCGATGTGTCCTCTACAACCAACCAGCAATCTCTTAAGAACTTGCACAAATGCAAAGCAGTTGCAAAAATAGTAGGACAATAGCTGCAAGGCATCCTAGATGACACTGTGAAGCATATAGGTCTCTTGGATAAGGCTTCGAAAGAAATATCAACTATTACTAAAGAGGTGGAAACGAGCAATAAAGGATATGAGAAGGAGAGAAACAATTGGGCGAAGATAGTGATATGGCTGAAAGATATCCAAGAATTTGGATTACAAAAATTCTAGGCCGAATGTCCTGTGGTAGGTTTAGATGAAAAAGCCTTGTATGTGATCAAAGATTGTATTGAATGGAAAAATAAAGCGTTAATATAGAGGCTGACTGAAATCAAGGAAACACTACAGGAACTTAAGGTCATAAACCAGATAATTCAAGGAGACCTTAAGTGGTTTGTCAAGCAGTTCACAGGTAAAGAGGAGGACTCTGTTGCCCAATCTGAGGAAGTGATCAAGGAATTTCAAAAGAAGTTCTAGGAACTTCAAGACAAGAAAGCACCAACTAAGTAAGATTTTTCAAATGTAGCACACACTGAAGCCATGCTAATAATTAATCTAAAGCACTTGGAAATGCATGAAGAGAAGATAGCAGAATTGAAGAAAGAAAAGGAAATATGGAAGCAGCGGCTTGCCTACATTGGTCTACCACATCAGTCCATTATTTCAGCATTTTCAACTTCCTATGAAATGTGGAAAGAGGCAAGAAACATGGCCAGTGGATATGGTGCTACCTAATTAAAAGAAGCAGTTACACATAGTCGCTTGGTTGTTCTTTTTTGTCATTTTTTTTTCTTGTTTTTCAGTTAGCACAGTTGTGTTAACCAAGAGACTATTTTACTCCTGGTGGGGTAATTTTGGAAACTATCTAGCCCCATGTCTTATAAATATGTAATAATTAGATGGCATAGGGTTAATCTCTAGTAGATCGATAGACAAAACTATTTTTTTTTGTGGTGTAATCTTAAGTTTTAGAAGTAGCATTTCAAAACTTTGCAAATACAAAGAAAACTCTGCAGTTTGATTTTGTTAAGAGCTTTGTAAGTAGATACTGCTATTTTCTTGTTTGAATCGGTATTTCTAAAGATACTATTTATATAAAAGCTCTTTGTTGTGTTTGTTATCAATTCTAAAATTGTCAAGTCAAAATTTGGGATGCTGTGAGAAGTGAGTTTTATTAAATTTGTTTGCTCGATTACTTAATTTTTAGTTATGTGGATAATATTGATAATTAAAATCGAGTGGTTCTTCAACATAAAAATCTATTTTGTATTGATGAGATATAATAAGTTGATTCAACATTGTCAGCAAATTGTATTTTTAAAAAGATCTTTCTGTTGAGTTAAAAGATCAAAAAATCTTTATTTGCAATAAAGGTAGCTGTGCCTATTTTTATTGAAGAAACTTTACGCAGAGAATTCCTTAGTCTTGTATGGGAATTCATTTGTTGGTATACATTTTTTTCTGTTCTGTATATAAAATCATTTGAGAAAAATTGTTTACTAACACAGATGATGAGTGTGTTGAGGTCCAAGTCGACAAGCAAGATGATGTGGTTGGACAAGGTAAAGTGCACTACAATGTTCTTTAAAATCTTTAAAGTCTCATTATTTTAAATTTAACCATTTTATTTGTTATTGAAGAGGACCAACCATTGCAAAGGGCAATGAGTACACATCCATGGTTGAGAAGAAATATCAATGACAACATGGATATGCCTCTGCAACAATATACGAAAGGACAAAAAAAAATGATTCATGTGAACTTATGTAACTTCTTTGTTTGTCTCACCTACATATGTCTTATCCTTAACCAATTTTCCCTACCCGCGATGCCTTTCCCATTTGTTTCTCCTACTCCCACCTCTATCTTCAATGATGATGTCCTAGCAAGGTTTAAATCACTAACGTTTCTTGCCCATGCTTGGGCTGCTAATGGGGTTGGGTTCTGTCTAGCCATGGTGTCTGGTGGCCCTTCTACTACATCTAGGGGTGTTATTCTTGTGGCTCCTATTGGGGCAGCTTTTTCCCCTGGTGTTGTTGTGAGAATATTTGTCATATTGTATGTTGATGTGGCCCCCTATGAGGTTGGGATTGGTGGACATGCAGTGCATTCGAGGCTCTGTGATGTTGTGCATGTTATTGTAAGTAACCTGATTATTATTGATATAGAGACTGATATTGTTGAGGAGATTTCCACTTATGCAGCGAACTTGTCTTCGACAACTATTTTTTTTGCTTCTAGGGTTTTTGGCCCTCCCTATCGGATCTGCATGCTTGGATATCTAGATATTGGGAGCCCATTCTCTCAAATCTAGTTTAGATCTACTAATGATATAAATGTCATCATGCACCGAGGTTTCTCTTGGGAGGAGAAGTTCCCCTTGATGGCTAAACCCTGGTATGAGGATTTTGATTCAACGATAGAATCCTTCAATAAGATTCCTCTATGGGTAAGGTTGTTGAATCTTCCCTTTCACTTATGGTTGGATTAAGTTTTGAAGGTTGTGGGGGAGGCCCTTGGGGACTTTTTTCTTGTTGATTTTGAGTCTTCCAATATGTATTGGATGATGCTCACATTCTTGTGGACATCGATGTCTCCAAGGGGCTCCCTAAAAAGATTAAGTTGGCCACTCCTAATGGCTCTTGGATTTAGCTTCTTAATTATGAGGGCATCCCCTTCAGATGCAGGAGATTCCATAAGACTGGTCACCTTGTTATGCATTTCTCCTTGAAAGTCTTAGATCGAAGAAGTCACTTTCTTGGTGGACGAGGGTTTCGGATGATCACTACACAGTTCAGAAAGCTTCCTCTGTTGGGGTTTGAGGGGCTTCTTCAAGGGTGGATTCTTTCACTATCTCTAATTCAAATGTTGCCCCAACAATGGCAACCAAATTTGTTTCCCCTCCTATGGTTGTTGTTACTTTTGATTAGATTGTGGACCCTGTTACGGCTCTATATCAGGATGGTGTTATTTTCCCATCTATTGTTGGGGTCCTGAAACCATGTGATAGTGTAGTTCCTTCTCCTACCGTGGGGATTTTGGGGACTGGTTACAGTGTTGCTAACTTTGAGTGGTAGAAGGTTTCTGGGATGGTGGAGGATGGATGGACAACAATAAAAGGAAAAGAGGTTAAGCCCTCAACTCTGTTGGGATTAAACTGCAGATAGAAATAACAATTACATGCAAATATAACAAATAAATAATAATAATAGATCACACAAAAAAGAACACAAGGCAATAAGATTTAACATGGTTCACCCAATCCTTGGGCTACATCCACCAAACAGCAAGTCCAATATTATTACAATCCAATGATTACAACTTGATTACAATCTGTAATCCCTTACAGCTTGGTACCGCTGCAAGAACCTATTTGACATCACCACTATAAAAAACCCTAATCCTAAGCCCTTTTATACAAGTATCAAACCGCTTTAGGATTACTACATGTTGGCCATAAATTGGAAAATGTTAGCCATTACTTTAGTGGCAAATCTACGAATGGCGAATCTACGAATAGTACCAAAAAAAAAATTAGGGCAATGCCCTGAGCCCCAAAGAATTTATGAAGTATGTACAGTACTTTCCTAATCAATCACCACAAACTAACAATCTCTCACTTGGGGACTAATCAGGCTCCACACTAAACAACAATCTCCCACTTGGAAACTAATCCTATAGCGATGTCACTACTCCATAAGGCTCCCATTGGATCAAACCATCTTGGACTCTGTTGTTCTTTTATTCATGTTTAGTCTAGAAGACCAACCAAAGCTAAAGAGGAGTTCAGCTTCTCCCTTGTTACTACCTTTGTCAACATATCTATTAGATTGTCATTTGTATCTATCTTCTCTAGCTTTAACTGTCCATCCTCCAAAACTGACCGAATGAAATGGTACCACAACTGTATGTGTTTGGTCTTTGAATGCAGAGCTGAATTCTTTACAAGATGAATGGAACTCTCACTATCTGTGAACAAATAATTATCCTTTTGAGGATGTCCAAATTCTTCCAAGAAGAACTGAATCCATATCATCTCCTTGGTTGCCTCTGTACTAGCTACATACTTGGCCTCTATAGTGGATAAAGCATTAACCTTTTGTAACCTAGAAACCCAGCTTACGGCTGCTCCACCAATAGTAAAGACATAACCTGTAGTACTCCACTTGGTATCAATATCCCATACCAAATTTGAGTAAACATAGCCCTATAAATTAGTAGTAGAGCCCCCAAAATGTAAACACTTATTGGATGTTCCTCTCAAATATCTAAGAATCTATTTGATGACATTCCAATGCTCAATTCCTGGATGACTCATATACCTGCTAACGACTCCCACTACATGTGTAATATCTGGCCTAGTACATACCATAGCATACATCAAGCTTCCTACAACTAAAGCATAGGGTAACTTGGACATCTTATCCTCCTCTTCCTGTGTCTTAGGACACATCTCTTTAGTCAACTTCAAATGACTAGGTAATGGTGTGTTGACAGCTTTAGCATTCTTCATAGAGAAACGTTGCAATACCTTCTCAACATAATCATCTTGAGATAGTGTCAATGTTCTGTTCTTCCTATCTCTGCAAATCTTCATACCAAGAATTTGTTTTGCTACCCCCAAATCCTTCATAGAAAATGCATGTACTAATTGGCATTTTAGCCCCTTAATGTGATCCATGTTAGACCCAGCTACAAGCATATCATCAACATATAAACATAAAATAATGTAGCTTTCATCATCCAACCTCTTAAAGTAGACACAATGAACTAAATGACACCTACTATAACCATGCTTATGCATAAAACTATCAAATTCCAAATACCATTATCGAGGTGCTTGCTTCAAGCCATATAAACTTTTTTTCAATTTGCAGACTAAGTTCTCCTTACCTTTGACTACAAATCCCTATGGGTAAGCCATATATATCTCTTCATCCAAATCACCATGAAGGAAGGTTGTTTTAACATCAAGCTGCTCCAAATGCAAATCTTCAGTAGCCACAAGACTTAAAATAGTACAAATAGAAGTCATCTTAACAACAGGTCAAAATATCTCATCAAAATCAATTCCCTTTTTCTATGCAAATCCTTTTACAACTAACCTAGCTTTAAATCTTTTCTTACCTCCTTCCTCTTCTTTCAACCTCTAAACCCACTTATTCTGTAAAACCTTTTTACTTGTAGGCAACTTGCACAAATCCCATGCCTTATTCTTTAGCAAAGAGTACATTTCATCTTTAATTGCAGACTCCTACTGAATCTTAGTATCAATCTGCATAGCTTCATCATAACTTTTAGGTTCACCAGCATCAGTAAGTAAAATAGAATATAAAAAGGGAGAAAATCTTTTTGGAGGTCTAATTTGCCTTGTTGATCATCTAACATTCACTGGTGTGTGTGGTATTTGTTGTTGTTGTTGTTGTAGCACATCATGAGGAATTTCTGGAACATCAACTTTTGGAATATCATCCAGCACTACATAATCATCTTCTTTCTTCTCATGTTGCTGCAACAGATCTTTGTACAACACTTTCTCATTAAATATGACATCGCTGCTTCTTACAATTTTCTGATTTTTAAAATCTCAAAGCCTATAAACAAATTCATTAATGCCATATCCAACAAATACACATTTCTTTGAGAAAAGAATAACTCACCTTCTTACTAGTCCATGCTTCCTCTGGAATACCACAACCCAAAGGAGTGGAGGGACCTGTATTAATCAAATATACAATAGTATTGACAACCTCCACCCACATGTGTAAGGGCAACCCGGCATGCAACCTTATGCTCCTTGCATGCTCCATTATAGTCATGTTCATATGTTCAGCCACTCCATTTTCTTGCAGAGTCCTTGGAACAATTTTTTGTCTATGAATACCATTAGTGGAGCAATAATCTTCAAATTCATGACTACAATACTCACCACCATTTAATAGATCTAAGACATTTTAATTTCTTACCAATCTCATTTTCAACCAAGCTTTTCAATTTCTTCAAAGTTTGAAATACATTAGATTTCTGTCTAAGGAAATAAACCCATACTTTTCTAGTTGTTTCATCAATAAATATAACATAATAATGAGAGCCAACAAGGGAAGATACCTGAGTCAGTCCCCATACATCGGTATGCACAAGCTCTAATTTCTCCTTTTTATTTTCCTTCCTAGTTTTCACAAAACTTACTCTCTTTTATTTTCCATACACACAACTTTTACAGAAATCCATATTAACACATTTCAAACCTAGTAATACTTTCTTTGAATGAAGTACTTTCATACCTTTCTCACTCATGTGCCCAAGTTTATTGTGCCACAACGTTGTATCAAAATCTACAGCAACTATTTATTCTCCCTACTCAACTGTAGCAATTGTTCATGAATATTCATTTTTCTCTGAAACAATTAAAGTAGTAGGAACAATATGAACTGTACAAAGATATAGGGTTCCTACTTCCACACATTTTGCTACTACAAGGGAACCTTTTGAAACCTTCCAATTTTATCATTAAAAGTAACTACACAACCCTCATCACCAACTTGCCCTACCGAGATTAAATTCCTACTTAACCTTGGAACATGTCTTATCTCATGTAGTAGCCAATGATTCTCATTCTGCAACTTAATCTTAATTTTTCCATTTCCAATAATTTAATAAGGTTCATTATCCCTTAAATAAACAAGTCCAAAATTCCCTTGGACATAATCAATGAAATAACCTTTATGAGGTGTAGCATGAAATGAAGCACCAGAATCTAAAACCCATGAATCGTCAACACTTTCTAAAGACAGAAGCAAAGCATCCTCTTCGAATTTGTTACTTACCACATTTGATTCCTTGTCTCCATCTAATTTATCTCCTTCATTTTTCTTTCATTTACAACAATCTCTCTTTTTATGACTTAGTTTCCCACAGTACCAGCAATCATTGGGTCCTCTCGATTGAGACCTCCTCCCCTTTGACTTTCCTCTTGATTTCCCATGATTTTCAGAGTTACTTCCTCTCTCAATCGTTCTACCCGTGCTTTGTGCATTCAAAGAGCTTCTTGATGTAAATCCACTTGAGATTTTCTTATGAGTTTTCTCACTCAAAACAACATCGATCACATCATCATATTTTAGGGTACTAGATTCAAGAACAGAGTTACTCACAGCCATTCTAGCTTTCAGGCAAAGAACAAAAAATCAATACAGCCCTAATTTTTTCATCAAAATTGACACCCACAAAAGATAACTAACTAGTAATAGTATTAAACTCATTTAAATGATTTGTAATAGATCCACCTTTTGCCATTTTCATATTAAATAAACACTTCATGAGAAATACCTTATTTGAAGCAGAGGGCTTTTCATATAGTTTCACTAGGGTTTGCATCAATTCTTCCGTCATCTTCACTTTTGTAATATTAAATGCCACTAATGGTGCTAGGCATAATCGAATGCTTCTCAATGCCTTTTTGTCTAAAAGATCTCATTCATCATTTGACATAGATCCATGATTCTTGGCTTTGCCTTCTAACGGCTTCCATAAATCCTTCTGATAAAGATAGCCTTCCATTTGCATCTTTCATAACTAGAAGTTATGCCCGTTAAACCTCTCAACCCTTAGCTAACCCTCGTTGGCCATTTTTCCCACTCAATCGTGAGACTCTCCCTCAACTGTGAGACTTTCCTACAGAGGATAACTAAAAAACAACCTTGCTATGATACCACTTGTTAGGATTAAATCATGGACTGAAAATAACAATTACATACAAATATAACCAATAATAGATCACGCAAAAAAGAACACAAGGCACTAAGATTTAACGTGGTTCACCTAATCCCTGGGCTACATCCACCAAATAGCAAGTCTGATATCATTCAATCTAGTGATTACAACCTTATTACAATCTATAATCCCTTACAGCTCAATACCGCTGCAAGAACTTATTTCACATTACCACTATAAAACAACCCTAACCCTAAGCCCTTTTATACAAGTATTAAACTACTTTAAGGTTACTACATGTCAGCCATAAATTGGCAAATATTAGCTATTACTTTAGTGAAAAATCTACTAATAGTACCCAAAGAATTTATGAAGTATGTACAGCACTTTCTTGATGAGTCACCACAAACTAACACACTCCATCTTTTGATATGTCTTTACGTTCTCAAAAGATAGGACTAAAATGTAAATCTTGAGGCCTTGCATATTTGAGGTTGTCCTTGATGGTTCTCTTGGCACCATTGGCCTCTTGTTCTTTTTAGTTTGTCATGGTTCAGGAATAATTATCCTTTTCTTTTGTAACCATGGGGTTTTCAAGTTCTTGTTCGAAACCTATCTTGGTGGTTGAAATGTATGGTGTTATTTGTGAGGCCACCCTAGTCACTTTGTATTGGTTGGTGACATGTTTCACCTTTGGGCTATAGTATTTTTGTTTGGGCTTCATTGAATATATTTTGATATGTAAAAGGTTTCACACACCCTTCAAAACCTATTTTCCTTAATCAAAAACTTCTTTAAGTAACTTATTTGATAATGAATAATTTTTATGCATAAATGTTTCATTTATGTTCTATTAAATGTTCATGTGAATGTTCTATTGAATCTTATGTTTCAATGTTAATGTGAAAGTTCTAATGAAACTAATGTGTTAATGAATGTTATCATGTGATAATGCTACATTTTATTAATAGAATGAATGAATTTTAGATGTTAACAAGGAATGTAGATGTTAAGGGGGGTTGGGGCCAAATGAGCTTCTACCTTCACATGGTTGGCCCTAATTAATAGAGAATATTAAACTATTCTCGAAACCAAGTGAAGCTGAATATTAACCTATGATTGCAATGTGAATTTGAATATTAACCAAGTGAAGCTGAATATTAACTATGTGAATCTCTTGGTTTCAGGCAATGCAGAAGGACACCATAATCAAACTCATTTACTTATGAAATTTAGTTGTTGTGTATGAAGCATTTGAAAGAATGGCTTTCTATAGGATTGCCTCAAACTATTCCTCTCTAAGGTATTTTATTGTTTCTATTTATCTGTAATCATGTTCGATTGCATTTGATAACTGTTGTTGTAAATTGGGAGACATGAAGAAGAATTTGAATAATGGAAACAAATGATATTAGATCATTCTAAAGTATACATTGGTTCATGAACTATTCTCATTATTTCTTTTGGGTATGGTGAGATGTTGAATAATATTATAGGGAGGAAGTAGAGGATCGTAAAGTCTATATGACATGCAATGTGTCTAATCAATATAATACTTTTTTAGTTACAGGATTGGACATCCCTTACTACCAAAGTACTATGCTGATTTTTATTAAATGTCAATCCAAGAGCGTGAACTTGAGATGATGTCTGCAAAGTATATGCTCTAGTTTTCACTAAAAATCATTACTACCTTGAATGCAATAATCATTAAGAAAATCTAGTTTATCCAAAGGAAAGACAATTATCAAATACTTGGAAGGAAATTATAATTATTTAGCCATACATCTATGCACCTACTACTGCAGGAACAGTGACTGGTTCTGTTTCCAGTGGCTGCAAGAATAGTAGTTCTATTTTAACTTAGAAAACTGAGTCTAACTCCTACTTACTAAAGTAAACTCCACCTTCCGCGTGGGCCACCACAGAAGAATGAAGGAAAGATAAGCTTACATAAAAGTGTAGAAACTTAGTGCAGGCATGTATTCATCAAATATGCAGTATTGCAATAAACTTAGGAAAAACAGTAAGACGTCTATCAACTCTGTCTGTCTATTCACTACTTAACCTCATAGATACAGATGGGGTCTTATTTAAAAGGAAGGAAGAACAAAAAACTCCTAAAAATATGACTTTCTCATGAAGGAAAGTCAGTTACAACTTTAAGACTGCAAACATGCAATTGGAAAGACATTAATTCTCCCTTAAATTCCCCACAAATATAGAGATCATAGAAAATGCTAGATTTTTTCATTTATCTAATTTCAAACAGCTTCCAGGAATCTGGGTATCGTGCGTTGCATGTTTAACTGATTGCTTTGATGCTTACTTCCTTGCTCGACCGCTTTATCAGGTCCCGCTTTGTTTTTTATTAAGACAAGTCCCTTCTGACTTTGTTGCCAAGTCTTCTAGCTGCAACGGAATCATAATGCTCTCTTTAATAGCATCAATGCCTTAGCCCTATTCCTTCATAGTTTGTTTAAATCCTACTTAGCTTGCATCCCTGTGATCAATGTTTAACACACACAAGAAATCCCACAAACATTTATTTTCATTTATTAGTTTATAAAGAAAAGGCATTTAATTATTCAACTAACAGTTTTTGCAATCTCTTCTGCTGTAGGAAGATCTACCCATACCAAGCATTCATGAAGAAAGATTTTAACCACAAAATTATCCCTTTTTAGATATGATTCTGATTGTCATTTTTATGCCCTATGTCCATACTTTATACATCAATAGTTCAAAAAAATTTATACTAAAAGATGATAAAGTTCGGTATGTTATAGACAAATGTTCACAAAAAGGGCTAATAAGACTTCTATTTCTTCATGTCATCACAACGCTTAATGGAGAAAGCAAGTAACATTTATAATTTTACAATTTATAATCCTTGTTGCAAATTATAATGTGCAAAATTCAAACTTTATTGGCTACATCTCTAGTTAGGTTTATATATGATATCTACTTATTTGAATTTTCAATTTTACTTTCAAAATACTTTGGTTAAATTATATTTTATATGTGAATATTCTAATTACTGTTTCAAAATTCCAAGTTCACCTTTTCATTTTAATATTTCATGATATTCCATGCTTTTCTACTAGTCAATTTGTAGGCCATTCTCAAATGCAGATTAATATAATTGAAATTTTTGCTATCATTGCATGACAGTCAAAATCGCAATCTTTTGTAAAAATGGTCGGTGCCATGTTTGATTTGGAAAGGCATTTGCACAAGAGCATGCATTGTACTTACAAGGATTCCAATCTTAGTGATGATACAAAAAACTTGAACAAGTCTTTCCAGGCTATAATTGAAGAGTGTTTGGTGCAATTTGCAAAAAAGGTGATAAATTTAATAGTTCTTTTTCTTTCTTGAATGCACATGGTGTTAGATGACACATGAAATTAGTATTAAATATCAACTAATATGTAGAGTTGGTCAATATAATGCAAAGTTCAACTTATTTAGATACAATCCTAAAGATGTGCCAAGAAATTGTCTGAAATGTTGCTTCTCCTATAAATGATGGATAATTTGTTCTCCACAATCCCTCTTCCTCAAATTCCTATTATTATGACAACAAATTTTCCACCAAACGTATTTCAAGTCTCATAAAACTTATATAGAAACTTTTTACAATAATCTCTTCCAAATGCTTTGTAAATTTGCATGGTCCTCTATATACTCATAAATCTATCCATAGAAGCCTTCATAAATCTACACTTTATCTTTGCAAATAGATCCACATCAATCTTGTGTGTGCTTCCTTATTCACAACTCATGTTCTTGCCAAGATCACAATCTCTTTTATATCTTGACACCTTCATGAAAGAATGCAAATTTTTGAACTACAAGGATGAAATGCAGTCTATATGAGTAGAACGTCGTTTGAGAATTTGAAACACAAGAGTTTTAAGTTATGCTTTCCTAAAAATGTACACTAGACATAGATCAATCACATTTGTAAGAGGCATGATCCTAATTGTGCTAAAATTATGATAACCATATAGCCTTGAATGAGGACAGTCTATCTGTGGCATTCATATTTTGCCAGCTACATATAGCAATTGGAGAAAGTTGCTCATTAACTCACCATTACCAAAATGTATGTAATTTGATCACAATTTATAAGGAAAGAAATGCATGAAAAAAAAACACAATATATGACCCAAACGGAGGACAAAACTAACATCAATAGAAAATTCAGAGCAGTATCTACACCTCTCAAAATTGAGCATACTACTAAACCTTCAAAACTGCAAATGCCTCGTGGGACCTAGAGTTTTCTTCTTAATTGTTGAATCTTAAAATGTTCTTAATGGAATTGAACTTCTTATTGTCATAGCATATTTTGGTGTACTTATATATTTAGAATAATCATTCTACTACATATCAAACTTCCATAATAGAGTTGAACATACACTAAATATTGATGATCACTAAAACATAACTATTCAACATAAAGATATAGAAAACTTGTCCAAACATGAAAAATGGAAAGAAATGTCAGTCATAATAGAAATGAACACACACTAGCGACAGTTGATCATTTATCCTTGAACATGTGATTACAAATAAAGGATAGTAATTAGTAATATTTTGATCCCCTCCCAAACTACATTTATGGGACTTGTCTGAAAAATAAATGTAGGAAGGTGCTTTAACAGCCATTATTATCGATATTTGTTGGGCATGATTGCATTAGAATAGAAAATGATAAGAGAAATAGAGCATAAACAAAGGCAAAGTCAAGCAAACCCAACAACTTTTTTGGCAAACACTTATATTTATCAAGACCCTATCACAGCACCATCTAGCCACCTTCCACAAAACTTATGGTCCCCTTTGAATTCAGTGGCAGAGAATGTTGCAACAATTATGTATATTTGTTATTTACAATGTCACTTGAGATTATAAAGTATGCAGATCTATATTTGCAATTATTGACAATGTCTGAAATTTGAATCATGAATTTAAAGTGGAGAAAGCATGAATGGATGGCATAGGTGTCATGGTGTTTGACAGATGGTTGTTTGGGATGTGTCTGAAATGTATTATGTCTCTTCTTTCTTTGAAATTTTGAATGCATGCACCACGTGTTGGGAATATTACACCATTCTCGTACTTTTTTTAAGGTTAAATAGGATTGTTTTTTTGAGTTGTTGAAACAATCCATATATTAGGGAGTCATTTTAGAGTGGTTCCTATAATATGGGATCTAAAAAAGAAAAGTATTGTGTTTATTCTTATTAAATACAGACGAAGAATCAAAGTGTAGTATTATTTGTGTAAAATCTTTGCATGCTTCCATAATTCTGCCTGATGTCTCGCATGGTATCAACGTAGCAAAATTATTCCAACAGAAAAATATAATTGGATAATTTTGGGGAATCTAAGCTAAAGAAGATTTAGACTATTATGGAGAGGCCTCTAATCTAAATAGTTATGGAGTACATGGTTGATCACTCTATTTCATGCTCACATGGAACAAGTCCTTTTTCTGGATGAAGAATTTATTGCACAAATCTTACGAGACATGCTACATTCAAAGTGTATCTACCACTAAAGCAATAACCTATTCATACCCTGTTGTATATGTCTTTGTATTGTCCTCCATTTTGTTTTTATGGACGTTACGATCAAGATATTTTACATGTAACCAATTTCTCATAAGTGCACAATAATTTTACCATTTCTAATCTCTAACTCTAGAGTGTGAGAATTCATCCAGGGAAGAATTTATTGATGTATTTGGAAACAAAAACTTATCAAAGCAACAAGAATCATGCTGAAAGATTGACGAATATTGGTGAAGAAGAACTAATAGCATGGAGACATATGGTAACCACAATTCATAGAGGGGAGGAAATATTCTATCAACTTTAGCATGGGTGGGTTGTTGGAAATATAAGAGGAGTAACTGAGAGGGGAGGGGTGAAACAGTTACAAAAAAAATAAATCTCAGATCCCTTAGATGTCAATGTAAAATAAACTCTAAAAATTGAACTTTGTTGATGCTTGGTAAACACATAGAAAAATGTTGTAACTTGGTACTAAAAATACTTGGCAAATACTTGACATGAAAATTTTAAGATATTATCTATGATTATTGTTATTTTAACTTAGATGAGCATACATAATAGAAATAGGATGAATGCATTTGACGCCAAGATTTAAAGTAGAAACCCAATTTGGAAAAAACCACCAATTGCAACTAGTTACTAATTTTTACTCTTCTGAAGTGAGCCCTGTTAGGAGCCAACCCTGTTAAAGGTTACAAAACATATTGTTTGGTGTGACCCATTAGAGGATTTAATCGCCCTATTAAGAGTGGCCTTATCAGAGGTCTTTGGACAATTCAATAGAAATGCCACTTTGTTAGAGGATTTACAAATAGTTGTAAAGCCAACTCTATTAAGAGATTTAGATCACTGCTACAATGGTTAGAGAGTAACAATGAGATGACTTAATTTCATATACAACTGAATTGTTGATTACAGATCTCAATTCTAGCTTGTATACTTGATCCTTCTTGATCAGATATATCTTTTCAGCTTCATAAGGATATTCTACTTTATCCTTCTAATTCACTTCCTCTTAGCATCATTAAATCTTCAATTATCTTCCATGCATTCACACTTTCTAAATCTCAACTTGACCTTATATTTATATCTTTCATATTATCAAGTTAGCTAGAATATAACTTAGCATAGTTAATATTCATCTCCTCAGTCGGCTAGAACCAACAGACAACACAATTGAACTTAATATACCAAAAGAAGAAAATCCTTTGTTAGCCGACCCTGCTCGATAGACACTAACTTTGAAATGATTTTTCTATGTTAGCTAAGTGAACTCAGTTAACACTACATATTTGCAAAGTTCCTTTAGTAACCCAGTGAGCTTGGTTAACACTGGTTCCATAAAACATTTCCTTCATTAACCTAGTGAGCTCAGTTAACACTCATCTTTGGCAAACTTTCCTATGTCTCCCGAGTGAACTTGGTAGACATTGTCTTCTAAACTAAGAAAACTCTGAAATGCTTAGCAGACATAGAAAATTGTCTTCAATGCCCGAGTGAGCTCGGCATACACTGACTGGTTATGATATGTCATTTTGTGTGACATCAAAAATAATACACAATTAATCAATTGTTCCAAAAATCTCCCTCTTTGGCATTGATGGCAACACAACATGTCATAATGCAATGAAATTTTTAAAGAAAGAATAAAGTAAGGAATTATCCTTAGTTTCATTCTAATTCTCATCCATGAGAACTCCCTCTATCAGTGCGAACTATTTCTATCTTCAATTTCTCCTATCATAAAACTTATGTCCTCTTCAACTTCTTCTGATAGCAAACTCTGCCTTTGATATTAGATGAAGTTCATTCTCCATCTTTAACATCTATCTATTTACAAAATTTGTATGAGATATGACAAAAAACTTCTCCCTCTTTGACATATCATGCCAAAGACAGCATTAAGTGAATATTAATGGACCTGAAGTACTAATTCATTTGCAATATGTCATTGTCAACATTGCACCAACTGATTGATCTTCAGCATGCTCTAGTTGATGCATCACTAGACTTCATTTAGCGACCTTCAGATAGAGGAATGACCCTAGATTACCTCTTAGTGTTAGGAATAAGGTGTCTCAACCTTGTATAATTCCTATTCTTATTATTATTTGTTTTGTAAAATGTATTTTTGCAAACAATATGTAAATGTGAGTGTACATGTCTAGTTGGCATGTTGATCACTTACATGTGTCGATATCTTGAAGTGTGTGAAGGAGATCTTGGCTGAAATGGTTATGACAGATTCTTATGACGCGTAAGAGCTATTTAAGGAATGAGCTATGACAGGTTTAAGAGTATCTTATGACATGGGGCCTATTTGGGCACCCAAGAATGAGTGGTTGGTGTGTGTAAGAGAATATTCCAAAAATAGGTTGGTATGACAGATTCCCTTACACTTCTCTTGTGACCGCTATTTTTGGCTAATTCTATGACAAGTTGTCATTCCCTAATCAAGGGATGGACACCATTTTCTTGGTATTGCATGTACATGTGGCATTGTGCATGGTTCTTGGTGGTTGAGCCATGAAAAATGCCCAACTCCTTTGTGGGCATTTTTTTGGGTCTTAAGATGTTCATAAAAGTAGTATTGCATGTTGTAAATGCAAGAGAGGGGAAGAGGAGAGTGTGCAGGTACTAAGGTGCTACTGGAGTCTTCTATTGTTGTTGTTAAACTTGCATTGCAAGTGTATTGTAACCTTGTGTTGAAGATAATACATTGTGCAAGTTTTGAAGAGGTGGGGTTGTTTTACCGAAAGGTTTTTCCCCATCGGAAACTCTTTGTGTTATGTGTTTCTTTCTATATCTATTTTCTGTATGCATGGTTGGCTGCAATATTGTTGTTTACATGATATTGAATCTATAATTGTAAAATATTTTTAATAGGATTTGCACCATACTTCTCTTAAGAGATTAGCGTAGGAAGTTGTTTCCGCACCTGAGTTTCCTTACACTTAGATACAAAAATGCATCCTTAGGTAATGACTTGGTGAATATGTCTGTAGTTTTTTTTCTTAGTATTTACATATTCCAATCTAACTTCTTTATCTTCTACCAATTCTCTCAAAAAAAGATATTTTATAGCAATGTGTTTTGTTATGGTATGCATCATTAGATCCTTTAATATATTGATTGCACTAGTGTTATCATAGTATATAACTACTAGATCCTTGATCTCTATCTTCAAACCTTTAAATAGTTGTTTGAACCAAACAACTTTAGAACAATTGACTAATGCTACAACATATTCTTCATCTGTTGTGGACTGAGAGATACAATATGTTTCTTGCTTGTCCAAGACACTAGTCTTTTACCAAGAAAGAATGCTCCACCATTGGTGCTCTTTCTTTCATCAATACTTCCTGACCAACTGTTGAATTATCATTATGCACAATGCTAAACAGCAAAGATTCTTTCAAACTCCTCTCTTGAAAAGTCAATCTTTTGGATCAGCTCCAAGGTTCTAGGTGATCTTGCAACCTACTAGAATCTGCTCAGTTGAAGATAAATATTTTTGTTCACGAGGAGGCCTTTGTTGGTTTGAATGATTTCAAATGAGATGTAGAATCTACTTACTGCTTCAGAATAAAAATGCAAAAGAACTATGTTTTTGTATTTATTTATTTTTAATATGAATGCAATCTAACAATGAAACTAATATGAATTCCTAAATTAACAAGGGTTTAGTAAAGAAAATAACAAAAAATTTAAAGCAAAAAAATTAAAAGTAAAATCGTAATGGACATAAGGTATAGAAATGACACATCTGTGAGTTAAGCTTTCAAAGAAATTGGTGGGTAACCAATGGAAACAAGAGCAGCACTTCCTTGATTCCACTCATGCAATTGTCAATGAGAAACTTAATAACTGTATGATGTTTCACTCTTCATAAAATTTCAAGGCCACGAAAAGTGCGCTCATGCAAGACAAAGAGTTATGCAAGCACAATTTGGTGATTTCTTCTCGAGCTAGATACGCCAGCAAAATTTGTTAAAACCGTAGCAAACACCAAAATTAAAAGACATCGCACAACAAAAAAACAAAGCAATAAACTTTTGGCTCTATCACAATGCCATGGATATAAATTCACAAAATAATGACACATTTAGGCAAGAATTACTACACTCCAAATGCGAGCACCAAA
Source organism: Cupressus sempervirens (assembly GCA_028749045.1). NCBI lineage: Eukaryota > Viridiplantae > Streptophyta > Pinopsida > Cupressales > Cupressaceae > Cupressus > Cupressus sempervirens. Next base: position 197,412,991 of record CM053788.1, read on the forward strand.
AGCATAATATTATTGCAAAATAACGGCAGCCCCGATTACATATTGCAATCCTGTATTTATAAGAAATCATTTCCTCAATTTGTGTTGAGAGTGAGAGATTTCTTCATGCAATAATATGCTTTTAATTTAATAAAACAAAATAATTATGTACAAATTAACTATCTAACTCGTGCTTAGTAGGACTCCATCTATTTTTATATCATTAATTGGATGCATGAGCCTTTACATGTCATAAAACAAAGAAATTGAGAGAAAATAAGAAGAAGAAAGCCTTCAGTCGAAGTAGAAGTGTCTAGAAGTGTCAAAATAGAAACTCAACCTTCACTGGGTGTCTGTCAGAGTCAAACTACTGTCAAAATACGTTTTCGATGGATGGAAACCTCTAATCTTGGAACTAGTAGTTAATTGTCGGCACACCTCTAGAAACACGCACCTCAAAAAAAGTGCACCTGGGCACCTCTGACTTCTCCAAAAATCTTCCAACACTTTGTGACAAAACCCACACTAGTGCACCAGCACACCTCAAAGGTCCAAAAATGCAAAAATTTCACCAAATGTCAAAATTGAAATTCTAGCATCTAGATTTTGTCCCCCTTCATACCAGAGCTATGTTTGGATGCTTGCCCTTGAATTTCTCAATAATCTCAGTGACCTTGGCTACATATAGTAGATCTAAGGCATTATATTTATCCTTGACCTTTTGCTTGTAGTTATCTACCTCTATATGGGTCTTAGCAAAATCCATGAATTTAGTATCTAACTCTAGTAAGGCTTCTTTTTTCTTGAAGGCCTACCGAATGTCATCATCAGTAGAAACTTCAAAAAATTTCCTGAATTTCTTGACTGCTACCTCTACTGGTATCAATTTATCTCATGCATCATCTTCGAATATGTCGAGACATGCATCACTATAATGTTTCTCTACTTTCAAAATTTTCTCTCGGGCTTGGTCCTTGAGTCGATGGATCTTTGCATGTAATGATTGCATTACTTTATTACTATCCATTATTTTCTCTATCCAATCATCAAGAAAATCTAACTCTTCTATAGTATATACACCCATAAGCATTATGTATCTTTCACCCTTTATTTCCTTTAGTACTTGTAAATCTTTCTGCCAGGTATGTACCTCATCGATAATAGTGAAATCTTGCTTCAAAATTGCCACCATTTTATCCACATTTTCTTGCATAACATGAAGTAGCTTTAGATTTCCCTTCACGATCAAAATGCCCTTTTCCTCAAAACTTTTCTGCCATTGCTGACAGGCATTCAAAAATGGATCCAACTGTACTCCTCCCCCATCTCTTCTCTTGAGTGCAGTGTTCAGAGTCTCCTCGAGGTGTTCGGGATCCAAGGGACCAACAACTTCAGCTAAATATCTTTTTAGGATTTCATTTTTCCTACAAAGTTTAATCAGTTCTACCCCTTCTTGTTCCAAACTCCTAAACACCTCCTTCATCCCCATTTTAACCATCAACTTGGTTGTATCCAATGTGGGTTTCCTGGGCATAACCTCTCTAATTTTATAACCTTGCAGAGTCAAATCTTCTACATCAACATCAAGAGGAGGAATAGCCACTTGTGCAAATAAATCTTGATTTCGATCATTATTCATGAATGTTAATGCTCTGGCCTCTTTTCATGGGGACTCAGGCTTTCTCAAAACCTCAATCAACTCAATCATATCCTCTTCATCGCTGTTGAATTGTGGCCTTTTACTTCTTATCATTTCTTTGTGTAACCACCTTGGGACTTGTTTCACCGAAGGCCTACCTCTTGAGGATGAAGAAGTTTTCTCTACCACCCCTTTGCCCTTATCACTCCTTTTTGGGGTTCTTTCCCTCTGTAGCCTTTGTTTCAATGCAGCCCACAATTCTTACCTCGATGTCTTGGGGAGCCTGCTAAGGATATTGAATCATTTTCTCTTCCCCAAACACTTCACGGGTTGATATTTGTTGTGGTTCTTCCTCCTGCTCCTTTTGATTTTGTTCTTCTTTAGTACCTGGAGGTAGGGGAATAGCAGAGCCTTTATCTATAACTGAAACTTGCAATGGGGATGAAGGAGGAAGCTCGGGACCTTGTGATTCTAGAGGCATTTGAGTCCAATCTTCTTGTTGAGGCTCACTGGCCGGCATATCTTGGATCTTGTCTCCCACCAATTTGGTGCCTACGAGCATAAAATCAAAATTTGACATCTTAAATATGTCAGTTCCCTCCACATCCTGCTCATCAATCCATTATTGCATTTCATCCTCTGATGTAGTTGTTTGCAGAGGTTCTTCTGGGATTGATGGTGGTGTAACAGTGGAGCTTCTCCTTCTTTCTTGTTTGTGGCTCTTGCTAGCCTTGTTCTTCTATTTAAAGGCACATCCTCCTCTTCATCATCTTCAGGGATAGGTTCAAGGATTGATGGGATAGGAACCATTCTCTTGATCACCCTTTGCCTCTTCTTAACTAGAATCTTGATCTTTCTTCCTTTCTTCGAGGCAAAAGGGGATGCTTGTTCTGTCTACACAAAAGGACGTCCATTACTCCAAAGTTGGAGAAAAATGACTTAATTAAATCCTAGTACAAATTCATACAAAACTTGAAAACCCTGACGCTTGAAAAAACACGAAAAACCTAATTTTTTCCCAAAATTGCAAAAAAAATGGTGCACCTAGTGTGCCCTCTTCACAACTAAAATCAAGTCTATGAGGTGTGAATCAGCACACATGATGGGGTGCGTTGATGTGCACCTCATGCTTGGTGCTAATGTTTTAAAGTGTTTAGGATAGCGCACCTAATTCTTCATGCACTTTTTGTTTTAAATTTTTTTAACTTGTATGAATAGTGTCGGGTGCACACTAGCGCACCTGGGGAGGTGTACTGATGCACACCCGACTTTGAGGTTTTTTAAATAGTTTTATTAAGTCTTTTTTGGAATTTTGGTGTGCACTAGCGTAGATATATCATAATGTGTTGTGTCTTGGCATAAGGAAGGCAAAAGATAGAGGACTAGTAGAGGTGTAGAAGAGCGCTCAAAAACTAGTGTGTAGGTGCAAATTCGACAGACTGAGAAAAATTGGAGCCAGAAGAGATAATGAATAAGGTAAGGAGGGAATTTACCCCCCCCCCCCCTTTATATAGACCTAAAGGCTTCTAGTGCAGGTGTGCCAACTGCATAGTTGTGCAGTCGAGGAAAAATATAATTTTCAAAAAATTGGCACACTAGCGCACCTTGTGCGCCAAAATTTTGAAACTCGGCTTGTTTCTTGAATTTTTGACCCTTACAGGTTTCTAAACAAGGTTTGGACACAACCTTGGGAACTAGGAGGACCTCAAAAATAGCTCGAATCCTGGATTAAAAGCCCAAAATAAAGTAGGGGGTCCCCATTTCAATTAGAAATGGGGCGTGCGTTGTGGAGCCATAACACCAATCAGCATCTATGAATCCTTTTAAATCTAAATTGCCTCCTATTTTGTACCATAAACCATATTCTTCAGTACCTTTCAGATATCTCATGATTCTTTTAATTATCATCATGTGATTTTCTTTGGGATTTGTTGAGAATCTTGCCACCATACTAACTATTAATGCAATATCAGGCCTTGTGTGCACTACATACGGCAATTTTCCAATCACTGATTTGTATGTGCTCTGATCTACTTCTTTGGAATCATCATTTTTGGAAAGCTTATGTCTAGTAGACATACGAGTTCCAACTAGCCTTAAATCTTCAATTTCAAATTTCTTTAATATTTCCTTGATATATTTAGATTGAGTAATGTAGATACCATGTTTCTTTTGTTGGATCTACAATTCAACAAAGAATTTTATCTCTCCAAACATAGACATCTCAAATTCTTTACTCATTTCTTCTAGAAATGTCATGCATAAGTCATCATTTCCTGTAAATAAAGTATCATCAATGAATATTTCTTCCAAAACAATCTTCTTGTCTTGTGCTTCTTTGATATGCAAACTATTGTTATCATTTGTTCTTTGAAAACCAATCTGTATCAAGTAGTTATGAAGTCTTTCATACCAAGCTCTGGGAGCTTTCTTAAGACCGTATAATGTCTTGTGTAGTTTATAGCCCATGTCTCTTGTTCTAGGATCTACAAACCCTTCAAGTTGTTTAATGTAGATTTCCTCATCAAGAATTTCATTCAAGAATGTAGATTTTACATCCAATTGATAAACTTTAAAACTTCTATGGGTTGCATATACTAGTAAAGTTCTAACACCTAATCTTGCAACGGGAGCAACAGTTTCACCATAATCAATACCTTCTTCTTGAGAATAGCCTTTATTTACTAACCTTGCTTTATTTCTGAAGACTTCTCCATCTTCATTTATCTTATTTTTGAAAACCCACTTTGTGCCAATTACATTTTATCTATGGGTCTAGGAACAAGAGTCTAGGTTTTGTTCTTCTCTATCTATTATATTTCTTCATTCATTGCCTCAATCCAACTTGCATTATCCAAAGTATCTTTAACATTTATAGGTTCAAATTTAGAGAGTAAACATGTACCTTTCAATTTTTTTCTTGTCATTGTTCCATCTTATTTGTCTCCAATGATTTGATCAGAAGCATGATGCCTTCTAACATATCTTGCTAACACAAGTTCTTTGGATTTGAAGTATGTTTCACTGATTTCATCATAAACTTCAGTATTAAGCCTAGGTCCCACTATTTGTGACTCGAGTCCATCAGACTCGATTTGTTCTATATCGGTAGCCTCTGACTACAACTCGAGTCCTTCAAACTGTGACTTGAGTTACACTGTCTGCAACTCGATAGCTATTAGATATTTTGGGGACTCAAGAGGTGAAGCCTCCTTTCTTCTAGATAGATTTGGCAAGGTATCGGGTTCATAATAAATAAATCATTTGTAATCCTCAGGCTCCTTGTTTCTTTCTTCTTCACTCTTTTCTGCAAACTCATCAATTCTCACATGTGCACTTTCTATGATTTTATGAGTAGACAGATTCAAACATTGTATGCTTTACTTCTGCAGGAGTATCATAGGAATATGCCTTAATCACCTTTGAAGTCAAATTTACCTTTCCTAGATTCTTTCAAGATATAATATTTCTTGCCAAATACTTTCAAGTAACTTAATTAGGCTTTTAGTCATACCATAGTTCATATGAAGTTTGATTTGTGTCTTTATTCAACTATACTTTGTTCAAGGTATGCACTGCAGTGCTAATTAATTCCTTCCAGTATTTGATTGCAAAATTTTTTCTATCATCAATTTTCTTACACAATCCATGATGGATTTGTTCCTTCTTTTAGCTATACCATTCTGCTAAGGTGTACCATGGGTTGATACTTGTCTTTTAATTCCTTTTTCAATCCAGAATTCATTGAGTTCATTGGAGATGAATTCACCACCACTATCTGATCTTAAACATTTCAACTTCTTTCCAATTTTGTTTTCTACTCTTACCAAATACTACTTGAATTTTTGAAAGGCTTCAAATTTTTCTTTTAGATACATTACAGTCATCATTCTAGAATAGTCATCAACAAAAAGAATGAAAAACTTATCTCTAGAGTAACTCTCTATTCCAATAGGTCCACATAAGTCTGTAAGCAGAAGCTCTAAGACTTCTTCAGAATAATAGTTCTTGCTTTTGAAACTAGTTTTTCCCATCTTACCAATTTGACAGTTTTTGAATAGACCCATATCAGATTTCCCCAAGCTAGGAATACCTCTTACTCTTCTATTTTTGCTTATTTTAACCAAATTATCAATGTTCATATGAAATAATATTTTGTGTCATAACCAGCTTTCTTCTACTTGAGCAATAAAATAGGAACTTTCACTGAGATCTAGATAGAATAGGTTACCTTTTGTTTGTTTGCCAGATCCAACCAAATTTCCTTTTCCATCCAGCAATTTGACCATCCCATTCATAAATTCTACCTTGAATCCAATGTTATTCAATTGTGTCACACTCAGTAGATTATGCTTCAACCCAATAAGCATTATCACATATATGTTCATTGGTTAATAAGATACATCATTTTCCTTTTTATACAACAAGGTTCATTGTTTCCAAATTTCACACTACCACCATCATAATAATCTAAATACAGAGTAGACTAGTACCATCTAGAGTACTTACTCTTCAGAGGCGACATCCTATGTAAGTGGTGATATCATGTGTAAAGGTGACATCCCGTGACCCCGTGCAGTGGCAACATCCTGTGTTGTAACCAGACAGGTTCCATCCAGTGCCCTCTATCCCGTTGCCATGACCAAACACTGTGATCATTGCCTGGCCCTAACATTTGACTGCTGATGCCCTAACATTTGAGGCTCTTGACTGTAGATGCCCTACCGTGAATTTATCCCTGAAGAAATCATCCCCTTGCAGTGAACGTGCAAGTAAAGTATGGAGAAGTCATGATCAGTCTGTATCTACACCACAAGACAGATTATGACCCACAAGACAAATCATACATAATTTGTTTGACACAATGTCTGGTACCCTTTCTGCTTTTTTTATTCAAATACGACTTAGTATTGTTTATTCATATATTGTTTAGTATTGTTTTGAATCATGGACCCCCCACCCAATCCAGCAACATTACAGCAGAGAGTTGATCGCTTCGCATTATTAGAGAAGGATAATGCAGCTCTGAAAGTCACAACTCTTTCTCTCTCAGCCATTTCCCAAGGTCTCTTAGTGCAGCTCCAGAAGTTCAAATCAGTGAATTAAACTCTCCAAGATACTATTCACTCCCCATATCAGTCATTAAATGACTTGAACCAGCAGGTTGTAGCTAATTCTTCACGCATCCAAGACCTTTTTGAAACTTTTACCACACAAACGGTAGGCATTACAAAAGATTTCAGCTCCATTATTGAAGACTTTAGAGACATTGGAAACCTCAAGGATAAGCAAACCGAGCTTGCTAAAAAACAATCATCTCTTTTGATTGAAATAGAGCAGCAAATTAAAACTTGGGCCTCTACTTGCAAAAACTCTAGTATTATGCCTCTGCCAATGGTTGAAAAAATTGTCCAAGAGAAGTTGGCAGAAGATCGAGTTAGGCACTTCAAGGAACTCAACCTTCAAGTTAGAGGTCTTCCTTCGTCCTCCATTGATCCTCTCCCCATAGGCTACTCATTTCTCAATGAGCAACTGGGTATTTCAGATATTACATTAGACAAAGCATGGTTTGGACACTATGGCACCCTTTTTCTTAGGTTTCTCTCATTGGTTGATCGACTACAAGCTCTCAGGGAAAAGAAGAAGCTCTTCCTTCTTCCCACAAAGATATTTCTTGATGAGGACCTCACAAAATCACAGGTAGTTGAACTAAATCATTCTAAGAGTCTTGTGGTAGAAGCAAGGAGTAATGGGAAATAGGTAGTAATAAGGAATCTAAAGGCAGTTATTCATGACTCACCTACCAATGGTTGGGATGAGAGACATACCCAAGCCAAATAACAGTCTGAGCACCAATAGTTTGGCAAGTCTAAGCCCTCCATTGGCTCTTTGCTTGTCAACTATTGGAATGGCAATGGTTCCCTGTGGTCTTTGCCAGGCTTACTTCATCATGCAGTTATGGATGCTGATTTTTTAGCTGTTATCGAGACTCATGAGAGTCTTGCTCGGCCCCTTCCAGGCTATATAGGGTTCAGTGGCTTTTAGTTTGCAGAGAGGAGGTCCAAGCTTCGGGTGGTGTACATGGTTTCGGTGTAGTTGCTTGTTTGATTAGAGATGATCTGTTCAGTACTACCACATTGGTTCTTTCTGACACTTATGCCAAATTTATGTGGATCCAAGTTCGAGGTACCAGTCACCGTCAGAAAGGTATCTTCATTTTTGTTTGTTACTTCCCATCGACTACCTCACCTTACGCCATTCATAGTGTTGAGGATGGAAACCCTTTTTCAAACCTCTTCGAGAGCATCTCCAAGTTTGGGGCTATGGGTGACATCATCATCTTAGGAGATTTTAATGCACGGACTAAAGATCTCCAGACCCCCCAATATGATCATGGGTCCAATTTGATTTGTACTACTGAGAGGGATCTTACTAGTATGGGGCTTCAGCATTTATCCAAGGATCACAGTGGACCTCTCACTTGTTATGTTTGCCACCTTCTCCAGCTCTATGAGTCCTCCAACTTGGTGATTATGAATGGCCTCTCTTCTTTCTCGAGTTATGAGCTTTTTATGTGTTGGCCTCATAGTGGGGGTGCGAGTGTGGTGGATTACATCCTCGTTGTTGCTTCCTTCCTCCCCTCCATCCAATATTTTACTATCTCCCATCTTCCCTTGGTTGATCATGCCCTTCTTAGCCTTTCAGTCCATGTTTCTTCCCACTCTTTATCACCCATCTCTACTCACCCTGCCCGGTTCTGCCCCCACACTCGTTTCTATTTCAAGGATAGTGATCAAGACCTCTTCATTTTCCATTTGATAAGATTCCTCTGCCCAGCTAGCTTCATGGATCACATTCAGGTGTCCACCATGTTTCACTCACTAGCCACCGCAATTTGGGAGTCGGCTCTCCTCTCTATCACTCACCGCTCCATTTCCAGCATTCACAGATCGGCTCAACGAAATACTTGTCCCATGAATTAGTGGTTTGATGATGATTGTAAAACTTTCCACCACTCCTTGCACTTGGCTTTTGATACTCATTCCCTCGCTTTCACCAATTTACGACTCTCTTACAAACGCTTTATTCGCCATATGAAGCGATTATTTATTGCTTCACAGAGTAGATCCCTCCGAGACATGCTTATTCAGTATCCCAAGTTGTTTTGATGCATCATGTTCCCCAGGCGTAGCCAACCCCAGTCCACTCCCGACCTTCACCTCCTTGCTTCCCATATCTCCACGTTGTATGACATCTCGGGTCAACTCGCCCCCCTTCCCAGCCCGCTCCACCATTGTCACTTATTCTCCACCTCCAGCATTTACGAGGCCATCAAACTTATGAGATGCAGCAGGGTGGCTAATGAGGAGGGTTTTCAGGCTTAGCTCTTCAAACTTGGTACCACGATCTTGGGCCCTTATCTCTCTATGCTCTTTAATAGAGTGGTTTATTTTGGTTTTTCGGACTCTTGGTCGAGACACATTATTCACCCGATCCATAAATCTAGGCTGACCTCTGATCCCGAAAACTATAGGACCATCATGATTGCGCATACATTTGCCAAACTTTATGCTACAACTTTGAATACTATTTTATCCATTGAACTTAATAGGAGGAATTCAAGGGCTAAGGGTCAACAAAGATTCAAGACAAACTACCAGACCATAGATCATATCTTTACACTATGAGCTATTATCAAGGAGGCTCCACATCACTCGAAGAAAGTCTACTGTTGTTTTGTGGATTTTCGTAAGGCTTTTGATTCCATCCCCAGAGCAGCCCTTTTTCAAAGACTGAGAGATATTGGTATTTCTGAGATCTTATTGACAGCTATTATGAGGTTATATGAGACTATGATTAGTAGACTCAGCACCATAGAGGGCCCCTCTGATCCTATCCAGAGCACCATTGGGGTGAAGTAGGGCTGCCCTCTCTCGCCCACCTTGTTTGAGATCTACATTGATGAACTCGAGGCTTTTCTTAGTGACTCCTCACTTCCAGGTGATGGTTGTCATCTACACCAAGTATTGATCTCCATTGTTCTCTTTGCTGATGATGTGGTTCTTCTTGCTTCCTCTCTTGAGGGTCTTCAGAGGCTTTTAGATAGACTTGCATCTTTTTGGGATATTAGACAGCTGGTTGTGAACCTTGAGAAGACTCAGGTTGTGGTCTTCAACAGTCTGAAGACTTTACATCTCCATTTTCACTTCCAGGGTCGAGAAGTTGAGATTACATCATCTTACACATACCTTGGAGTTAAGTTTTTTGGATCTCATTTCAATTTGAGATCAGCTATTCAGCCTCATATCAGTAAAGGGTTGGGTTCCCTTGCCATGCTTGAGAGATAGTTCTTCAAACACCACTTTCAGGATACATCGTCTAAGCTATCCCTCCTCAATTCCTTAGTAAGACCCATAGTGCTCTATGGTTCAATGGTTTGGGGTCCTCTTTTAGACTCAGATTGGACGATGATCAAGCATACCTAGATTATGCTCCTCCGTCAGATTATTAGATGTCACGGTTCTACCCCCCACAGTATTATTTTGGCCGAGTTCGGTGCTCACCCATTCAAACTTGCAGCCATTTTTTACTTGATTTGGTTTCTCCACCATCTTCGTGGCTTTGCTGACTCAGAGGAAGGCGAACACAGATACCCTTATTTAGCCTACTGCTCCTCAGTTGCTATTGCTAACTTTGATCCTGCCACTAGAGCTCGCGGTTGGTATGCTCAGGCTACTATCCTACTGAGTTCAGTGGGGATCGACATTAATCATCTTCCTCCCTACCAGTTCTCATTGGATGCCCCTGCTCATCTACTCCCTTCTCGGCAGGAATTGAACGGGCATGTCAGACTTGATATTTACAGGAAGTATATCACACGGACCTAGGTGGATCCTCGAGGGGGACTACATCCAAGGATGGCTTTCTACGTTGAGCACTTCTTAGTTATCTGAGATGGGATTATTGTACGCCCTGAGTACTTACATAGATACTAGACTCACACCCTACATATCTCCCTTGGCTCCTTTAGGGTGGGCTCGCACAAACTCCAGATTCAGGTCGATCACCATATTGCTAGAGAGGATCGGGTGTGTACACTTTGTACCTTAGCAGAGGCAGAATCTAAGATCTATTTTCTTTTTAGATGCCCAATATACTATGAGATTAGAGGGAGATTTTACTGTCTGTTTAGAGATTGCAGATCCCTCTCAAATTTTTTTAGGTAAATCGATCAGCGTTGCATTGCACTCTATCTTTGTGAGTCCTTACAACTTCGTGACCATACTTTATAGCTTTCATTTCCCAGGAGTCAGACCCAGGCACAGCTTATTACGACCTTCTTCTCGCCCTTAACTCCAACTTTGAGTGTGAAGCGACCGTACAGTTTCCCTAACACGGGCTGTTCCAGATCGGTGAGACCTCATAGGGGACCTTTTTGCCAGCGACACTCCTCTCATAGCACTCAGCTTCATCACAGGGCTTCTGGTAGCCACACAGATCAATCACTGTTAGACTTTTTCCCTGTGAAGACGGATACTTAATCTTTTTCGTGATGTTTCCTGCTTTCTTCTTCTTTTCTTGTGCTTGTTCTTTTTTGGACATCATTTGGTGCTCTGTTTGTCTGCTTTTTCCTTGTTGTAAGCTTCCAGTCCCATAGACCCATGTTGTGGTCTTTTGTTGGACATTAATAAATTTATCTTATCTTATCAAACATTGTTTTGTCTCCAATCATATGATGTGAGGAGACATTATCAATAATTCATGTATCATTTTTGCTAACATGAGAGATAAGTCTTATCTCATCTCTTTCATCATCAAATTCATCTTTTATAACAATATATACCATTTCATCTTCATTGTTATCAAAATCTTTAGCCATAAAACAAGATTTCTTACCTTTGTCCTTGTAGTCCTTATAGTTTTTGAATTCCTTCTTTCCTTTGTACTCATTTCTTTTATGTTCATCCTTATTTTCTCTATTTGGGCACCTAGTAGCAATGTGACCAACTTCTTCACAAGAAAAGAAAATTAGGGGAATCATACCTTTGTACTTTCCTCTTCCTTTGAAACATTTCCTTGCAAGTAGGGCTTCAACAACTTCAAGATCACCGTCAGAACTTTCTTTTCTTCTTCACTTCCTGATTGATTGACCTTTAATTTCTTATTCTTTTTCTTGAGTGAGAGTTTGGCCTCAAATGAAAACTCAATACCTTTGGAACTAGGAACATAGTTATCATAGTTATCCAACTCAAAAAGTGTCAATCTTCCAACTAGACCATCCAAAGTTATATTGCTATTTGGATCACATCTCATTTCTTGAATACCAAACACTCTAATTGCATAGATAGGAAGAAGGGTTTTGAGTACCTTGCTTACAACTATTTTGTATCAATTTCCCATCTAGATGATTTGATTGCATTCGCACTTGCTTTGATTATTTCAACATATTTTGCAATATTTTCATCTTCATCTGATCAAATTGTCATCTAAGACTTTTGAATTTGTCTCTTCTTACATTGTCATCTCTTACGTAGATGTCTTTCAGTTTGATCCACATTTCATGAGTTGTAGTACAGCTTTTGACTTCATCAAATTCAGCATAATTAAGAGCAGATGCAATTTCAATCATCATGATGTTATGATTTTTATTTTCAGCAATATCTTCCACTGATAATGTTCCACTATGAGTTTTGTATTCAGTATCAAGATACTTACAACCTAAATCACTGATAGTTGTCAGATGTAACCTCATAAGTCCTTGTCATGCTACAAAGTTGTCAAGGTTCAACTTGGGAATCTCTCTTCTGTAAGACATCCTAATCTTTAGCTTAGGTCCTTGAAACCTTCTCTCCAATCACCAAATGCTCTGATACCAATTGTTGGAAATATAAGAGGAGTAATTGAGAGGGGAGGGGTGAATCAGTTACCACAAAAATAAATCATAGGTCCCTTAGATGTCAGTTCAAAATAAACTATCAAAACTGAACTCGACTGATGCTCGGTAAACACACAAAAAAAATGTTGTAACTCGATAAACACCAAAAAATGCTAAGCAAATACTTAACATGAAAATATTAAGATATTATCTATGATTAATATTATTTTAACTTAGAGGAAAACACATAAGAGAAATATTTTAAACACATTTGACACCAAGATTTAATGTGGAAACTCAATTTGGAAAAAACCACAAATTGCAATTAGTTATTGATTTTCAATCTTCTGAAGTAAGCCCTATTAGGAGCCAACCCTCTTAAAAGTTACAAAACACACTGTTAGGTGTGATCCTGTTAGATGATTTAATCACCTTGTTAGAAGTGGCCTTGTTAGAGGTCTTTGGACAATTCAATAGAAATGCCACCTTGTTAGAGGATTTACAAATAGTTGTTAAGCCAACTTTGTTAAGAGATTTAGATCATTGCTAAAATGGTTAGAGAGTAAAAATGAGATGACCTAATTTTAGATGCAACTGAATTGTTGATTACAGAGCTCAATTGTGGCTTGTATACTTGATCCTTCTTGATCGAATATATCTTCTCAACTTCGCAAGGATATTCTACTTTATCCTTCTAATTCACTTCCTCTTAGCATCATTAAATCTTCAATTATCTTCCATGCTTTCACACTTTCTAAATCATAACTTGACCTTATATTTATATCTTTCATATTGTCAAGTCAGCTAGAATATAACTTGATATTCATCTCCTTAGTCAGCTAGAACCAACAAACAACACAATTGAACTTAATATGTCAAAACAAGAAAATTCTTTGTTAGCCGACCCTGCTTGGTAGACACTAACTTTGAAACGATTTTTTTATGTTAACCAAGTGAGCTCGGTTAACACCGGATATTCACAAAGTTTCTTTGGTAACTGAGTGAGCTCGGTCAACATTGGCTCTATCCAACATTTCCTTCATTAACCGAGTGAGCTCAGTTAACACTCATCTTCCGCAAACTTTCCTTTGTCTCCCAAGTGAACTCAGTAGAATTGTCTTTTGAACTAGGCAAACTCTAGAATGCTCGATAGACAAAAAATTATCTTCACTGCCCGAGCTCAACATACACTGATTAGTGATGATATGACATTTTGTGTGACATCAAAGACAATACACAATTAATCAATTGTTCCAACAAAAATTTATTGATGTATTTGGAAACAAAAACTTATCAAAGCAACAAGAATCATGTTGAAAGATTGATGAATATTGGTGAAGAACTAATAGCATGGAGACATATGGTAACCACAATTCATAGAGGGGAGGAAATATTCTATCAACTTTAGCATGGATGGGCTTCTCACATAATGGATAGACAGCAAAGAAAAGTAATTCGCAAAATTTGAAATCAGTCTTCCACCCCATATAAAAAGATTATAGATTCTCTGAAGAGGATTGTTGAATTTCTCAATTTCCATTGATTTACTTTTCAAAGGAATCTTCTTTAATAGTCATTCCTTTTCTAACAACCTTTGTGGATTTCTAAGTAATCTTTTTAACCACATGCATGTCTATATTAAGCAGTTACAACTTACAATGAACAAATCAACAATAAATATATCTAGCAAATATTTAACTTTAGTATAGCATATAAGTATAAGCTTGAAGAAGAGATGCACAACATTGTACTTGTGCCCTTTCCATATGATAATTTAGACATTTTCAGCCATTGTGATACCACTTTCTCCATTAGATAAGTACCGAAATAAGAGTAGTGCATTCTAATTATTTTTTGTGATCAAATTTCAATTAACCTATGTTGAATATTAGTTTGATTTGTGTTCTTTCCAATGAGCCTTATCACAACATACTAATTCAAAGATGGAATATACATTCTTGCAGAGTTCAAATCTTAGCAACCATAGGGATAGCACACCAACAGATGTTGTGACCAAAACCATATGAGAAAGAGGAACGTCCAAGCAAGAGACGAGCAAGGAAGACACACATCCCCCATTGAAATACCAACAAGCAAAGTGGATCAACAAAAGAAAAGGAGCTATGGCGACACCATCAACAACAAGAGGAACTCAAACCACGACAAAAGCAATTGGAACCATTACAACGAGTTCTTGAATCACGTGATCTTTTACATAATGTTGAGAGTTATTAAGCATGATTTTAAGATCATACTCGCAATATGGTAGTATACATTATTTAGAGGCAAATGATTCTTTGTAAACACTCCACAAAATCACATTCATTGCTCATTGATTTTAGGGGATACTTATATAATGCTATGTGTTAAATATTTTCTATTGAAATCAATTATTATAAAAGGATAATAAAAGACAAATAGATTTAGAAGAAAACAGTTAAAGTAGACCTTGTGCAATTGAGGATGTTTGCAATATTAGGTAGACCTGTATGAGAGCAAATAGAGTGTGCTTCAAAAGGAAGAAATTTGTGTTGCATGAATGATGTTGCAACACATTGAAAGGACCTTATAAAAGCAACGTTAAGCAATAAAAAGGCATGGTAAATCCTTTGGGAGATGTTTAGATAAGTAAATACAACACAATATCTCATCATGTGTCAAGACATGAGATATAACAAACATTGAATGATACAAAGAAAACATCTAAAGAACATGTTAAAAATAAATGTCCTTCTTTGTTAGAAATCTATTTTACCATGTTGATCACACATGTACGTTGTTTAGTGTAGGTCGCGCACTTTCCTCTTTGGCCCCTCTCAGGTAGATTGTGTGTGACATTCTTCTAAGTTTTCTAATTGATACTGCTTTTGTTCAAGTGTTTCACAGATAGTGTTGTATTTTCATTTCCTTTTTATATTACTGTATATAAGAAGTCTAAGATCGTGATTATTTCTCCATGCAGGAAGTTGTGATTCAACATACATTTTGTGTGCAACATTAGTTTATTGAGGACTTGACATAAAAATAGGCGGACCACTACTAAAAGGCCACTTGGAAATGTTTGGCGATGGTCTACCTATTTTCATGTCAAGTTCTCAATAAACTAATGCGACACACAAAACGTATGTTGAATCCACGGTTTCTTGCATGGAGAAATAATCACGACATTGGGCTTCTTATCTAAAGTAATATAAAAAGAAAATAGAAATGCAACATTATCTATGAAATGCTTGAGCAAAAGCAGTATCAATCAAACAACTTAGAAGAATCTCAAACACAATCTCCATGAAAGAGGCCAAAGAGGGAACTGCATGACCTACGCTAAACAGAGTACACATGTGATCAACATAGTAAAATGTATTTTTAACAAAGAAGAACAAATATTTTTTTTTTAATATATCAGCATGTCATCTCAAGTGTGATGCCCATTCGACAGATCATAGTTGGGACAAGAGCACTATCATCGCATTTCTGTGGCACTTGCGACGGATAAACACAACAAAGAGTCATCACACTCACAGCACTATTGTCGCATATCATTGCAATTGCAACATACATTCTGACGCTTCACTATCAGCCATAGAGCACGAGCGTCGCTATTCAAATGGCAAAGTGAAATTGTTACATGTTGTAATTGCGACAGTGGCCTGTCACAATTACGATATGTCATGGTGACCTCTTGGCCTTGCCTTTTGCCAAATTGTGACGTCTTTTAGCATCGTAATTATGACAGACAAGGTTGTCGTCGCAATGTTCAATGCCAAAAGTCTGATGCCCATCTGACAAGAGCCAATTCTTGGTATTGTCGTCATCACAATTGCAACGTCCTGCCATCGCAATTCGGGTCCAAATGTAGTAGTGAAAAGACAAATAACTAGATGAACTATTGAAGTTTTTGAGTGAAGAGGAGTAGGTATGATAGAACTACAATAGGCACTTGATTAGTTAGTCTTTGACAAGATAATAAGTTGTTTAATCATTATGAGAAGGGAGAAAGATAGTTGAGTTGATGTTTAGAAGAGAAGACAAGCAATTGAGTTAAACACTAAGCTTGATCGTGTAACAGTTTTACAAGGTTATTAAAGAAAAGATTAAGGAATGTAAAGGTTAGTCGAGCAAACAATGTTAGTTGAGAGTTAATTATGGCCAAGAAAGACCATGAAGCAAAACATAGAAGTGATTGATCATAGTGAAGATCGAGCAAGCCAGTGGAAGTCGAGAGTGTAAGAGAAGTAGAAATTGAGCTACACAGCAATGGACGAGTGTCAGCAAAATTACAGTTTGTGAAAGAATCGAGTTTGAGGCCAACATAGTTGAATTTTTGGATTAATCAAAATGCATGCTTGATAAGGATTGACGAGTTAGCATATTTAATGCACGAATTGAGTTTGTTATGTGATAAAAGGCAAGGGTTTGATGAAAAATTTCTATAAGTATCAAGGAAAGAGTAGAAGGGCACAAACATGGATAGATTCATTGAATCTAACCTAACCCTGAGATCTGGGGTGATATTTAAGCAAAAAAAAATCACATCTATCTATTTAAGGAGACATAAGAGATGTTTTCTAAGGTTGTTTTGTTGTTGATTGGCGATCTTATGGAGAAACTATGAAGAAAAAAGTAGAAGAGAATGAGTGAGAAGATTGGTGAAGTGTGATTGCTTGAAGGCATGCCAAGAAAATTAGTGATGGAGATGTTAATGAAGTCCAATCAATGAACCAGCAAATGAGTTGAATGGAGATCTGAATTTTCAAAGTGAGTTGTGTTTTACAAATCAATCCTATTGTTACTTTCTGACCATTATGGCAATCAAAAACTTTTAATCAAGGTTAACCTAATAGCTATTTTGTAAATCCCTTAAGCAAGGTGACATTCTAATGGAATGATCCAAAGTCCTCTAACCAGGTCACTCCTAACAGAGTGATTAAATCCTTTAACAAAGTCACACCTAACTGTGTGTTTTGTAACCTTTAACATTGTTGGTTGGTAAACGAGCTCACTTCAAAAGAGTGAAAAGTGGTAGCATGTTACTGGTAGTTTTTCCAAAATTGTTTTTCCACATTAAATCTTGGTGTCATTTACTTGTGTGAATGTTATGTTATGCATTTTATTTTTACAATTAGTTATTTTACTGCTAGTCAACATATATAATGGATAGAGAGTTAAGGAATATTGAGTTGCTAATAATTTTCTATATAGATTGAGCTATTTAATGAGTTTGTTCAAGTTATTGTAAGCTGTTAAATGTTGAATTGGTACATCTGGACCTAAGGATAATTGATTCACCCCCCACCCCTCCTCCCCCCTCCCCTCAATTATTCATAATATTCTAACACTTATTACCTCCCCAAATGTAAAATTGCAAAATTCAGAAATACAATATGCATACTCACATGGGCGTCTTCCTTATAATATTCAAAAAAATAAAGTTGTGAACCATCACCAAAAACTACCCTAATGGAAGAAATGTTAAGTTTGGCAATGATGCATCATGTTATGTGAAAGGTAAAGGATCAATTAAGTTGAATGATAAGATCAGATGTGAAAATGCATTTTGGGTTGATAGTTTAAAATATAACTTGTTCAGTGTGGCACGGTTGATCAGTTCACGCTACCAAGTTAAATTTCAAAACAAAAAAGTAAATATCTTTGATGCTACTGGTGAACTAATTGTAAGTGGTGACCAAACAAGAGGTAACTTGTTCTATCTATACTTCTCTGAAGATACTTGTTTATTAGCACAAATTGAAAATATTTGGTTATAGCATAAGAGGCTATGTCATGTGAACTTTGATAATTTTCTAAGCATTAGCAAGATGAAGAGATTTAGAGGATTACCAAGATCAAACAAACTTGATAAAGTGATGTGCAAACAATGTCAAACGAGAAAAATGACAAAGTTTAGTTTTAAGAGAAAGGCTTATTCTTCTAATGACATTTTGGAATTAGTTCATACTAATTTATGTGGTCCTGTTGGAGTACAAAGTTATTATGGTGATAAATACTTTATTTGTTGATGACTTCTCTAGAATGATGACTCTGATGTTTCTCAAAGAAAAATATGATTCATTTCAAATGTTTACGTACTATTTGGCTAGAGTTGAGAAGGAAACAGAAAAGAGCATGAAATGCTTGAGATCAAATCAAGGTAGTGAATTCAAATCAGATGAGCTCAACATATTCTGCAATGACAAAGGAATCAAGAAACAAATGAGTGCACCAAGGACACCGCCACATAATGGGATAGCTAAAAACGAAATAGATCAACCATTGACTATGAAAAGACATTAATGATGGAGAAGAATGTTTCACAAAAGTATTGGAGAGAAGTTGTAAGTACTGCAGTCTATACAATGAAATGATTTCAAGAGAAGAAAGGTACAAACAAAACACCTTTTAAACTTTGGTATGGCTATGCACCTAATGTTAATTATTTCAAAGTTTTTGAAAAAAAAAAAGATTACATATTGAAGGATGTAAGGAAAGGAAAACTTGATGCAAAAACTGATGAAGGCATATTTCTAGGATATTCCACTAAAATCGAGGCATATAAGTGTTTGAATTCTAACACTAACAAAATTGTGGGAAGTGGAAATGTTAGAGTTGATAAATTTACAAAAAACAACAAGGAGGAATGCAAGAAAGAACCTAAAGATTACATAAATTTTGTCTACATCTATAAAGGTACACCTAGTACTTTACCTAAACCATAAAAGGAGGTTGTCGAGCATCAACAGCCAAACACTATCAAGGTTCAGCAAAAAAAAATCTATCGAGCATCAACAGACTGTCAAACATCGGGTTGTAGGAGTCGAGTCATAGGCAGAAGACACCAATCAATAGAGAGGAAGTCGAACACCAGCCAGACCAAGTCGAGTTGCAGCCAAAGACACTTGCAGAAGAAGAGAAGGTGGAACCAAGTGAAATACATGAAGAAGAAAGAAGACCTAGACCTTTCTTAGGAAATATGTAGCGAGGAATCATACACATGACCAAATCAGTTAAAGCAAAGTTTCAAGAGTCATCATAAGAAGTAAGTTGAAAATGATACATGTTTGTTGTGTGAGGTTGAACCCAAATCGGTCAAAGAAGTTTTGGAGAATGAAGATTGGATACAGGCAATGAATGAAGATATTGATCAGATAGAGAAAAACAAGACATGAACATTAATACCCAGACCAAAGGATAAATGTGATTGGAACCAAGTGGGTTTTTAGAAACAAGTTGAATGAGAAAGGTAAAGTCGCAAGGAACAAAGCAAAATTAGTTTGTAAGGGATATGCACAAATAGGAGTTGATTATGGAGAGACATTTGCCCCAGTTGCAAGATTGTAAGGAGTGAGAACTTTTCTTACATATGTTGCTTACAAAGGATTCAAGGTATACTGCATGGATGTCAAAACTACATTTTTAAAAGCAATATTGGAAGAAGTCTACATTGAACAACGTGAAGGATTTGTTAATCCTAACAAGAGGAACAAGTTATGTAAGCTACACAAAGTATTATATGGTTTGAAGCAAGCCCCTAGAGCATGGTATGAAAGGTTACACACTTATTTGGTCAAAAGTGGTTTTGCAAGAACTAATGATAATAGCAATCAATACTTGAAAAGTGCATCTGAAAATAAGATATTGCTAGCTGAAATTTTTGTTGTTGATATCATATTTGGAAGAAAAGATATGTTATGTTGGTCATTTTCTAATGGGATGAAAAAGGAATTTGAGATGTCAATGTTTGGAGAGATCAAATTCTTTGTTGGTTTACAAGTTTATCATATGAAGAAAGGTATTTGAAGTATGTTAAGGAGACATTGAAGACCTTTGGAATGGAGGATTCCGAACCAGTAGGAACACATATAGTTACTGGTCATAAATTGTCAAAGGATGATGAATCTGCTAAGGTGAATCAAACATTATATAGGTCAATGATTACAAAACTACAATATGTTGCACATAGCAGATAAGATAAGATAAGATAAAATTATTAATGTCCACGAAAAATCAAAATGGTTTATGGGACTCAACATACAAACAGAAGAGTCAGCCAAGCAAAGACACCAAACGATGATTGAAAAGGAACAAGCAACAAGAAGAAAGAAAGACAAGGTCCACTAAGGGTCCTTCATTGTCACAAATAAATCCGTAATAGAGAGGTACATCCGTGGACAATCCATAATGTTCGAATGTCGTGAAGAACCCCTATAGGATTGATGCTGCCTGTAGAGACTGGTACAATGTCTGACAGATCTGGAATGTGAAGTAGTGGAAGGCCTTTTCAAACCCTGTGGAGGAGACAAGGGAGAGAAAAAGGTGGTAATGAGCTGATCAAAAGTATGTCTCTGATGAAAGGACTGCTAAAGTGCTAAACACTACTGATCAATATAACTGAAGAACATCGAGAGAGAAGAACAGTCTCTGAAAAGGCAATAGAATCTCCCTCTGATCTCATAGTAATCAGGACAACGAAATATGAAGTGAGTCTCAGTCTCAACCTCCATCAGAGTGCATAACTGGCATAATCGATCAGCTTGATCCATATGGTGATCAGTCTGAGCCCTGAGACGATGAGAACCAACCCTAAAAGAGCCCAAAGAGAACCGTAATGCATGATTCCAACGCTGGAAAAGATAGGCAGGGTGAACAACAATACCATCCTGAATAACAAGAAAATGCTCAACATAGAAGGCCATCTTAGGTTGCAAACCACCCAAGGGATGACACCAAGTAGTGGTAATGTAGTGCCTATAGATATCCTGTCTAACATGCTCATTCAACTCCTGACGAGAGGGAAGAAGATGAGCTGGGGCATCCAGCAAAAACTGATAGGGAGGAAGACGATCAATCTCAATCGCAATCGAACCCAACAAAGAGGTGGCCTCAGTGTACCATCATTTTGATCTAGCAAAAGTGTCAGATCTCATAATCTCCATCGAAGAACAATATGCCAAAAAGAGTATTTATGTCGGTCAGCACCTGTCTCCATAAAACCACGAAGCCGATGAAGAAACCAAATCAACTCAAAAATAACAGCAAGTTTGAGAGGATGAGCACCAAACTCCACTAAAACAATGTTGTGAGGGGTGAATCTGTGACACCTAATGATATGACGCAACAACAGTGTCTAGAACCGCTCAATAGAAGCTCAATCAGAAGCAATAAGAGAAGGTCCCCAAACCATAGAACCATAGAGGATTGTCGGACGAACCAAGGAGTCAAAGGGACAACTTGGATGAAATATCTTGAAAATGATGCTTGAAGAATTGTCTCTCCAGCAAAGCCAGGGAGCCCATACCCTTACTGACTCTGGACTAAATAGCAAGTCTCAAACTAAAACATGGTCCTGAGAACTTCACACCAAGATACATGTAAGAGGGAGTAATATCAAACTCTTTCCCTTGGAAGAAGAAATGGAGATGAGAGGTCTTTAAACAATTAAAGACCATAACTCGTGTCTTAGATAAATTGACCACAAGTTGTCGCTGAGTATAGAAAGAAGCAAGACTATCAAGGAGTCTTTGTAAGCTATTGGGAGAAGAGGCCAAGAGAACGACATCATCAACAAAGAGGAGAATAGAGATCAAAACCTGATATAAAAAACACCCATCTCCTGGTTGAGAGGATTTCATAAGGAAATCCTCCAACTCATCAATATACAAGCCAAACAGTGTAGGGGAAAGAGGACAACCCTGCTTCACGCCAATAGTGCTCTGAATCGGATCAAAAAAGCCCTTCAGATTTCTGAGCCTACCAGTAACCTTCTCATAAAGTCTCAAAATAGTAGTCTGTAACATATCTGAAATCCCAATCTCCTGAAGCCACTGAAATACAGCCAACCTAGGAACAGAATCCAAAGCCTTACGGAAGTCCACAAAACAACAATAGATCTTCTAAGAGCAGTGTCTAGCCTCCTCAATGATAGCTCGCAGTGTAAAAACATGATCCATCGTCTGGTAGTTTGCTCGAAAGCTAGCCTAACCTCTCGCCCTACATCCCTATCAATCAAGCTCACTAGATAACATGGTGTTCAAAGCAGTGGCATAAAGTTTGGCAAAAGTATGACCCATCATAATAGTTTTGTAATTTCCTGGATCAGAAACAGGCCTAGACTTGTGAATAGGGTAAACAACGTGTCTAGACTAGGAATCAGGAAACCCAATGCAAACCACTCTATTAAAGAGTGTAGGAAGGTAAGATCCAAGTGCTTGAAGCACCAAATTTGAAAAGTTCTACCTAAAAACCCTCTTCATCAGTTGCTCTGTTGCATCTCAAAGATCTGATGGCCTCCATAATGCTAGAATAGGTGAACAAATGGAAGTGGGGAGGTGGAGTGGAGTAGAGAGGAGGCTGCCCAAGAATGTAATAAAGTGTCGTGATATGGGAGGTTAGAGAACAATAGTCGAGAGTGGAGGATGGGGGGGAGCAACGAGAGAAAAGGGTACGCTAAAAGATCTGGGAATTTTGGATAAGCGTGGAGCAAAGGGTTCTGCACTGAAAAGAGGCAAAGGAACATTTCTTATGACGAAGAAAATGCAGATAAGAAACGCGTAGATGGGTAAAGGTAGGAGACTGAACCTTAAAGGCAACACAAACAAAGTGATTGAAAGCTTTGCAGTCAGCATCAAACCATTTATTCATAGGATAGGTATTCCAACGATTAGCTGTGAGAAAGAGAGGGGAATGGTGGGGAATAGAAAGGAGAGCAGAATCCCATATGGCAGAGACAAGCAAATCAAACATGTCTGAGGCAGCCAGCGAGTCATCAAAACTAGCAGGTGATAAAATGACGCCTAAGGTGATAAGTAAAGAGCTCACCATCACTCTCAAGGTAATGGAAGCGAGTAGGAAGGGAGACGGTACTAGTGCGACAGAGCAAGGGCGGGGAAGGATGGGGTGAAACGCAAATAGAAATGCTAAGAAGAGCATGATCAGCTAGCAAAAGACACAAAATGGTGAAACTGCGAATGGAAGAAATGAAAGGAGAGAAAATGACATAGTCAACAATACTCGCACCACCACAGTGCGGCCAGCAGGTAAAGAGGTCTGATCCAGGAAGGAAGGATAAACCATTCAGGATCAACAACCCAAAAGACTCACAAAGCTGGAGGAGGTGGTGACCATAAACAAAGAACGGCCCAAGAACATCCTTCGAAGTGTATTGCAAGCCCATAGTAGTTAGATCTAACTCAAATATGCAGTTCGAATCAAAGCCATGATCATGTAAAGGGATCTGATGATCCTTGGTACGAGCATTGAAATCACCAAGAATAACAATATCTCCGAAAGCCTCAAATTGCGAAATACTCTCTAGAAGATCAAAATAGGGATCGCCATCCTCCAGGTCATGAATAGCATAGGGAGAAGAGGTCAGAGAAAAATAAAAAATAGCAATAAAAATATCTCTCAGTCTATATTTCCACCAACCAATTCGGACCCACATAAGTCTGGCAAAGGCATCAGAGTGAACAATCAACGTAACCCTAAAAATATCATCTCGAACCAAACAAGCAACACCCCCAGACCCACAGACCCCATCAAATGTTCAAACCTCATCTCTACACACTGACAACCACTGATAACCATGATAACCTGGAAGAGGACACATAGGGCTCTCGTGAGTCTCAATAACGGCCAAAATATCTGAAAACCCCACCACATCCTGAAAAAGACCAGGTAATGACCATAAAGAGCCATTACTATTCCAGCAGTTGAAAAGAAGAGAAGAGGATCTCTTCTTGTTAGACTACTGTCGAAATCATCACGCCGTTTTGGAGGTTGTCCTCTCTACCCAACCAGTAGGAGGAGAATCACAGACCACTGCCTTAAGATTCCGAATAACAGCCCATTTTCCAACATGTCTAGCCTCTGCCATAATACCTCGAGCCTGTTTAAGTTCTGCAACTTGTGCCTTAGTAAGATCTTCATCCAAATAAATTTTAGAGGGGAGAGAGAACAACTTTCTCTTTGCTCTAAGGGCACGAAGCCTATTCGAAAAAGAGAAGAATCTGATAAAAAGGATGTCCCCCGTACCAAACCAGCATCTATCCAAGGTGATGTCTGAGATGCCAAGTTGCTCAGAGAGAAAGGCATGCCCAGCAGCAGCAAGGTCAGAAGTGGGTGAAAGACCCCGAAAGCGCAAGTTGAGCTCATGTGCCCATCGCACTCTCTCGTCATCAATCTTACCTTGAACAATCTTGTTTATGCTCAATCTTGGAGTAGTAGTATCAACACTGATGCAAAGTGAAGCCTATGATATCACCTTTTGTTCCGTTTTCGCAACCATTTTGGTATGCTAATCTTTGATTTTATCGAGTCCAACAAGTTGTTCTATAACTGCCTCAATATTGAATTTCAGCATTGTTATTTTAGAGATGAAGGTATCTGCGAAATGTTTGATATTCGATACAATTGACTGTTTGAGATTTGTGAGTTCTTCCGTTAGGTTCCCAATCTGATCTCTCAATATGATGTTGTCAGCTTCTAACTTGACCACTCTGTCACAAAGCTTAAGAGAGAGCGAAGATGCATCAACAGCAATGTCCTTTAAGGATGCATTGTCACTCTCTATTTTTTTCATGCGGTCAAGTAGTTGTTGGACTATGATTGGGTCGGGTTGGGAGTTCAAAACAGACCTAATATTGAATTATAAGTTAATATTGTTGCTAGATTTTCTACTAATCCTAGAGAAAATCATATGATGGCAGTTAAAAGGATATTAAGATATGTAAAAGGAATAGAAGACTATGGGTTATGGTATAAAAAGAGTGACAAGTTTGAGTTGAAAGTGTATACAAATGTTGATTGGGTTGGCAATATTGATGACAGAAAGAGTACAAGTGGAGGTGCTTTCTTTCTAGGCAAGAGATTGATTTCATGGACAAGCAAGAAGTAAAACTATATTTATCAATCCACAATAGAGGCTGAATATGTTGTTGTTATAGTTA
The DNA here is from genome assembly GCA_028749045.1 of Cupressus sempervirens. Taxonomy (NCBI): domain Eukaryota; kingdom Viridiplantae; phylum Streptophyta; class Pinopsida; order Cupressales; family Cupressaceae; genus Cupressus; species Cupressus sempervirens. The sequence continues at coordinate 197,438,426 of CM053788.1, forward strand.
ATTGTTCAAATATTGTATGGATCAAGCAATTGTTAAAAGGTATGAAAAAAAGATCATTGAACCTATGGTGATATATTGTGATAACACAAGTGTTATAAACATATCTAAAAATCCCATGATGCATACAAAGACAAAACACATTGCTATCAAGTATCATTACTTGAGAGAGTTGGTACAAGAGAAAGAAGTGAGATTGGAGTATGTGAACAAAAAGGAGCAAATAGCTGATATATTCACTAAGGTATTACCTAAGGATGATTATGAATATTTAGGAGGTAAGTTAGGGGTCATTCCCATATCTAAAGCGAGTTGAGTAGATATTTTGCATTACATCAAATGATATGATCATAATATCTTACACATTGATGCAAAGAGGTCACACTTTAGGAGTTGCCTAAAGATTGTGAAATTATGGATAGAAGCATGAGCAGAGGAGACTACAAGAATCATGAAGGAACATGAAAGAAACAGTGATTTTGAATATCAGTTAGATAGTGACAGACTGAAGATTATATGTATGCTAGAGAAAAGAGGGAGAAATACATGTGAATGGTTGATGTCTTTGGCATTGTTGTCAAAGAGGGACAAGTTATGTAGTTACCATCCTTTATCTGAATGAAAGAGGGAGAGTATGTGCCAAGATATAAGAGGGAGATATATGTAGTTACTATTTTGAATGAAAGAGGGAGAATCTATATGATATTATTGTCAAAAGGAGACATGTGGAATTGGAGATGCATATAATTAGAGGTGTCTAAAGGGAGAAGTTCAATTAAAAGAGAAGTTGGTAGAGGTGTTGCCAATACAATTGATGTTAGCATTAAAGAATTTACAATTCATATCGTAGAGGGAGAAGTGTAAGTGAGTGCATGGATGAGAATCGGAATGAAACTAAGGATGTTAATGAAGATTTGTCTCAAATCACATAGAGAGTTGTTAAGGAGCTGACAATGACACATCATGAGAATGTCTTTTGCATTTTTATAGTAACTAGATGTGTTGCATTCAATGCCAAAGAGGGAGATTGTTGGAAACTACAATTGGATCAATTGTGTTGTCATTGATGTCAAACCTACTGGAGAGAAATTTACTACTTGTGTTGAGTGTCACATATGTTGATTGATGAAGAGGATTTGAAAAGAGAAATAACTAGATAAACTAGTGAAGTTGAGTCAAGAGAAGTAAGTATGGTGGAATTACAATGGGAACTTGATTGGGTAGTCTTTGATAAGATAATGAGTTGTTTAACCATTATATGGAGTGAGAAAGACAGTTGAGTTGATGTTTAGAAGAGAAGACAAGCAATTGAGTTAAACACTAAGCTTGACCAAGTGACAATTTTACAAGGCTATTGAAGCAGAAGGATTAAGGAACTTAAAGGTTAGCAGAGCAAACAGTATTAGTCAAGTGTTAGTTATGGTCAAGCAAGATGATGAAGCAAAACATAGAAATGATCGAGCATAGTGAAGACCGAGCGAGCCAATAGAAGTCGAGCGAGAGAAAATAGTAGAGACCAAGCTACACAGTGATGGTCAATTGTCAGCAAAATTACAATTTCTGATAGAATCAAGTTTGAGGCTTACATAGTTCAATTTATGGAGTAATCAAAATGTGTGGTTGGTAAAGATTGATGAGTTAGTGTATTTAATGCATGATTTGAGTTTTTTATGCAATCAAAGGTAAGGATTTGTTGAGGAGTATCAAGAAATGAGTAGAAGTACAAAAAGATAAATAGATTCATTGAATCTAACCTAGCCCTAAGATTTACAATGATGTTTAAGCAAAAGATCAAAGCTACCTATTTAAGAAGGCATGAGAGATGTTTTCTAAGGTTGGTTTATTGTTGATTGGTGATCTTATGGAGAAATGGTGAAGAACAAAGTAGAAGAGAAGAAGTGAGAAAATTGGTGAAGTGTGATTGCTTGAAGGGATGCTAAGAACATCAGTGATGCAGATGTTAATGAAGTCCAATCAATGAACCAGCAAATGAGCCAAATGGAGATCTAAATTCACAAAGTGAGTTGTGTTTTACAAATCAAACTTTTTGTTACTTTCCAACCATTGTGGCAATCAAAAGCCTTAAATCAAAATTGACCTAGCCGCCATTTTGTAAATCCTTTAATCAAGGTGACATTCAATTGGAATGATCCAAAGTCCTCTAACCAGTCCACTCCTAATAGGGTGATTAAATCCTTTAACAGAGTTTCACCTAACATTGTGCTTTGTAACCATGAACAGGGTTGGTTGTTAACCAAGCTCACTTCAGAAGAGTGAAAAGTGGTAGCATATTACTGGTGGTTTTTCAAAATTTGGGTTTCCATGTTAAATCCTGGTGTCGTTTACTATTGTGAATGTTATGTTATGTATTTTATTTTTATAGTTACTTATTTTATTGTTGGTCGGCACATATACTAGACAGAGTTAAAGAATATTAAGTTCCTGATGATTTACCATATAGATCGAGTTGTTTAATGAGTTTGTTTAAGTTGTTGTAAGTTGTTAAATGTTGAATTGGTACATTTTAACCACTACTCATAAAATATGAGTCAATGAGTTTGACTAAAAAACTACACAATTAGATCCAGGTAGCAATATCACAAGTCCTAAACCAAGATTTCCCCCAAAAGGCTCTAAAGACCTTTGAACTGCAAATTACCACAACAAAGGAAAAATATAAAAAATGATAAAAATGAAAACCAAAGGCTCTCAAATACTAAGGCCCAAATGACAAAACTATCTCAGAAATACCAAAAAAGTGTGAAAGTGTGAAGAAATGAAACTAACGATATTTTCCTCTAAAAGGTGATTTTTGAAATTGTCAAGGTGTGACAAGTCTGGAACTTTAATATTTATTATGTCTTAGCCACTTGGAAGAAAATGAGAGAAAGATGAGATAATATAAGATAAGTCTATTAATGTCCAACAAAAGACCACCAAGGGTCTAAGGAGCTAAGAGCATACAACCAAAGAAGCAATAGACAACAAGACACCAAACGATGTCTAGGAAACAGCAAATGAGAAACAAAGCACCAAAGGAACCAACAAAGAGGCAAGAACTATGGATCCTTCCTCCGCTAAAAGAAATCCAACATCAAACAAGACAGTTTTGGGCAAGAAGGAACTCTGGTCCATCGTTGCGAGTAATACCGCTAAAGAGTAAGAGTAGACCTGGTGCGAGGTCTCACTAATCTGGAGTGGCCAGCCGTGGGGGTACTAGAGGCACTGGAGGTCTGCTTCACCCCCCGCATCAAAGATAAGGGGGAGAGAAGGTGGTGATGAGGAGTTGATCTGAGACCTTTTGGGGGGTCAAGCATTGTAAAGTGTGGTCCCGAAACTGCATCGCATCCCTAAGATAGAGTGCTAGAAACCTCTAATCCATGTATGCAAAGAAATCCACAATGGAATTACACTCTCTAAAAAGATAATAGAATCTCCCTCTAAGCTCATATTAGGACAGGCAGCAAAAGATGTAATGGATCTCAATCTCAACCTCAACCAAGGAGCACAAGCAACAGATCTGGTCCTCTCTGTCCATATAATGATCAGTCTGGATCCATAACCAGTCGGAGCCGACTCTAAAAGATCCACTGGTGATGCATAAGGCTTGACACCAATGTCGCGACAACAAAATAATTTGCGAAAGATGAGTTTATTAAATGTCTAACCTGTGAAAGTCTAACAATTCCTCTTATAGGCATTTTCTTCTTTAGGGAGGAAATGAGACGAAAGAGTGCAGAGGAGTCAAAGTGTTAGACCTACAAAAGTCTAACAACTTTGAACTCATTGTAGAGTCAGATGACTTCAAGAAAGACATGAAGTAGAGCACAAAAATGATAGGGAGTTTTAAAGTCTGAGAATTTTGAAAACTCTAAACCTCTTAAGTCACTAACTAGAAAGACAACAAAGAAAAGGAGAATCAAGGATGTCAAGAGATTGGACTTCCAGACATCCAAAATTCAAGAGCTTTGAAGTATCAAATCTCTAAAAAAAACAAACCAAAATGTAGGGAATCACAGGTTTTGCAATCTCAGAGAGCTGCACAACTCTGAGATCCACATGAGTTTGAAAAACTAAAGAACTTGGAGAAAAAAATTAAAAAGGAAGAAAAGATTGACCAAACCCTAAACTTGAAAACCCAATAACTTAGCCAAGACCAACCAAAGGTACTTAAAACCAATGTTAATTATCGAGAAGACTCGAAAGTGCATGCAATATGACAATCAAAGAAGAGGTAACCAAATCAGGACACTTTTTTTTTTTTTTTTAAAGCTAAAAGAATGGGTCCCCATTTTTGAAAATGTTCAAAAGGGGTGTCTTATGAAACCACAACAAATAGCCTCGACAAAAGGAAGAAATGATGAACGTGATTCTTTATCAAAAAACACCCTTCAAACTCCATCTTGCAATAAACTAAACACAAGTATCCTTTATAGAAATAGTGCATCAGTGATTCTTAAGATTGTAATCTTAACTTTCACATCCAATATGTGTTTGTGTATTCATTCCTTAGAAACTTTTATGAAGATGGATCAAGTAAGCAACAACCAAAACCAATCCTCATTGATTGGCATACACTTCCACAACCTCAAACTAACCTAGCTCTATTGTCAAGTAAGCCAGAGTCACCCTCCTTTATCCTCTTGATAAGATGTGAGATTTCATTCAAACAGTCAACATCATTCTTTTATTTTCTTTTATGCATTTAGTGACTTGTATGATCCATAACACTCTGATTGGTCACTTCTTGATTCTTAATTTGGAATTCTTCTAATGGGCTAAAACAATAATTAAATTGTAGTACCTTAATATCTTCTTTCCATTTTTATTTTATTTTGCTCTTTTTTTCAAACCAAGGCAACAATTAGACTATGTTACCAAGGTATTTGAGAATTTATATTTCAAGAGGACTTCGTAAATTTACATTCCTCCTTTAGAATTTAGGAAAAATACAAATCAAAAAGTAGATAGATAGTGATTGCGAAAACTGAAGTTATTCATGTCAGCTAGCTTCAATCAATTCCAACGAATATTGACTCGAGCAATCAATAATTCCTACATCATGCGTAAGTGTATAATGTAATGAGAATGAGTAATCTTGAATTCCAACTTGAAAATCAATGACAAACTTTTCCATTCATGATTCTTGTATGTGGTTACTTTGACTAACAAATACTTTTACCTTCTATCAAAAACCATTTGAGACATATCACCTTACCGAAAATAGCCCCAACAAAACATGCAGACTCCTTGACTCAAAACAAAAACAAAAAGAACTAAAGATGCAAAAACAAAATAAAACACAACTTCTATAATCCAAAGAAAACTAATAAACACCTACCTAATTAGAACAAAAAGTGAAAGATAAGACAAGATAATGGTATTAATGTCCAACAAATGACCAAAAAGAGGTCTATGGCACTGAAAGATTACAACATTGAGGCAGACACCAGCAAGAGCACACAAAGGTGTTCGAAGATAAGCATAAACGACCAAAGAAATAGCAACAAAGAACAGAGACAGAGAAAGCACTAGGAAGCTTTCTTGGGCAAAAAGAAATCAATCATAGAATGATACACATGTTGGTTTGTAGAGGTACTGCACTATCTCAGACCAGTCACAAAGGAGTGTCTCTGGTGCAAATAACCAGAACGGGATCTGACGCATCTGGAAAGCCCATTAAGTTGAATAGAGCTAGAGGGCCTTTTCACACCACACAAAGGGGATAATGGTGTAAAAAAGGCAGTAATGAGCTGATTAGATGAGTGCCAGTGTGGAAGCAGTGTCTGGATTGTGCTATCACGGAGTGTGGTGGCCTCACGAAGATACAGTGCAAGGCATCTTTGATCATAATAATTGAAGTCATAGAGAGAGAAGCACTTCCAGAATAAAGAAAAGAATCTCCCTTTGATCTCATAATAAATAGGACGTCGAAAAAGAAAACGAGCCTCATTCTCAACCTCCTCTAAAGTACAGAGTGTACATATCCGCTCCCCACCGTCAATATGATGATCATTCTGAGCCCGAAGACAGTGAGAACCAACTCTGAAAGAACCTAAAGAGATCCACAGGGCATGAGAACAATGTCATGAGAGATAGCTAGGATAGGCAATAATCCTATTAGAAATCTCCAAAAGATGTGCCACATAAAAAGACATCTGTGGGCGTAACCCACTAGAAGGGTTAACCCAGGCAGTAGTAATATAACGTCTATACATATCTAAACAAACATGCTCATTTAACTCTTGCCAAGAAGGGAGAAGATGAGCTAGGGCATCCAATGAAAACTAAAAAAGGGGGAGACAATCAATGTCAATCCTAATCGAACTCAGCAAAGAAGAAACTTGTGCATACCAACATCGCACGCGAGAACCAGACTCAGCAGCTACAGTGGAAATAGAAGAGCAATAAGCTAAATAGGAGTAGCAATCTCGGTTCCCAGCATTATCCGCAAACCCACGAAGGCGATGAAGGAACCAAACCAAGTCAAAAATGGTTGAGAGTCTAAAAGGATGAGCACCGAACTCAGCAAGAATGACACTGTGAGTAGTGAACCTGTGACATCTAATAATGCACCTCAAGAACAAAGTCTGAACCCGCTCAATCGAGGCCCAATCAAAGCTAAGAAGAGAAGGGACCCAAACCACAAAACCATAAAAAACAGTTGGCCGAACAAGAGCATTTAAGAGAGATAGCTTAGACAAGGTATCTTGGAAGTGATATCTGAAGCATTGTTTCTCAAGCAATGCAAGAGAACCCATACCCTTATTAACTCTGGGCTGAATAGCTGGTTTCATACTAAACCACGAACCAGAAAACATAACCCCCAAATATGTGTAGGATGAAATGATCTCAATCTCCTGACCCTAAAATATGAAGTGAAGATGAGAAGTCTTTAAACAATTAAAGATCATGACCTGAGTCTTACCCAAGTTAACCACAAGTTGTCTCTAATCACAAAATAAAGCCAAGCCATTGAGAAGTCTTTGTAACCTATCTCGAGAGGAAGCAAGGAGAACATCATCCACAAAAAGAAGGATAGAGATCAGAACCTGATGAAGATAACAACCATCTCTCGAGAGTGAAGACTTCAATAGGAAGTCCTCAAGCTCATCAATATATAACCCAAATAAAGTAGGAGAGAGAGAGGACACCCCTGCTTAACCCTAATGGCGCTATGGATCAGATCCGAGAAGCCTTCAAGAGTTCAAAATTTGCCAACCACCATCTCATACAATCTCATAATAGCGATACGTCGCATCTCAGAAATACCAATCTCCCTAAGTCTCTCAAATAGAGCTGCCCTAGGAACAGAGTCAAAAGCTTTGCGAAAATCAACAAAGCAACAATAGACCTTCTCTGATCTGTGTCTGGCCTCCTCAATAATAGCCCGTAGCATGAAGATGTGATCCATAGTCTGATAGTCTTCCCGAAAACCAGCCTGCCCTCTAGCCCTACAACCAATGCTGTCGAGCTCCGCAGATAACATAATATTAAGAGTTGTTGCATACAATTTGGCAAAAAGTGTGCCCAATCATGATGGTTCTATAGTTCCCCGGATCAAAGACAAGGCCGGTCTTGTGAATGGGATAAATCAAATGCCTAGACCAAGAGGTCGGAAACCCAATGTGAATCACTCTATTAAAAAGAATAGAGAGATAGGGGCCTAGAACTGAGGCAATGAACTTGAAAAGCTCAGCCTGGAAACCCTCCTCATCAGCAGCTCTACTACACTTCATGGATCTTATTGCGTCAAAAATATGGGAAGGGGTGAAAAGGCAGAGGAAAGGAGGCAAGGAGGGGTGGATGGAAGGCTGCCCAGGAATGTCATAAAGAGCCATGGTGTGCAAGGTAAGGGAGTGAAAGTCAACGGTGGAAGGCGGAGGGGAATTATGGAGGAAAAGAGTGCGCCAAAAGAGCTGGGGATTGTGAATCGGCATGGAGCAAAGAGACTTACACTTAGAGGCAAAAAAGTTACGCTTCTTACTCTGAAGCAAGCGGAGATAAGACGAGCGAATATTGGCAAAGTTAGTGGAGTGAGCCTCAAAAACAGAGCGCATAACATGATGGAAGGATCAATCTGAATCAAACCACTAGTTCATGGGGCAAGTAGAACGACATTTGTTGCAAAGGAGCAAGGGAGGACGATGAGGAATGGAAAGGATTGCAGACTTAAGGATAGCTGACGTGAGCAAGTCAAACATGGAGGTAGCCTCACACAAGTCCGAGAAGCACAGAGGGTTGAGGAGTCTCGAAAGATGAGCAAAGAAGAGCTCACAGTCACCATCAATAAAACAGAAGCAAATGGGCAAGCGAGCAATGGCAGAAGAGTGATGAGGCCACATGAGAGGGGAGAGGCAAAAATGAATACTGAGGAGAGCATGATCCGCCAAAGGAAGTCACAAGATGGTGAGACTGTGGATGCAAGGGATGAAGGAGGGACGGGCAAGAACATAATCCACGACACTAGCACCACCACAATGAGGCCAACAAGTGAAGAGCTCAGAACTAGGAAAGCAGAAGAGACCATTCAAGATCACGAAGTCAGAAGACTGACAAAGCTGCAGCAAATGTCTACCATACACGAACAACGGCCCAAGAGCATCCTCGAAATATCTTTGAAGCCCTAAAGAAATAGAATCAATCTCAGTGGAGCATATGGAATCCGAACTACGATCGTAAAGTGGAGTCTGCAGTACTTTGTTCTCACATTGAAGTCCCCGAGAATAATAATGTCCCCTAGAGCAACAAACTATGAGATAGTCTCACAAAGACCAATAAAAGGGTATCCATCATCGGTACCATGAATAGCATAGTGAGAAGCAGCCGATGGAAAGTAGCAAGCGGCCAAATAGAGATCTCTCTGATGGTGACACTTACGGTCAATGCAGACCTACATAAATCTGGCAAACATGTCTAAGTGTACAATAGAAGTGCTACTAAAAATATCTTCCTTAATCAAACAAGCCACACCACCCGAGCCCCATACACCACTGGAAACAAAAACCTCCTCTCTACAAATGGATAACCATTGAAAATCGGTGACACCTGGAAGAGGATGCACAAGACTCTCATGAGTCTCCGATATGACAAGAATATATGCAGACCTCACAGCATCATGTAGAAGACCAAGTAATGACCATAAAGATCCATTACCATTCCAACAGTTAACAAGAAGGGAGCGAGGGTCTCCCTCTTTCTGACTGCAGGTGGGACCGTCATTTGGCCTTGGAGGCCTGTCTCTCTTCCCAACCACTAAGGGCAGAATCTCTAATAACTGCTTTTAGATTTCTAATAACTGCCCATTTAACAGCCTGTCTCGCTTTTACAACAATACCGCAAGCATGTTTGAGCTCTACAACCTGAGCCTTCGTGAGATTTTCATCTAAGAAGATCTTCGAGGGAAGAGAAAACAACTTCCTCTTAGCATGGAGAGCTTAAAGCCTATCTGCAAGTGTAAAGAATCTGATAAAAAGGACATCCCCATGTCCATCCAAACCAACACCTATATAACGTGATATCAGTAAGACCAAGTTGATCACAGAGGAAAGAGCGTCTAGCTGCAAGAGTATCTTAAGTAGAGGGAAGTCCACGAACCCGCAAGTTGATCTCACGAACCCGTCTCTCTCTCATCCTCAATCTTACCTTGTACCATTTTATCAATACTAGCCAGAGGTTGAGAATCTGTGTTACTACAAAGAGAGGCCCTTGACTTGACTTTCTATTCAGTTTCTAAAATAAGAGAGGAGTGCGTAGCTGCTAGGATGGATTGTTGTTCTTTGATGGCATCAAGACCCTCCAATTGTGAGATGATAGAGTTGATATTGGTTTGCAGTCTCGTTGTCTCAATAGTGAAAGTATCTGAGAAACATTAGAACTGAGCCGCATTGGAGGTTGTGGTACTCTTAAGTTCAGTGAGAGAGTTGTCCACGTATTGTTTCAAATCATTAACTGTCTCGCGTAGGGACTGTACAATATCACGAAGAGTTTAATTCTCAGATTCAGCATCTTTCAACTGCTTACTGAGCTTAAGAGAGAGCGAGGATGCAACAACAGCAATGTCTTTTAGGGCTACATTATCAATCTCAAATTTTGTCATCCGATCAAGTAGCTACTAAAGTGAAATGGGGTCTGACATTCTGTCAAACAATTCACATGCAATTGCAAGGATCTTGTATGAGGAAGACACGATTTGCAAGTTGATCTGATCCAATATCTGATTAGAGATCGGGCATTCTGTCAAACAGTTCACATACCATCTAAGAAACAACTTCCCTATTTTAGAAGATGTCTTTAAAAACACACAGCATTAACACAACCCAGACATTTTGTCAAACAGTTTACAGACAATTAACCCAATGAGAAAGGCTTGCATAACAATAACCGATAATTGTTTCAGTCAGTAGCAGTGAAAGACAAAACAACAGTCCATTCCACGGCACTCTCATAAGGGAGGAGAAAAGTTATGTTGCTCGAATATTCTGTCAAACAGTTCGCCTGCAATGCAATTGACGATGCTTCTCACAATCACCAACCAAACAAACTATCAAACAGTTCACATGCAACAAGATTAAGGAACAAAGGTCTCATTGCCTATTCCGTCAATTCCGTCAATTACTAACAGACCTACACATCCACTCACACTGACTTGACGCACAGAGAACAACCCGTAAGCTTCCAATGTGCAGAAAAACCTCACGTCCAGGGGATGAGCAATAAGGTCACCCGAGCGTGGAAACAGCAAGGGCAGGCAAGTACGCAGGTTACGACAGCGGCTTCGTCAAGGTCACGACCGACAGCAGCTCGCAGCAGGCAAGCAGGTCACGGCAGCTAGTATTAGTATTAGTATTAGTAAGTGAAAGAAAAAAACTTAATACTAAAAAAACCTTGAACAATAAGAACACGAATTGTTACTCGATTGACTTTTTCTAATGTGTGGTAACAATAACCCACCCTATATAGCTCTAAAAAGTGAAAACTCAAATTTGTAATCAGAAAAATAAAATTTGGGCAACCTTGGTTCAAATTTTAGGTACAAATCATACAAAATCAAAAGTTGTAGCAACTCACTAAGTTCATAACTAATCCACAAATATGTTTTTTCACCCTTACCATCATATTCAAACTGAAAATTATCAAAATGGAACAGATAACACAAAGATATAACTTGATTTAGTGAGTTCAATGTTATAGGGATATACTTAAATAACATGAATTTTTTCTTCTTAAGGTCTTAACTCATGGTATACCACTCCATGCACATCTCAAAAAAACAAGTGCATTAGTGATGCACTATACCTATCATTACAACAAGGTTCAAAGGATAAAGCATCCAAATTGTGATCCTTGTTATAATCATTACTAGCCCTAAATAATAAATTATCACACTTAAACTCATAATGACTAACAATTTCAAACGTAAACTTGTCTCTTGAATTGCAAGAATAATTACTACCCTCAATAAAACCATGTTCTCCCTTAAGACTTGAAGAAATACTTTCAAAACTATACTTACCTTCTAGGAGGATCTCCCAAGCTAACAAGAATTCAAGACAATGTACTTCTGAATGTAGACCAAATGGATGAAGTCTACACAAATAGCTAACATGTCCATGAAACGCCTACAGATGGATATTTCTTTACTTGGACAAGATTTCAAATCAATAACTTTATCTACCTAATCTGATGACAAATCCTATTCTAAAGGAATCCTATCATTTTTAAACAGAGGATCAATTCTGCTACCCTGAAAGACAAGTTTATAATGTTCTTTATGTTTCACTTCTACTACTTCAAGCAATTCTTGGTGAGGAGATGGATCATCCTCTTCATTTTGAATACTTACTAGTTTGGTTACCCAACATTTTCCTTCAACAAAGTATCATTTCCTTATCTTCGGGGTGTACTCTTTGACAATTCATAAGAAGGAAAACCTTCTCCATCTAAAGACATGTTACTAAATGAATCAAGGATTTCGCCGTCACCTAATGTTTCTAAAATTGGAGTAACTTTAATTACTTCAAGTAGTCTCATTTGTCCCAACACTCTAGGTACTACATGTTTGCAAATAGCACATTCTAATTTAGAATAGCCCTCTTGATGAAGATGGCAATAGCTTCAAAGAAAAGGCATATTAAAATTTAAACCTTTTCCAAGATACTTCAAATTATTTATTGAGTTAGCCATAAACTGTCAGAAGATCTCATCTTTAACATAGAATCTTTATAAAATAACAACTAGATTGTCATTTGATATGTCTCTATTATTGACCTCAAAAGCTAAAATATGACCCATCCTATATGAACCTAAGTCTAATCATGGAAACAAGACTTATTCAAAGCATTGTATTTTGTGATCATTTTTCTAATTTAGGCTTTGAATCAATTTTAATTTGATTATTTATTCATTTCCAAGGCAAACATAGTTATGTGAAGTCTATAGAGACTCATCCTCTTAAGCATTTAGTTCAATATATATTGAGAAGCATTTCATAGGTCTCTAGGATGTCAACCATGTGTATGCCTATGATATCTTGGATATGTGAATCAATTGTCAGGTGAATGTGTACATCTTTCAAAACACAGATCACTTTAGCTTCAATTTTATCTTATTGGATCACCACTTTGTTTGTAGGTTGCATACTAGCACACAATTTCTAAGAAATTCATAAGCATGATGTTTGCAAAAGCCTATGAAATCTATCAAACAATTGTGCAATTTTTTAACATAGTAGACATACCCTCTCCTGCAATAACATTGGATCCATGTAGCTTAAAATTATTCACTATTATACTTGGCCTAGAGTGATCCAATGATTTTAGTAGAGCTTCCCTTCTGTTGGGACATCTTTGTAGCATGTCGAACATGGCAATGTTAGCCTTCTAAACATTATTCTACTGTTTGTTCAGAGACTATTGGTCTCTTCCCTCATTCTTCAAATATATTGAACAACATTGTCTAGCACTCTACCTTCAAGAGACCATGCAGCTTCACGAGCACACTATACAACTCCAGCTTTGCTCTACATCGACCCCTATGCAGCTCATCCCCTCTTTCTTCAATCCTACAATTCCTACCCGATAATCAAAGCAACCTCTCTGCACTATCTTGATTCACACCAAATTTGTGAGACCTCACAAAGATTACACTCAGCAACATCCCTCTAGTAGACCTCATAGGCAACCTTCCAGAGTACTTGATTGCCCTAATGTTTCCAATCCCTTAGACCCTCATTGGTCTCTTGTTGGACATTAATAAATTTATCTTATCTTATCCTTCATCATTTTCAACTCTTCAAAATGCATTGTAATTTTCAATGGATCATGTTGGATTCTTTCAAATAGTTGGCACATTTTGTAATATTGGCACACTATTGCATTCTTTGGAGGCACACAACTATTCTTGGCCTAAGGATTAGGTGTGGGATGTGGTCCAAGATGAATAGCATCTACTTTAGGCTCTTTTATGTTTGTCAAGCTATATGCGTTCATGTTATCATTGTGTAATGCAAAACCTTCAAATTTTCAATCTCTTCTAGTGGATTAAAATGAAACATAAACTCCTCTTGATTATTCAATAAAATCTACTTCCTTGTAGGATTATCATTAAATTTGAAAACCATAGCATTGAACTTCAAAGGACATTCCTATGTATTTTGTGGAGTATTGTCGTACCAATTCTCATTAGGTCAAATGCTTGCAAAAATCACATCAATAGACTCAAAAACATTAGCATTGTTTGTAGGTATACTACCATTATGAGGCAAGAATTCCAAGTTCAATTAAATTGTAGATGTGCATATTCTTTTTCCTACAAGTTGATGTTATTCTCAATGTTGTTGTAGGAATTGTAATTTTTATTTTGGTTCTACAGATAATTTTGGGCAACAAGTTGCCTTTGATAATTCCCTTCGTTTTTAGGTTGATTTAGCACCACTTCATCTTAGTGACTTCGATCGAAATGTTAAACAAAATCTTCTTCATAGTGTCATCTCATTAAATTTGAGCACCATAGCACTAAACTTCAAAGGACATTCCTTTGTATTTTGTGGGGTATTATCATACCAATTGTCATTAGATCACATGCTTGCAAAAATCACATCAATAGACTCAAAAACATTAGCATTGTCTACAAGTATAACAAGGCAAGTGTTCCAAGTTCAATTAGATTGTGGATGTGCATATTGTTTTTCCTACAAGTTGATGTTATTCTCAATGTTTGTGTAGGAATTATAATTTTTATTTTGGTTCTTCAAATAATTTTGGTCAGCAAGTTGCCTTTGAAAATTCCCTTCACTTTTAGATGGATTTAGCACCACTTCATCCTATTGACTTCGTTGAAAATGTTAAACAAAATCTTCTTCATAGTGTCATCTCACTAACCAAGTTATCCTACTCAACTTGGGTAGTAGCTTTCTACTCAAAAAATGTTGTTTTATGCAACTAGTAATTAGGATAGGCAATAGTGGGTAGAGCAACAGTATGTGGAATGGGAACTTGTGGAATGGTAACACTGCTCAACAAGGCCATTTGACTTCTTGTTAATTGATCTTGAAAACTAATTTTGTACATCTACATTATCTAAAGCATATGGAGTTCTAGAATTACCTCTCCCTTAAAGATCAATCTATTGAGTAAATATCACAACTTCATAGTAAACCTCTTCTAAGGTATCAATATCATCATGAAGTTATCTTAGGAAAAATGAGGTGAGAAACCTCACTAATGATGTAAGAAGCCTCAAGCTTCTAGTGCAACGTGTGAAAATGATGGTTCAACATGGCAATTGGCTTATATAACTCCTTTCTTACAATAATGAACTAGTAGTGCGCCACAAGAGGATCAACGTAAAGCTTATACTAATGAAGGAACTTGGCAACAAATTTACCCGAATTAGAAAAATAGATGCATGGGATAGTTTTGGGTACCAATTATAAGCAAATCCTTCTAAAATGTATGTAAATAGTTGGCAAACCATACATATATTCATTTATGACCTCCTTGAAAGCAAAAATGTGCATCTTTTGTTTGTAATTCTCCATACATTGAGTGTATAATTTCTCAAAATTTCTAGGTAAACTGTGGAGTTGACCAATAACGTTTAATGGTGATCTTTGGGCATTAGCAAAAAAAAAAGCTAGTCTCTAGAGGTGGTCGTGACTAATATTGAATAATCAAAAAGTTATTGGTGACAAATAATTATTGTGCAAAAGAACTCTACCTATGATGAAACAATTATCCTTGGAAAGTAAGATGGATACAGAACCTAGTGTGTGATCTCCCTTAGACTGATCAAAAAGTTGGTAGCAACAAATGATGATTGTGGAAAAGAATTCTACTTGTGATGAAACAATGATCCTTGGAAAGTAATATGGATACATAACCAGGTGTATGACCTCCCATATAGTGAATTAAAAAACTCTACCATGTTAGTTGAATATCTTTATACTCGTTCAAAATCGAGAAGGATAGGATTCAAGATCTTCCAATCTTACTCTACTTTTGTGTGCCCTCATAGCACGACTTCGAATGAGTATCACTTTTACACAATGACATATTTCATGCAGCTTATTCTCTTAAAAAGCATGATGTCAATTAACCCCAAAGTTCCTTTAACTTATTTATAAAAAAAACCTAAGTGGCTTAGCTAAAAGACATGAATGTTCACAAAGCTCCGAAAGAAATGTAAGGCAAGAGAAAATATTATAATTTTTGTCATTTTTTTATAATTTTTTGGTTTTATAATGAATGCAAATCTTGTCAATTCAACTATAATGACTTCTTACTTTAACACAATGTCAAAAATAAATCAAAAATGAGATAGATGGTAACAAGAATAGTATGTGAATTGCAAAAAATAAGATCTTAAAAGGTCATAAACCATTGTTGCATTGCCTTAAAAATTAAATGCTCACGAAGATGAGTAAACTCACATTGAAGAGAGTGAAATCACCACAGAATATTGGTTTATGATCTCAACATGCAAAATACAACTATCAAATTCAACAACAACAATCTCCATAAACTAATAATCTTTTAATTGAGATAAAATAAGTTGTTTCAAAACCACAAATTAGCATCACATTATTCATGAAAACACACATACAAGCAAGAACAACCACACCATGTATTTAAGTATCAATTGTGATACTTTATTGCAAAAAAAATCACCCTTACATCTTACAATTGTAATTTTATATTACATATGAAAAAATTGAGAATGAAGAGATGGAAATGTATAAACAAAATTGATCTTCAATAGCAACCTTCAACTTCACTTCTCAAATGTCCCCATATCTATATGTATGTCCTTACCTCATCTTGCTCAACTAATTACTCCAAAGCACCTTACCTCATCAAAAAATCTGTATGAATTCTTCTAAACTAAGATCTAAAGTTGAAAAATACAAATTGATCTTCACCCACCATCTTGCACTTCACTTCTTAATAAAAATCTTCAAGTTTGTGTGCATGACCTTATCTCATGATGTTTAAATAATAAATATCTTGACAACTTACCTCATCCAACAATCTACATGAAATCCTTCTAAATTGAGTATTGTTGAAAAATCCAAAAACACATTGTTAAAATAAGGCCTCGAAGGTCGAAAATTCCAATATTCAAAATTTCCTTAGATAGTGAATACTGAAATCACTTTTCATATTCATCAAAGTTGGAAAAAAATTTAGTAATAATTTTTTTGTTTCTAAATTTTAGATTTGGATTCTAGGAATCTAGTCTTCTAGGAGTACACCTATGTGTATTGTATATAGTTATTTGATTATTTTCATGACCTCTTCATAGTGTTGAATGGATATGGACTTGTGATTCTTTTGTTATCTACTTGTAAACCTTAAAAGGCATCCACTTATATTTTCATGACCTCTTCATGGTATTATGATCCAAAAACACATTCCTAAAATAAGGCCTCGAAGGTCCAAAATTCTAATATTCAAAGTTTCCTTAGTGAATACTGAAATCACTTTTCATAGTTGTCAAAGTTGTTAAAAAATTTAGTAATAATTTTTTTGTTTCTAAATTTTGGATTTGGATTCTAGGAATCTAGTCTTCTAGGAGTGCGCCTATGTGTATTGTATACAATTATTTGATTATTTTCATGACCTCTTCATAGTGTTGAATGGATATGGACTTGTAATTCTTTTGTTATCTATTTGTAAACCTTAAAAGACATCCACTAATATTTTCATGACCTCTTCATAGTATTATGAGTCATAAATGAGGGTTTTCTTTCTAGATTTAAATGATCCTATGAAAAACATAAAAAAGTATATGATGATTAATTATATAAGAATTACCAAAGAGATTTAAATTACAAGTAAAAGAAAAATTAAAAGACTTTTCCCTTTTTTTGACTTTCATTTTTTTTTGCTTTCCTGCGAACCCAAAATTAAAAAATGATGTTAGATTCATTTCCTTTTCTTATTGGATAAAGAAAATTTTGGCGAGGGTGAAGTTAGGATTAAGATAAAAGTAATAATATAGATCCAAAAATTCCTCAAATAGTAAACTACTTGAAAATCTTAATTAAAGATTTTATTACGAGAATGAATTAAGTAATAAAATTTTTAATCATTTTTAAGACAACAATCTTTAGTTTTTAAGCCACAACTGATAAAACTAAGAATGCAATCCTCAAACTAATCTTTTTTTCTCTAAAAGGTTGCTTTCAAACTTTTGGAAGGGTGAAAGAGCCACAAGCAACTCCAATATTTATTGTGTTCGAAGGAAATAGGAGCAAAGAATCCAAGTAGGCAATGATTTTAGAGTTTTGGACCAAACTTGCAAAAGTCCAACCAACTATAAAAAATGGAAGGATGCCTTTCATATTACTTTGAAAATGGAAAGATGCCTTTCACATTACTCTAAAAATGGAAGGATACCTTGCACACTTTATATTTTAGGGCTTAATGATGATGAAAGAACACGGAGAAGTCAAAAGTTCTAGACCTACAAAAATCTATCAAATTTAAATGAAGCACGAAGCAAAACGAAGAGATGATAGGAAGTTTCAAAGTGTCAAAGTTCCGCAATATAGTGAAAATTAGGTGTTATCCTATGAAAAACGTAAGGGTTCTATTAATTAATTATATAAGATTTACCAAAAAGATTTGTATTTTAAGTAAAAGACATTAAAAGGCAATTACACTTCTAAAAGAGTGTTTCCTTTGAGAATGACGCAAGTAATGATGATCTCAAATGAGTCGAAGTATTTAACCAAAGTTTATACCTATTCATCATGGAAATTATTATGTAGTGTAAAACTCATTTTAATTACCAATGAAGTGAAAAATCCATTAACCTTTTAAGTGTTTAATATTCTATTAATCGCTTTTTTTTACCTATACTAATCTACTAATGCATCAATATTTACTACAAATTTAAGATGAATCCTATTCATTTCCCATAAATTCACAAAAAAGAGACTATCAAATTTATAACAATCCAAAGTTAATTAATCAAAATTACTAAAAGTTAAATCCTTGTCAATGTTGACTCTTCTATTTAACTTTGCAACCAACTTTCTCTTCAAAATTCAATACAAACCAATATACTTCAACCTTGAAACCAACTTTTTCTTCAAAATTCAATAAAAACCAATATACTTCAATACAAGATTCCTACAAAAATCTTTCAAATATTAGTCCAAATGTTTTTGTTTGCTTACACGAAAAGAAAAAAAATTGTTTTGTTTAGCTTTAAATCATATTTAAATATCAATACTCTATATTAACTAACAAAAGAAATATTAACAGAAGCAAAAAAAAAATCAGATGAGTTGATCACAAAAAGAGTAACACACACATACCCAACTAACACTAGAGATTTCTATTCAACCTAACAACCAACTTTCTCTTCTCAATCTATTATCAATTTGCTACAATTTCCAATCAGATAAGTCGATCACAAAAAGGGTAACATGTACATACCCAACTAACACTACGGATTTCTATTCAACCTGACCACCAACTTTCTCTTCTCAATCTATTATCAATTTGCTACAATTTCCCTATGTAGAGGCCCCGTGTTTAACTTATAAGAAATGAATCTTTCCTATTTCTTTCAACTCAAGTTAATATTTAAAATCACTCTTGATTCATACATGCCGAGGCACTCACAAATAATATATTAAAGAATAATATCGATACAAAAATATCTAACTAAATTTGTTACAAAGACTTGTTGTAACAAATTAAGGTGCTAAATCTAGTAAAAGAAAAAAATTAAGAGAACTTCGATATTCTTATAAATTAGAAATTCTCAATAATAGACATAAAATCACTACCCTTTAACCTCTTACCAATGGATTGTCATGCATTACTTTCAAAAAAATGTTTGATTAGAGAAAACATTGATAAGCTTCTAAATTCTAGATTTTGCCCCTTATTCCAAGTTAAAGTGTGTAAAAAATACATGCTCAAGGTGACAAAACTTGTCCCTAAACTATAGATTACATAGTTAAATCACATTATCACTTACCTTGCTATCAAATTTCACTTTATAGTTGGCCAGATTAGATTTCCTATACCTCATTTTAATTGTAAAAATTGTTGTCGCTCCAAATTATTAAGTATCACATGTATTTAAATAGTTGCTTCTAAAATATATCTATTTTAAACTTAAATTGACCAATTAATTTATTGAATTTATAATGTTGTATATGCATCCAACTATATTTTGGTATAACAAATAGTGTATGCATGTTGCAAGTATAAACAAATAAATAGAGGTCAACTTCAATTCACATAATGATGATTCTTTACTCATCAACCTGTACTCAATATCTATACTTCATTGATTCAATACATTGCGAGTTATTTAATAAGCCCATTCCTAATAATGCTACAAATAAATTGATCTAAATAAAAATAAATACAACTCAGTCAACTTGGATAGCAAAGTTCCAGCAAATACTCAGTGAAATGGTGATTTTACAATTAGGTAGTCTTATTCACACATTTTTTTCCTAAAACAACTAACACAAAATAAAGGATAAAACAGAACAAATCGAGAAAAAAAATAGGATTGAAACAATGTTGCAGATGGTCCTTTGACAAAGAAAAGATAGAAGGTAGACAAGATTGAAGAGTTGTTGCAGACGGTTCAATTGACAGTGCTCCAATAAACAAACCTTGTCAATTTTAGCTCACCATATGAACAGCTTATAAAAAAATTCAATCTTTACAATAAAACGGTTATCCAAAGACTTGATCATCCCATACCCTAGTATAAATATTTTCCCTCAAATTTCGTTGACTTTCATTGATACAAATGCAATAATATAAAAAATCCAATCTATACAATCAAACGGTTATCCAAAGACTTGATCATCCCATACCCTAGCATAAATATTTTCCCTCAAATTTCATTGAGGTTCATTGATACTAATGGACACAAATGCAATAATAC
Organism: Cupressus sempervirens; assembly: GCA_028749045.1. NCBI lineage: Eukaryota > Viridiplantae > Streptophyta > Pinopsida > Cupressales > Cupressaceae > Cupressus > Cupressus sempervirens. The sequence continues at coordinate 197,458,850 of CM053788.1, forward strand.
AAAAACACAAAAGATCAATTTTGATAATCATATAAGTTAATTTGGCAACGTGTAAGACCTACAAACCAAATTCCTGGGCAAAGTAATTGTTATTAGCGAATGCATTCTTCAACAAAAAAAAATTACTTGAACCAACATTTTTTTTTTGCAACGAGAGCTTTGTCAAATTGTAGTGCACAAAGAAGAATTGTTGCAATTGATGTCAGAGAAAACGATATTGCAGAAGGCAGAAAGCAAAAACAATAAATGAAAAGAACATGACTAGGAGAAACATGGCCTGCAAAGTACAAAAGAGGAATACAGTCCCAGAAAAAGGAGACATGAAGAAGAGTGTTAACTGCTTAGAAGTCATAGGCCACAGACAGAATGTTTGAAGATTTTTCTCAGAGATCTCATGGCTTGCTACAGAGATTGTGCATAAAGGTTGGTTGCACATATACAATGGCCAAATATGTGTCTAGAACAGTATTAGCTTAGCACTTTATTTGTCATTTGGTTACACAACTTTGTTCTATGCATGACGAACATAAATTGGCATAGCTATTTGTATACTTCTTTGGGGCTAATAATTGTCAAGATACATAAATCAATATACATATTCCACCTGAAAAAATTACACAATTTTTACTACCTTGCTGTGGATGAAGCCCACCTCATTGTCATAGGAATCTTGTTATTTCATGTTGCTGGACACAAGATCACAAATTATCATATATTATCGAGAGTTAGCATTTTCCTCTCTTTTGGAAAACATATGTTGGACTAATTGATCCCAGGCATAAAATATAGACGAGTGGATTAACAATTCTTTTGATACCAGAATAACCCCCTATTAAGAGTCATTTGCACTACTCTAGAATCATTAGGCACTGCAACCAGCCTATGTTGACCCCTCCAACTCCCTTGTACCAGGCCACATGTCTGTACACAGAATATGGTCAAATATTTAATCTACATTTTACCTGCAAACATATGCCATGTCCTCCAGCTGACAAAACAAACAATGGCTCAATGTCATCATTGATCATGTTAGCCAGTGCATGAAATAAGGAACCGCTAGGCAAAAGGCCCACTATCTAATCCAAAAGAACAAATGGCAACTCTTCTGATTGCAGAATAACCCCTCAGAACTAATCTAGAAACACAAGGAACTAGCCCTAGCCTATGTTCACGACCTCAACTCCCTTGTACAAGGCCACACGTCTTACACAATATAGTGGAAAGTTTATTCTACATGTTTCCAGTGAACACACACTGTCATCAAGCTGACAAGCTAAACAATGACTCAAATGTCATCATCAATCATGTTAGTCAACTGCATGAAAAGGGGGACCACTAGGCAAGAGGCCCACTATCGTCACATGGCAAGAGCAAGCAAGCACTTGATCTCACTGTGTCTGTGTCCTGCCCACCTTGTTGCTTATTACATAGTAGTTTGAATTGAGGTCACAGTCAATTTTTAAGGTAGTCTGTATATTGTAGAGAGTTTTATCCCGCTCGTCATTTGATTTTGCTGGACAATGTAGACAGGAGAAAGTACAATTTACATCACAAAAGAGTGAATATAAAGGATACAGTATCAATCCAGAACAATAATTGTATAGAGCCCACTATCTCTAAAATATCAAAATCTAAACTTAACTTAATCAAAATTGGGTTAATGAATCACCACTTTGATATCATAACCCAGTCCCATTTTTAATTTCCATGCCACAGAAAAAGTTTCTTCATGCTACTAAAAGTTGTTAGTGCCATCTTTCAACAAATAATTAGGCTTGATTAAGCTTTTGCCTAGTAAAGTATTCCAGGAAGCTCCTGGATTTTACAAAGAGGCATCTCTTTCCAAAGCAGTTGTTATCAATCAATTGCATATAACAAATTATGAGACCCAAATATCCAAGACATCATCTAATTTCCTAGATAGGCATTTTCCTAAAAGCCAATGAAATTATCATGACTTCAACACCAAACAGTTTGTACTGTCATATATTGAAAATTTATGACTACGTGACCTATAGAAACAAAATGGTGACTATCTCATGGATTATGTATAGAGTAAAAATAACATATTCAGCTTTAATTCAATAGCAATGGGCTTCATAAGTTAAAATGTAAAATTAATTTAAGATGAAATAGCTACAAAAGCAAAACCAAGGATATGTCATGTCTAGGGCAGAGTTTCTTAGCAACAAATTAGAACAAAAGCAACACATGCATTGCAAAGAAAGATCAATGAAGCCCTTGAGAATGTTATTATACCTATCTATATCATAAGCACCACCCATATGTTTAAAACTCATCAGAAGTTCTGAACCAAATATCCTGTCCTAAAAACAATGCTGAAAAACAATAACTGTATATGCACTCAGAATAAACATACCTGAAAGTAAATACTCCACTACAGAATCCAAGTGAAGACTACAATTCCAGGCTTGGATAGAGCATCAAACTGCAATGCCAATGATTGTCCAACTTAAGGATTCAGCAGCAGACTAGATTTCAGACATAAAACCGCCCTTTTGGATCATCCATTCTGAAAAATGAATATACTGCATCATCCTTCCTGGAAAAGGTTAAAACCATTCCTAACAGAAACTGATAATAGAAGTATGTACACAACACAAGCCTCTGTCCTTGAGAATCAATATAGTTCAAGCTCACTTTGTATTCCAAAAATGAATATACTGCTTCATCCTTCCTGGCAAGTATTAAAAACATTCCTAATAGACATGCTCACAATACAAGCTTGTCTTTGAGAATTAATATACAAGACACAAGAAATAGCATTTATACAACATTTGTTTCATAAATAAAATACTGTTATTAACAAGGCAGGCGGGTCAGCTTTCATACTACATATCTTTTTTGATGTGGTCACAAGATTGATACTGCAGCTCTTCTTGAATCACATTTTCCAAAACTGTCAGGTAACTATTACAAAATAACAGTTAAGTACAGAAATCTTAAGGGAGCCATCAATTAGCCAGACACGCAGAATATACAAATTATCAGACCAAAATGCTGTTTGAAAACAGGGAGCTCTTTTTACATTAACAATTTAACAAACATTAAATTTTGCTTATGTAACAAGTACTAACCTTTGAAAAGGCCATTCAATAAAAGACAATTTAGAAAGAGACATTTTGGTTTATTATATAATATATTTTAATAAATTGAAAAATAGAATAATCATATATTGGAAAATATATTCTGATTATTCTCCAATGTATTAACAACAGTAACAGAAACTAGCACAGGTATATATTTGAAAAAAGATTCTGATATCATCCAATGTATTGACAAAAACTTGAAATAATAATCTTTTGATGGCAACTTACCAGGCAAACCTAGAATTAACACTATTGATGGTCTAGAATCAATACACATGGCATTGCTAGAAACATCATATCACAAAATTTTGATGAGGGTGCTGGCTGATTAAGACCAGCAAGGGTATTTTGAAAATTGAAAATTGAACATTGACGAATCTAGATACTTTGGTTTTAAAGCCATTTTTCAGATATTCTTTACCAATACTCTGATGAATTGAAATTAATGCAACACTGACAAGAATAGTGATGTCAGCTTATATTGAGCAAATGATTAAAGCACCAAAAGCAGTACAGCATTGTGAGCTGGTGTCAACAACCACCAAATGGGCCATATATAGTAATTAGAATACAACAAGAGTGTCGATGGTGACAAATAAAACTCAGAAGCTAGGACAAAGTTGATGCGTTGGGTGAAATGTGCACATGAGATATACAGATGTTGTCATCTCAGTTGAAGGAAATTAACAGGTTGCTTCATAAATTCTTGAGATTAAATGAATCCGTAATTCCCACTTAGTGTGGGGTCATACACAGGACCTTAATGAAGAAGATATAATAATAAATATCATATGTCAGCAACTGGCTACCTTGATGAAGAATATGTAACAATATACATATGTCGGCAACTAATATCTTTCAGTAACAAAAAGACCAGCTCAAACAATACTTAAAAGGAAATTGAAGCTAAAGCAACTTCACTCTTCATGAACCATTTAAGGGGTAAAATGTACCATAAACATCTGGCTCATAATAACTCTTATCCCATAAAAATCCAGTTTTACAAACTATTTTTAAATTTCAGTTTTAGTAAACATGCTGTAAGCTAAGTCACAGGATTCGGCGAATCCCAAGCATGAGATTCGGATTTTGCCGAATATTAATTTTTCCCAAAATATTCGATGAAAATCGTCAGTGTTCGCGGACAAAAATTGGGATTTTTTTTTAATTGTTATAAACATTTAAAAACTACTATTCTAGGCATTTGGCAACATATTTTAGGGTTTTGGAACCATTTTTTTCAGCCCTAAAACGCACAGAATTCTGAAAACAAAGGATTCAACAAAGGTTTTAACAATGGTTTGTACAGTCATGTAGGGATGGAGTGTGCACATGCGAAATTTCCAGCTCTTGTAGACGATTGTGCATAGGCTCCTGCAGACGACAACAATTTTCCTTTTGCCTGCAATTTTCCGGCTCCCCCGTCTGCAAATTCCTCGAATGTCTTCTTAAATTTATTTCATGTAATTATATAGTTAAGTTTATTTCATGTAATAATATAAAGTAAGTCTTTGTTAAATTTATTTTAATGTAAAAGTCTTGGTTAAATTTATTTAATAATGTTATGTAATAAAGTATTTATTAGGTTGATTTCATTGTAATGTATAAAGGGATTGTTTGTTTTATTAAATTTATTAAGTACAAATGAAATAATATTCACTAATCTTAGGTTTATTTCGTTACAATGTAATAATGCATATATTATATTTATTCATTTCAAATTAATTTTTGTTTTATTAAATTTGTTAAGTATAAATGAAATATTTTAAAAATATATTATTTTTGAAGTAATACAGTTGATTCTTTAAATTTTAAAATGTTTGAGTAAATAGGTCCTTAGAAATGTATTTAATCAATCTATTAAATTAATGTGAAATGAAATTTTTATTTTATACTTAATATATACTATGTTTTATACTCTATAAATGTGTCATCATGTTTATAAAGTTTTTAAATCTATTAGGCAATTTTAATTATTTTGATAATATATGGGATATATTAAATATATTTAAGAAATAATTAAAATTATACAAGACGAATTTAATTCGAATTTTTTTCCGAATTTTTTCTCTTTTCGAACTTCATTTGAATTTTATAGTCGTCGAACTCGAATTCGAATTCGAACCTTGTGACTTAGGCTGTAAGTATGCCTCCCCAGCTGGTTGAAGAGATGGGCTTATATTGATGAATTTAAATGGGGATAAAATTTTCAATTATCCTAACAATGTGTTTTTCGAAACTTATTAAAGGATATGAACTGGCTTTTCTTTTTTAATACTATATTAGAATTTCAATATTTTTACAGGTACGCAGCTGCGTAGTGCACTTTCCCAGGAAAGTTCATGGCTATTTTTGAACCCTGCTGCTGTTGAAATTTCAAGGTTCACATTCACAAAAGTGAGCCAGCCATTACCTTACAAAAAACACATTATTTGGATGCATTATCAAATAAATCTTGAAATTCAGTTCCTGAGAAGGACTCATTTTTTTAAAAAAACATACCATAACCACAAATCTATCACAGATGAACTTGAACACGCATAACTCAGTCTCCTTAGGCAATTACAGTTACAAGCGAATTTGTTAAGTCAATCCTAGAAAGCTATGACAGTTACGCAAAAGGAGCATTGACATAACACAATGAATCTGAATTTTTCAGTTGATTTTTCCACACTGGCAAAAAGAGAATTGACATTGCAAACTCAACTCAATAGAATATGGACTATTCCTTGCACAATATTGCAGTGGATCAGAAGTAACTAAAAACAGCCTTGTGCTTGTGACACTCGTTAATTAACATTTACCGCAATTGCCAAGCTCTGCATTCACATCTACTGCATCAAAACTTCTGACCTTCAAAGTACATCATGCTTCAGATTTGTTTAAATGATTTTCAAATAATAATAAATGAAATTACCAAAGACATCAACCCATTCACACGATTTGTCTTGTCAAATGATTTTCCATGTTATTTATTAATTGGTTATGGTAGGGTTCTCCATTCATATGTCAGAGAGCAGTTATTATAAATCTCGTTACCAAGATTCTCAAACATGTAATATTGTTTCTTCGGGGTGTTGTCATTAATAATAGATATAGAGAAACATAAACACATTTACCAAAATATTTTTTGAAGGAGTATCTAGTGAGGCTTCCATTATAACAATGCAGAAAAAGCAAAATATTCATCAAAGATTTACAACAAGTTGTTGGATGATGGAAATTGGTACCCATTCTGATAGCATACAGATATCCAGTTTGAAAATAGCTACGTAAGAAGTGGATAGTGCTTAAGTATTAAAATGCAGAGCTCAATTTTCAATTTTAAGGTATACAGTAAATGATACAAATACCTAATAATGTTTTTCATCACTAAGTTTTCATTTGCATGTCATAGAACAATATAACATTGTATATAGTTTAAATTTGTAGGTATGCAGTAAATGATACAACCACCTATCAATGTTTTCATCACTACGTTTTACTTTTCATTTGTGTGTCACAGAGCAATATAACATTGTATATATCAATGTTTTCATCACTAAGTTTTACTTTTCATTTGCGTGTCATAGAGCAATATAACATTGTATATGGTCCTACCAAATGCCACTATTTCCATAGAAAGTGAATGTAAAATTTTCTAAAGTCTTACACCAAATGTCATTGTTTTCAAAGCAAGTGAAAGTCCTAAATGAAGTTGAATTTAAGAAACCTAATGTATATCCCACTATGTTAACACAGGTTTGTTTGACCATCAACATGTGTAATGTAATCAATGAAAATAGAACTTTGCTGAAAAGCAAGGTTTAATTTCCATAACAAGTACAAAAATGAAATTTCATGATAGAAGGCTCAATGTAGCTATGTTTCATCATCCTCTCAATCAGTTGAGTCCCATAAACATCCATGGGCTTTCTCAGAAGTAAAAACCAGCCCAGAATAGAAAGTGGGGCAGAATAAGCTTCCACTGATAAACTGCTAAATCTGCATTGTTTGTATGTTGTCGCTATTTATTAACCTCAAGGTTTTGGAAATGTTGGTCAAATCTTCAAAGGTTATTGCTCTCATACTCCCAAGCTTCTTTGTCTTCGGCTGTTAAAGGAGATTGAAGGGATGAAGAGCACAAACGAAAGGCAAAGCATCAGATAGTTTTCCATCATTATTCACAAGAAGACATAGAAAGACCTTCATACATGTAAACATAAGATGCAGGTAAAGTATCGATATGCCTGTGTGTGCATGTAAAGTCAGTTGTTTGGATTAAAATCAAGACCATAATAAATACTTACCTCTGACAAATGTACATATTCATGGTGAGGATTGTCCACTCATAATAAATGCTTGAAGAAGACTTTGGGCAGCATGAGTTTGCTCTGGCGTCCCAGATATTACAACCAAACCTTCAGTAGCTCCAGGTCTTGGATCATGCATTATAACTTTTGCCCCAGAAATCTAGAAGTGGCAACAAATATATAATTACTAAACAGAGAACCATGAAAATAATCATACATCAAATAAACCTTAAGTAAAACCAACCTTACGAATCTGAGCTAGGTTGCTACCATTTTCCCCATATATAGATCCAATGACACGTTCAGGAACAACCACCTCAACAGTTGTACTTGTTACAACTGCCGATTGACTTCCACTGAAAGAAAATTAATGACAGTAAGTAACAGCTACTATCAAAATGCAATTTCAGAACTAAATTTCAATGATCATCAATAACAAGGTACAAACCTCCCCAAACTTCCTCTTTGAGAATATCCTCTTCCATAGTCAGGAATATTCCTTCCACTGCCACTGTTCATACCCTGGCAACACCACGATGATGGTAATTCAAAATCCAATTGGAAAAAATTTAACTGTTATACACACAAAAAATAAACTCGTTGAACTTCAAAACTGGCCATTCTATTCTTAAAGGTGACTAAACATCATAATAGAAACTGCACAAATACTTTCAGAAATTATTAACAGATTTAGTAAACAACAAAATTGTTAGTCCATTTGCAGAAGCAGTAAGTAAACCCTAAAGATCTCATACAGTACAAAAATGATTCATGTGATGTAGATCTCCTAGAATCTAAAAAAATAAGTAAAAGCTGAGGTATTGTACATTGTAAAAATAAATCAGCAATCTATATTTAACAAATAAAACTGTAAACCAGCTGAGGTTGTCAAATGATTCTTGCTCGTCTTCCAATATACACAATGACAATCATCAAACAACCCAAAAATCTCCAGTCTTCAAAAGACTAGAAGAGAAATACAAGGTACATCTCAAAATGGAATATTTAGGAATAGACAACCAATTTACCATTTAAATAAAAATTCTGAAACAAAGTATGTACGAGGATTATGAGACCTGTCATGACTTGCCAAACTCTAGCTCATACACAAAAACTTTGGAAGCATTCTACAGATGACGTTCCACATAGACAAACTTACATAGATTCAACTGAAAAAAGCTACCAAAGCAAATAATATGATGCACAAGAATATATACATATATATCTGTTGTTTGCTTGTTTCAAGAACTTTTGGAATTGTCAACTTTGAAACAAAAAACATTTCAGGAACTCCATCCATTCCTTGTCCCAAACTTATAACCACCCTTTGCAAAGCATATAAATCTCTACAAGGCTAGAACAAGCATAAAACTGAATCTGCTTCCACAAAGACAAAAAGAGGATATTCCTGTTTAATCCAAAAAAAATCTCCAGCTACTCTTCTCAAATCTGCCTACTTATATAGCTCTTCCGAAAATCTTTACAACATAGACACATCCCCAACAAAAAAAACATTTGTCCCCCCACAAAAAAATGTGTCCCCTGTCCCCTGTAAGAAGATGTTTCCAAGACTTCGGGACTTCGGGGAGATGTCCCCCACAACCTCCAACAGAGAAGACCCCACAACAACAACAAAATTCCAATCACTTTTCTAATCAAATCTGCCTACTTATATAGCTCTTTTAAAAATCTTTACAACATAGACACATCCCCCCCAAAAAAAAAACACATCCCCCACAAAAAAAAAAAAAAAATTGTCCCCAGATCAGAAATGTTTCCAAAACTTTAGGAAGATGTCCCCCAAAATAACAACCAGATCTACCACCTCTACCAGAGATGCCCCCAGGTTGCTTGCTGTATGGCACATGCCAAAACATACTAACTGCAATCTTTAATTTCAGAAAGATAGTTTGCCTTTCATCAGGCACTAGCATAGGAGTTATATGGCATATTTTGTCTTGGAGATTTTAGGACGCTTCCCAAATTATAGGGCTTTGGTCCCCCCATCTTGACAACCTTGTGTCCCCCCATAAAGAAGCTCTAAGGAACTATATTTCAGAAAGTCTCTCAATGTTCAAGTGTCCAAATAATCTTAATTAAACCCCACTTTTGTGGTTACTCCAATTTTCATTTTCTAAATCATATTCTTTTGTGAAAAAGGTCTCTTTCTCACAAACTTTAACGTTTTTAAACCCTTCCTTTTGATATGCTCAACAGTTGATGTTCATCCAAAACTATGGTAAATTCAGATTCTTTACACATACATTCTATATCTTATAAGGAAAAGGTTAAATTAATTTTCCACAACAAACAGTAGGAAAGGCAGGATGAAAGGCTGCTACCTAATAAAATCATAATAAAATAACACTTGTTCAAAGTCAGGCATACCGAGTGACCATGCATGACACATGTAAACAAAGGCATGTGGAAATCATCACGTAAAATAACTTGTTGAAAATTCACCATAGGAGGTGACCTTATATAAAAACATGCAAACAAACGCAAACATGTTTAGACAAGCAATATGCAAATGAATTCAGACAATCACTATCATAATTTTACCTGCATTGCCCACTGTCCGGGAGAAGGTGGCTGATCAATATTGTGAGGCATTCCTCCTGGTCGATGAATGCTGGGAGGGAAACCTGGACGATCAACAGTTGGGTGGAGTCTACCTGTCTGATCCATGTCCTGCATAGATCCCCCTAGCCGGGAGTACATTCTAGGAGGAGATGCAGGTTCAGGTCTTCCCCTATATGGAGCTATTGGACCAGGAACTGTAGCCATGGGCTCAGGGTACATTCCAACACCTCCAATTGGTCCAGTGTTATCCGGGAATAAATTGTTTTGCAAGCGCGATGTGATTTGGACAAGTGCTTCTTGCACTGCCCCTGGATCACCCGTTACCTGCATCAATATTATAAATCAATTTATATAAATAACAGGTGATGATTCCATGCAATAATAAGAGTGTAACAAATATATCTGTTATACTGTACACTTTGGACTTAACAAATATACAAGATCTCTGACATTTAAAGGGAACATCTAAAAGCAACATAAAAATACCTGAACAACTTCATCATTTTGTGAAGCACACTTTGGAAGCTGATCTTTTCCAAAAATTCGGATATTTGCTCCACTTGCTCTTCTCATGTCAGATATTATGCTGCCACCTTTTCCAAGCAAACACCCAATCTGGTTGGAGGGCACAAGAAGCCTGGCAGTTGAATTCTTGTCTTTCTCTTGTGTGGAACTAATAATCCGATTATAAACACGAAGTACAGCATTCTGAACAGGAGAAAGACCTCCTTCTGCAAACTGTTCCATTTTACAATGCACCTCAACAACATTACTCGGAGACCATCATACCTAATAGTGCTTAAAAGCATATAAAGCATATGCTAGAAATTTATAAAAAGCAATGCATAAAACACATCTGAAAACCAAAACTTATGATGGCAGCATAAAATGGCAACTTTTAGTAGGTTTACAACAAATCAGCTAGAAAATAATGTCTAAACTTTACATGTGAATTCCCTTTCCAAACAAATGTCTTACCGCAGATCCCATAATTATGACAACTCGTTCATCTTCATCAGGTACAGACTCTGCAATTTTGATATCAGAACCTGTATCCCGTTGAAGTCCCTTTATAATACTACCTCCCTTTCCAATGATGCCTCCAACCTTTTCATTTGAACACAACAATCGAAATGTAATTTCCTCCTGCACAGGTCCTCTCTGATTATAATTAGGACCAGTTTCATGAAACTTGGAAATTGGACCCTTCATTTGATAGTCAACAGTGGCACCTGACCCAACACCACCAAATGGAAGCCCTTGAACCAGTGAGGAACTCTTTCTAGAAGGAAATATATCCCCATGGGCAAAAGTACCTCCAGATCTAGAAGTGGGCATGTGATCTCTATCACGAGGAGGATTCTCACGAAGGCGATCAGAAACAGATAAAAGAGCCTTTTTGACAGATGCTACATCTCCCGTAATCTGAAACCAACCACAAAGAAATGCATCTAAGCAACAAAAGCTACAAAGTTACAAGGCAGGATTACCAGCTTGAGAGATATGCTAAACATAAATACATTAGTAGTTATATAGTACAACACTTTAAATTTATGCACCTGTTTATACAAAAAAATTTAAAGATGAAAACCAGTAATTAACAAAATATATACATGACCGAGCACAACATCCAGCAAACCATATGTTAGGCGGCAATGAAAATTAACCCAATCAAACAAGATTTAAAGAAGATAGACGATTTCTTAAACCTGGACCACTTCGTCAGTGGGTAGGGCACAAGCTGGCAGCTGTTCTCTTGAAAGAATTCGGATTTGAGCACCACTTTCTGTACGAATTTGTTGAATAATCTTTCCGCCTTTTCCAAGTACACAACCAACTTGATTTGTGGGAACCAACAATCTAGCAACTACTGGAGCTGTTTTTTTGTCAGCATCCTCATCAGTCTTTACTTCAGATTCTCCCTCTAGTATTCTCTGAAGAACTCTAAGAAGAGCATCTTGTGCTGGAGCTAATGCTTTCTCCTTCTTAGCCTCTTTATCAGCTTCAGGTGCCTTTTCATCTGCCTCTGTTTTGTCTTGATCCTTTTCATCAATATCCTCATTAGCATCTTCCTTTGTCTGTGCATTGCTATCAACTCCCACATTTTGTTCCTTACCCTCTTTTTTCTCCTTTTCAGGTGCCACAATAACAACTACTCTCTCATCGCATCCAGGAACACCCTCTTCAATTCTAATCTTAGCACCTGTTTCCTGCCGTATTTGCTTCACAATGCTACCTCCTTTTCCAATGACACCTCCAGTCTTATTCCCATTGCAAAGGATGCGGAAAATTGTTTCATCAGGACCAATCTTCAATGGTGGTGGAGGGCCCCAGGTAGATGCTGAAGGACGCCGCTTTTCCCTGCCATTAGCTTCAGAGGGATCCCACTCATAGGTACGCTTTGCAGGTGGCATAAGATATGAACTATCCATGAGTATGAAAATGTTAACTTATCACCCTGGAAAACAAGGCACATTGTAAGGGACACGTTGGACCAAATTTGTATCAGATATCAATAACTTTCAAAGCATTTATCCAAGACGAATTTAACTAGAATACTCGAACATGGAACTTAGCCATACATGTTTTTCATAATCAACTCAGAGACCGGTCAAACAATAACATAAGCAGTACCCCCAATTATTAGGTCCGGACACACCAAACTAGTTAACTATACACATACTACCTTGACGTATACAAGATTAAAAAATCAAAGCTTTCACAGCGAAACCATCTCGAAGTACAAATGTAAACTTACGCATGCCAAAAAATAGTCGCCTAAAATGGTAATGAGCGCAGTGTTAATTAAACCAAAACCCTAAGGACAAATTCGTAGGAAACTGGAACGCTTAAACCAGCCCCCGTGTACAAAAGAAAACTGCATAGAGCCTTCTATTGCAAAGGGCTTAAGCAAAAAGTTCATAAGAAAGAGATCACTCTACCATAATTCACTACACGTCAAAATTAAGACATCGCAGTAGCATAAAAAAAACCTAGAATAACAGCCAAGATCATTTCCTGCTTAAACCCTCCCCCGCCAATGCAGCCTCAACATTCAAGTTGCTGAGAGACGTTGCATGGCAACTTAATATTATTATCCCCCGGCTCCCAATGGAAAGCCGATACAAACTTGGCCGAAAAAAATTAATTTTTTAAAAACAAAATTAGAAATTTTATGTTTCACAAACACCTGCGAACCGTACGACTCCGTACAGAATAGCGGTAGAGAATGAAGCAAGTATCCAACCCTCCAAAAGGGCTCCACGCATTTGAGAAACTAGGGTTTAATACGGGTACTCAAAAGCCAGGGTTTAATATACGTATTTCAGAATATAGGGTTTAAGAGCAAGCATTTTGCTTAAGATTTCCGTACAAGCAATTGACTAGCGAGGGTTTCAGCACTAAGATAACTGCAACGGAAGGTATCAAGTAAACGAAAAAAAAATCAGAGGCTAGAAACTTTAAGCACCTGTTGCCTGAACTCTTGGAAATTGGGACTGCAGTCCAGAAATGTTTCTACCACCGGAGATTCGAACCTTGGCCACACAGCAGACTAAAACACCTCTACAAGAGAGCAACAAAAGAGATGATTGAGAGCGTGCAACTTCACTTTCTCATAAATTTCCTTCCCACCAAAAACAAAATTAAAAAGAAAACTCTGGAATTACTAACCCTAGATGTAAACCTAGGGACACAGTTCGGCTCCTAGCAACCGTCAGATATTCTCAATCGACGGTGCAGAATCAGAGGAAAAATTGTGAATTAAAGGGCAATTATAAAGGTCGCCCTAGATTGTTTGATAACGTGTCTCGCTCGGATTGGACAAAATGTTTGAACACGTGAGAAGTCTATACTTACTTGGATTCCATTCTTTAGCTTGGAATGGACTTTTTTCACAATTTTCCCTAGGATTCCATTTTGAAGGATGGAAATGAAAAAGGAGTTTTTCAAGAAGTTCATAATCAACAATTTGGTTTGGGTTATAGGTTTTTTTTGGGTTTTATATAGGATTTTTGGTTTTTTTTTTTAATTGTTAGTTTTAATTCGCTAGTAAATTTTTAAAAACATCCAATCAATTTTTACCAATCTATGTGTAAAAATTAATATTTTTAATAGTTGATATGAATTTTTTTAAGTTAATAAATTGCTAAAATTATTTATTAATAATATGATTGATTAAAAATATAAATCTTATAGACAAATTTTAAGAATATAAAACACCAATAAAGTACTTTTTTTAATCTAAACATGCAAGAATAAAGACTTGTATTTGTTTTAGATTACGGTAAAAGCAGGTTTTGAAGGGACCCCGAAACCCTTTAACAGCAAGAGAAAAGAAATAGCAATAATAATCACTAGGAAAAACAGTCCTGAAACCTACTGAAAAACAGCATCAAAATCAGGTTTTACAAAGACCTGAAACCACAAACATAGTCCAGTAAAAGTACCCAAGTTTTACAAGGACCTGAAACCTCAAATATAGCTTAAACCAAAACCCAAAAAATAGGACCAAAAACAATAACCATTTACTACAACCAGCAAATAGGAACAGAACAGGAACAAAACCAAAGAACAAGACCCAAAGCTGCAATTGCAGCTCCATAATCATCTTGACAGCCTCCTTACCAATCGCAGCAGTATCCTGAATGGAGTCAGCAGCAGCAACTTTGAGGGCTATCTTCTTTGAGCTCTGCCTTGTTCTCTTGCTTGGACCCTCAGAAGATATAATTTCTTCATTAGCTCTTTTGCCAAGGCTTGCAGCGGTAGCACAGATACTAGATGTAACATTTTCCATCTTTGCTCCACTTTCCTTGATAAGCATTCTGAGATTTTGCTCATAGTCTTTAAGTTTATTTGGGATATCTCCCATCTGGACCTCCAATTGGTTGATTTTGGCTTCATCAGTTTCCTGGTTAAGTTGCAGAATTTCCACTTTCTTCTTCAGCCCCATCAATTCATTATAAATCCATGAATCAACTTGTAGAATGGTGTCAGATTTGAGCTTGGCAGAATGTAGGAAGAAAAGCTTGATTTTCCTCTACGAAGAGTCACTGGTGTCTTCTGCAATCTCATAAGGAGGGGAACCAACCTTGTCGATATGTGCCTCCCTTTCCATCTGTTCTTCCTACCTAGTCTCAACAGGGTCCTCATTGTGAACAAGGTCCTCCTTATCTTGTCCCTCAATCTCCCTAGCAGGTGAGGTAGGCTTAATTGTATGATCCTCCTTTCTCATATCAATAGGATTCTCAACTAATTTTTCTTAGTCCTTATCACCTCCACCAGAAACAGTCTGATTGCCCTCATTATCAGAGTTACTCTATTCTGAATTTCCTTCACTTGAGTCTTCCTGATGCAGGAGCATCTTGCATGGAAAATTATTCGAAAAAAAAAAAAGGTTGAAAAAAAAAATCTGGAGGAGAGAGAAAGTGACGAAAATTAAAGAAGAAATAATAAAAATAAATAAAAATAAAAAGGAGAAAAGAAAGGAAAAGAGTATTTCTATTTTTGAGGTGCATAGGTAGCATAATAAAACAAAATAAAAAAATAAATGGTTGTCATGCCATTTATCAAGGTGTGTGGGTAGAATTCTAGAAAGTTATGAATATTATAGAAGATTGTGGAAGTTGTAGAAGGTTGTGGAGGAATTCTAGAAGCTTGTGGATAAGTCATGCATGAGGTGGTAAGTGCCTATTTAAGCAAGGCATATGAGCATTTCTAAATCAAGCTCAAGGAGAAGCTTGAGGAGTGGAAGCTCAAGGAGTAGCTTGAGAAGTGGAAGCTCAAGGAGTAACTTGATAAGTGGAAGCTTGGAAAGCTTGGAAGGCTTCAAGGTGTGAAAGAGAAGTAGGAAGTGAAGAGTGAGTTTTCCTGAGTCTGTGGACAGAGCGCCGAATGTGAGGCAGTTTACACTTGGATCTTGGATAAGGTTGGAGAAGAGTTAGTGGCTGCGATTTAGAAACTAGGAGGTTGCTTGGTGGCTTGCGAGCACAAGTTGAGATCTCGGAGGTTTCTACCAGAGTGTGGATCTGGACTAGCTTGGGTTTGGATTAGATATTGAGAGATCTTGTAGAAATGTTATTGTAATTGCTATTGGTTGTGAGTTGGTAAGGGTGGTGTGGTCCTTCGTCAGTGGTATCAGAGTTGTACCTTCATCAAGTGGTATCAGAGTCGTACCTACATCAGTGGTATCAGAGCCGGAGATCCTGAGTGTACAAGTAGATCGTCGAAGTGTGAGCAGTTTGTACTAGGACCTTGGTTGGGTGAAGTTTATTAGAGTGGGAGTTCCTGAGCGTGTAGACAGATCGTCAAAGCTGAGGTAGTTTGCACTAGGACCTTGGGAGGACATGCAGATTGATCGATTGATGCGGAGATGGAAGACTGAACTTGTTGAGGCATGATTGTGGAGAGCTGGTGGATTGCAAATCCGTTGTCCTAGACTTGTGATGTGGTTCCTGATTATTCGTGCGAGGTGGCAGGTTGCGATCTGACTTGCAAACAATTTGGTTATCACAAGGAGCGTAGGAAGGATTTGTTGCAGAGGGTTTACGAAGATCTTGGGAGATGGCTCCAAGAGGATTGGACCCTAAGATGATTGCGAAAATCCATGATATAGTGGAGAGGAATTTTTCTAAGATGATTTCTCGGTTGGATGCTAGATTGGCTGATCAAGCTAAGAAGGTCAAGTTGGAAGAGGATGGTTTTGCTGATCAGTTTGTGGAGCCTGATGCAGAACCTATAGAGTAAATAGAGGTTGTTGCTGAAGATATTCCTAACCTTGCTGATGTTGGGACAGAGGTTGGTTTTCATGATCAGTTGGTTGAGTCTAACATGGAGACTGCAGAGCACTTGATCGTGGATGATCCGATTGTTGTTGGAAGTGAGTTATGTATTGCAGAGCATCTTGTTGTGAGCAATGAGATTGCTAGTGTTGAGAGTTTGGCATGTGTTGATGGAGATCTACATGTTGGTGCTAATATGGAGTTTGTTGTTGTTGATGCGGGGTTTGTTGCTACTAGTGTGGATTCACTAGTTGCTGATGTGAATGAGGGTTTGTTGATGAAGAATTATGTTCAGTTTGTTCCTAGGAATGAGCATGTTGATTGGATGGTTGAGATTCTGGTGTTTGATAGAGTAATGCAGATGTGGAAGATTTGCACATTGGTTTTCTTGTCCCCGTTGAGGTGGAAACCTTTGGTGAAGATGAAGATGGTTGTAGACCTTTCTTTTTTGGCGTCAAAGTGTGGGACACACTTTTCTATCTACCAGGGGAGTCTGATGCAGGAGCATCTTGCATGGAAAATTATTGGAAAAGTTGAAAAAAAAATTGAATTTTTTTTTTTTTTTTTTTAATTTGGAGGAGAGAGAAAGTGACGAAAATTTAAAAAGAAATAATAAAAAAATAAAAAAATAAAAAGGAGAAAAGAAAGGAAAAGAGTATTTCTATTTTCGAGGTGCATAGGTAGCATAATAAAACAAAATAAATAAATAAATGGTTGTCATTCCATTTATCGAGGTGTGTGGGTAGAATTCTAGAAAGTTATGAATATTATAGAAGGTTGTGGAATTTGTAGAAGCTTGTGGAGGAATTCTAGAAGCTTGTGGATAAGTCATGTATGAGGTGGTAAGTGCCTATTTAAGCAAGGCATATGAGCATTTCTAAATCAAGCTCAAGGAGAAGCTTGAGGACTAGAAGCTCAAGGAGTAGCTTGAGAAGTGGAAGCTCAAGGAGTAGCTTGAGAAGTGGAAGCTTGAGAAGTAGAAGCTCAAGAAGGTGAAGCTTGGAAAGCTTGGAAGGCTTCAAGGTGTGAAAGAGAAGTAGGAAGTGAAGAGTGAGTTTTCCTGAGTCTGTGGACAGAGCGCCGAATGTGAGGCAGTTTATAGCAGGATTGTGATGGACTTGTGAGTGTGTAGACAGAGCATTGAATGTGAGGCAGTTTACACTTGGATCTTGGATAAGGTTGGAGAAGAGCTAGTGGCTGCGGTTTAGAAACAAGGAGGTTGCTTGGTGGCTTGCGAGCACAAGTTGAGATCTCGGAGGTTTCTACCAGAGTGTGGATCTGGACTAGCTTGGGTTTGGATTGGATCTTGAGAGATCTTGTAGAAATTTTATTGTAATTGCTATTGGTTGTGAGTTGGTAAGGGTGGTGTGGTCCTTCATCAATGGTATCAGAGCTGTACCTTCATCAAGTGGTATTAGAGTCGTACTTTGTCATTTCCTCATTCCCTTTCTCATTTTTTCCTTTGGTCTCTAGATACCCTTCCAAATTGGAACTTAAATCCCCAACATCTGTACCTTCCTCTTCCTCAGGGATATCATTCTCAAGGCTTTTGGTATTCCCGGACTCATAATCCTCTTCCACAAATTGTTTTTGAGAATCAAAGTATTTAAATTTAAGAACCTCCTCTTTTCCTTTAACATTGTCCTCCTCCTTACTTTTTTTAGAGTGAGAACCTTTATGTTTGTCAATAGAAGGAGTGGAGGCTATGGATTTATTTTTACAGTAACCCTCTATGAGAAGTATCAGACCTTTGTGCAAAATAGGACGAGATTCCTTCATCCTATGAGCATGCAAGCTTTGAATCAAAGAAAAACATAGATAGAAAGGGAAAGAAAGTCTATCCTTATGCCTGAGATGGTTAAGAAAAACAAAATGAAATTTATGGACTCTTTTATTTCTACCATCGAGGATGAAATACTCACGGATACAGCATAGCACATCCCGCCAAATTTCTTTTATCTGTTCCACATCAAAGAAATCTCCATTCTTTTCCAGTTTTTTCTCCTCAGCATCCATCTTCGGGGATTTTTTGTAGGCAACATTAGAGATACTGGTTTGTTTGGTGAACTTTATACCAGCCATGGGGAGCCCCATGATCTCAGCTATGAAGTCCTTCGTTAATTTCACAATGACTCCATGAAGAGTGACCCTGTCATCAGACTTGTATTTGTTACTTATATCAACAAAAAAATATTTTTACTGGCATTCAAAATACATGGAGTATTCTAAATAATAATGTCTTGTCCACATGAGATTGAGTAACCTTTAAAATGACAATATTATATCATTCTGCCACACCATACCAATTTCAATTGTTGGTCAAACTCGGTGATTGTGAAGTTTTATATTATTATTGTATAGTGATTTTAGTGTGTTATGTAATCTTATGAGATTTCCATAATCCATTTGAAATATGAATTTCCGTTTATGGACTTGATTCAATGTTTGGGATCACATGAGGATGAGAGAATACAAGAATGTTGAAAGTGGAAATGAGTTGTTTAGCTTGCAACTTACATGCAACTAGAAGAATTAGACTAGGTCTGAAGACATTAAAGGATTTTTTTTACCTAGAAATGTCAGTGCTGGGGAAACCAACTCAATATAATAAAGATTTTATTATAATAATAATAATAATAACTAGCAGTTCCAAGCTTTTGTGCTTGCAACGATCAACCGATAGGTGTTTACTCATCCTTTTTCTCTATATTCAATCTATTTTACTCATCCTTTTGAACTCTTCTATCCTCATGATGGATCACAGAGTGTGATCCGAAACATTAACACAAAAAACTCTTACACAATCTCCTCCAGAGATTGATGCTATAGGTGTTTACTAATTTGTTTAAAACTATAATTTAATATGCATAAATTAAATTAAAATTATTTTTTAATTTAAGTAAAATAAAATTTAATTCTTTTGATTAACTAATTAAATATTATTTCTTTATTTAAATTATCATATATTAATAAATTATCATTTTAAAAATAGCACGTATAAAGTAAATAGTTAAAAATAAACTAAAATAATTATAAAAATAAAAACTAAATGAATTTAAGTTATGTCGGCTTAAATATACAAATTAAGAATCATTTTGAAAAAGTCTCTATCAAAAAATTTAGAAATATAAAATGATATTAAAAAGATAGCAACACCTCCCACAAATATCTTATTAGGTAAACTAATTTTAAAAATAAATTAAATTAATGTAAAAACTAAAACTTCAATCAATTTGAAAAATCAATAGTTAAATAAAAGGAAGAAAGGGAAGAAATGTGTGAGTTAAAAGTGCAGATAACAAAAAATAAGTTTCTAAATAAATAGGAAAACAAGAGTTAAAATTGGAGATATATATATTTTTTAAAATTAAATTAAATTAAATCTCAATAAATTAAATTATAAATAATTTCTAATTAAAATAATTTTTTTTTAATAAAAATAAACAACTAATGATAACTAATTAAGTTAAATAGAGCACAAGCTCATAACACAATGGTATTGTGAGCCCCTATAAATATGTGTGTTCATGGTTTGAATCATTGGAGGTCTCTACGAGTGCGCACACGATGATATTGGTCCAGTTGATGGCTTTGACAAACATGATGGTGGATGGATGCAGTTGGTTTCCTAGACGTTGTCGGCAAAGCTTGTACGGTGCAATGATTTCTCGCTCAACAACTACTTGGTGAGCATGGTGGATGTTGGTCGAGTAGCATGGGAGTGTCCTCGGAAGATTTTGACAATGGTTCCCACCCCCACTTCTTTGGCAAATTCTCATGATGGTTGGTGAATTTGTAGGCACTCTGGCTCCCAACCTGCTCGTGGGCTCATTACAAACATTGTGCGCAGGTGACTGGGGCGTTGTTAGTGTGGCAGTATGAATAAGGTGTGTGACCCCAGTAGCAAGGAGAGAAAGGAGAAATGGGTGGTATAGGTAATATAAATATAGGTGTATCTAGGAGGTGTTGAGGCATCAGTAGCCACATTCTCATTGGGGATGGGGTCCCCCTTAATGTGACCCCATTAATGTGACCCCACTGGTTCAAAGCTCCAGTCCAAAAAAACACTTACCCAAAAAAAAGAAAAAATAATAATTAAGTTAAATAATAAATCAAAAAAGAAGAGTTAACAATAGAGATAATAGTTAATTAAGCTAAATAAATATAAATATTTAAATAATGTATGACATATCTTGTTATTTTATAATTATAATTTTTAAGTTAAATAAATAAGAAAAATAATAATAGTTAACAGTATAGATGATAACTAATTAAATTAAATAATTTGCAAAAATAAGAGTTAAAAGTGGAGTGAAATGAAAATCGGTCGAAAAATTATTAATGGTAAGGGCTAACAATTTATCGATCAAAGGCTAACAATTTTTTGGCGAAAAAAGTAATTATATAGGAACAAAGTTCCCACATATAGCCTATCAGCTAAAATATTTAATAAAAACATATTTAATTGTTTTGATAGAATCTTAACAGACGAATTTCCAATTCAAAGACATTGTGAAATCTGATATCGTCCCTTCCAATTAAAACAAAAATAATAATAGTAGTTATTCATTTAAGAATTAAAAACAATAATTTCTAATAAATAAAAAACTATCGAATTTTTTTTAAAATGGGCTAATTTTTTTTTCACAAACAATAAACAATAATTTTAATCAAAATTTTAAAAATAAACAACCTTTCAAAATAACAAGAGCTTTATGGGTGCAGTGCCGAGGCCTGGAAATTGATGGTTGTATTGGTCGGTTTTCTATTGTTTAATCGTATATGATAACCAATTTTTTTAAGGATTGTACACATTGATAGGTTAATAAAGGAAGGGGGCCACCCTACCATTATCTCTGGGAAATTATCATAGAATAGTGGGGTCTTGCAAGGGATGAGCTTAGGCCCTACCATTCTATAGGCCCCTAAAATTCTATGGGAGGAGGGAGGTTCAGTACTCTCTTGAGCTCTCGTTCAGGCAGGAGAGGGCCCCCCTATTTATATGCTAGTGCAAAAAAAGGTTTCCCCAACCCAATTAGTTGTTGTTGTGGGGGTTGTGTTCACCTGTATGGGCCCACCCAACTACTTATACCACATGAACTGCAGAGGGAGGTGTTCATGAGGATATAGTGATCCCCTCCCACCCTGCATGGAGAATATAGCTATTCCTCCCACATGGACACAACTATGCTCTCTCGTACTCTAGCAGGTTAATGTCATTTACTCTAGCAAGTGGCATTAATAGTATGCTAGTAGGTTAATGAAATAAGATTCCAAATGGGTGGGGGGCTAAGGGTACTCTAGCAAGTGGAATTAATTGTCTTATAGCCCCTTGCATACATTTGAAAGGTAAGGGCTAGCCCCCTACTATGGCAAAGGGGCCCTTACAATTCTATGGGCCCTATGGGACAAGTTGATTAATGAACGTGTGTGGCCCCTGTCCCTACCTTATATTTGTATGCACCCAAAAATGGTCGCCTAGACTATGGGCCCCCATTATTCAATTTATCAATTTATCAAATTTTCTGAATCAATGGTTTGTGATATTTTATTAAATCAATTCAAATCAA
This sequence comes from Cupressus sempervirens, assembly GCA_028749045.1. Taxonomy (NCBI): domain Eukaryota; kingdom Viridiplantae; phylum Streptophyta; class Pinopsida; order Cupressales; family Cupressaceae; genus Cupressus; species Cupressus sempervirens. The sequence continues at coordinate 197,481,184 of CM053788.1, forward strand.
TTTCCTTGATCAAATTCGATTTATTTCATTTCTAAGATCGATCATTTTATTCCAAGTCTTATTTAATTAAAAGAAAATCTTCTCTTTTAATTAAAAAAAATAAAATCCCCATTTAATTAAAAGAAAACCTCTCTTTTAATTAAACAGTTCATCCACATTTAATTAATTAAGAGAAAAACCTCTCTTTTAATTTAATTAAATATCTTCTATTTAATTAAAAAGAACTTGCTCCCTTTTAATTAAATAAAAATCCCACTTAAATATCTCTTTTGATGAAAAAAGGAAATAAAAATAAATTCTTTTTATTTAATTTCTCTACACTTAAAAATGTGATCTAAGTGGGATTTATCTTTCCACTTTCTCCTCAACCACTCCTCTTTTCTAATTGGTGGAATCTTGTCTCACATGGATCACCACTTTCTTTTCAACCACTCCTCTTTTCTCATTGGTGGAATTTTGTCTCACATGGATCAAGCTCTATTATCCCATATTGGTTGTGAGAAGCCTCTCACCTCCATAATTTCCTTTATAAGGGAGAGCCCTCTCCTCATGTTAGAGACCCATGATTATGCTATCGTTATGCTGCAGGTTTGAAGACCAATTTTTGAAGGAGTTTGAATACAAAAGCTTTTTGTGGAGAACTTCTATTTTCTTGTCTTTTTCTCTCTTGCACCCATCATGGGCTTTTAGCTTAAATCTTGCATTTATAGATTAAATTTTTCTTTCATATATTAGATCTTATTTTCATGCATATTTGAAGATCATGGAGACTAGCATTCTTGCTTTTCCTCTTTGAATCTCTCATCTCATGGTGTACTTGCATGGGCACAAAAATAGGTCAAACTGAGGGCCTCCATTGCAAACCCTTGCACTCTATGAGTAGAGAGCTATGGATCGATTTGTGAGGGCTCATTCTTGAGTTTTCTTACATGTAATGATTCATAGAAGTGTGACAACATTTTAGCACATATTTTTGGCGCCCACCGTGGGGGCATTAAGTCAAAAGAGATATCTAAGAAAAAAATTACAAGACAAGTATGGGTTCCAAAATCCATCATTGAAGATATTATCTCTAAATCATCAAAAAGAAATGAAAAGAAGACTAAGGCTATATGGATTACAAAATCTCTCTTGAGAGAGTCTAATGTTGAACAAAAATTAAATGTGACATTCAAGCTTCCAAAGAATTCCGCTTCATCTTCTTCCAAAAGCATTCTTCCATTCCATGTGCCTAAACTGCAACCTTTTCTATCCACTCACCATATTCCTTCACTTATTCCTTCATTCACTTTTTCTCCATCCTCTCGCCATCCTTCAAGGTGTGTGTTGACATTGATCTTGCCTTCATTTCCATCTTCCAATCTCACTCACTTTGCATAAAGCCATATCCTCCATTTTTTTGTCTTCCATCTTCCTTTCCCTATTAGCATCTTTGAGCATATCATTTGAATTCCTTTGTATATCATGGTTTAAACATTCAAAGAGCATTATCTCAAAAGCTTTACTTCTTCCAAAAAAAAATTGAAAAATATTGAAAAAAAAAGAAAGAAAAAAAATGAAAATTTTGAAAATGTGCCTTGGTGAAAACCTAGTAATCAGGCACCTTGGTAGCAAAATTAAAGAGAAATAAATTCATCCTATGGTGAAAACCACTCCCTTGTGGTGCCTTGGATAAGTACCATGATGAAAACCTAACAAATAGGCATCATGCGTAGTTCTTCTACATCTTTCATTCATTTCGTCTTCTCTCTTTGATCTTGACAATGTTGACCTATAGACAAACATTTGGCTATCTTGTGAGATATCTTATGATGATCTTGTTTTCATTCCTTTCATGTTTAGCCTTCATATCTATTTTCCTCCATTCATTCTAGTCTTTCGCTATCCTTTTCCCATTTACCCTTTTGGTCTTGATCTAATAAAAAGAGTAAAATATGATGCTATGAAGCCTCTTGACATGTCTACTCCTTTGGATTGCATCTTTCCCACCTTTACATTATGCTTTCATGAATTATCATATGCTGGCCTTTCATTTCTTGTCCAAATGTGCTTTGCATGACAATTTTTTCATAGCTTGGGTACTCTTGAGGATTCGGTCCTTGAAGATCACTTTCACTTGCTTCATACACTCCTTACTTATTCATCATATCCACTAGCTTGTTGTTCCATCATGTCCTCTACCTTGCTAAACATTGGGACTGCATGATGTGATCTTGCTTGAGAGTTGGATGCCCATTCTGTTTAGGGGTATCTTTGTACATATTTATTGATCCTGAAAAAAAATTCAAAAAAATTGATATATTTAAAAAAATCCAAAAAAATGGTATATTGTAAAAATTCTAAAAATTGAAAAATGTCCTGAAAAAATGATCATCTTAGTGACAACCTAGCAAAAGGCACTTTGATGTATCTTCAAAAAAATATATATTCCAAAAATACAAAAAAAAATAAAAAATTCAAAAATTCAAAAAAAATAGAAAAAGTGCCTTGGTGAAAACCTGGAAACAGGCGCCTTGGTAGCACAAAAAAATAAAAATAAAAATAAAAAATCCAAGTGGTGAAAACCTGGAAACTGGCACTACTTGAGGCCTTTGCACCCCTGTTTCTTAGCACATGTCCTCGACACTTAGCCTTTCTCCACGATGCCTTGTCCTTGTTACCTTGGTTTGGAATTGGTCTTTGTCTAGGGGGCATAACTATGCTAGCTTTGGTTTCTTAGATGTGTGAGTCTTTAGGACACCTCGCAAATGGTATTTTTCAACACCCATTGACATCGAGTGTTTTTCAACACTTATTGGTTTGGTCTTACCCAGTATCATCATGTGATCTTACCTTCCTGCAAGCATTTGATCCTTGTCCTCAGAACTCAGTATCAGTTAACACACTTAAATTTTTAAACGCAACACTTAATGCTTGACTTATGTCATGATCTTTTCTTTGTGTGCTGACTGTTATTGATTTTTGTTGAGTGTCCTTGTCTAATAAGTCTCTCCGGGATGCATCGCTAGAGGACTTGGGGCATGGGACATGTTTTTATTTGGTTTTTTTTGCTTGTGGGTGTGGTCTTGAACTCTAGAGTGTCTTTTGTTGTCCCCTTGAAACACTTAGGAGATTTGAGACATCATCCTTGATTGTTTTTGCACAACCATTCTTATAGTCATCTTGGCATCTATGCCTTGATGCAAGCATAGTTTTTCTATATTAAATTGGGTAAGCTAACATCGAAGTCATCTTGACCTTTATGTCTTTGATGCTTATGTTAGAATCTTTCCACATTTCAATCCAATATAAATCGCATTCATATCTTCATAGTTGCATTTGTAACTAGTGATGATTGTGTGATTTTTTGATGTCCGTTAATAATTGCCCAATGATGAAAATAAGTTCTTTTACATTCTCTAATGAATGATGAACACAAAATCCTATGTTACAATTGCTCTTTTGCAAGTACACCATTGCATTTCATGTAGCTTGCATTATTAGACTTCATGTTAGTTTGCATTTTTAGGCTGCATTATGAGTTTGAGAGGGTTCTCCTTTCATCTTTATTGTGGACATTTAATCAATTGTGGTCACATTTTGATCTTCATTTCCTTATTTTCTTTCGTGATCTCAATCGAAATTTCTATCTTAAACAGTTGATTGATTTTTGGAGCATTTTCTTTTCTTATTTCTATTTCTTTCCATATCTTTCAAACTTCTATCTTCCATTTTCTTTTTCCCCACTTCTTTTCTTCTAAGTCACCTTTGGGGCATAATATTTCATGCTTGATGATCTACCTTGGTTCTATGATTCTTAAATCTTTCATCTTACATCAAGAACCTTATCTTTTGTTCGATTTGATCAAATTTATCAATTTGTTGTTTCTCCTCTATCTCATTTCGATTTCGATCACGAGGGGGCAGTAATTATCAATTTCAATCCTTGATTCAGTTTTATCAATTTTATCCTCGACTTTTTCAAGTTAAGATTTATTTGTATTCTTTGTCCTGATGTGTTCCCGAGTCGACCACACATCTGGGTTGTTTTGTGATCCCAAATTGACCTCACACTTCAATTTCTTTCTTTGACTACATGTGTTCCCGAATCGATCACACATTAGTCAAAGAGGGGCAAATGTATGCACCCAAAAATGGTCGCCTAGACTATGGGCCCCCATTATTCAATTTATCAATTTATCAAATTTTCTGAATCAATGGTTTGTGATATTTTATTAAATCAATTTCCTTGATCAAATTCGATTTATTTCATTTCTAAGATCGATCATTTTATTCCAAGTCTTATTTAATTAAAAGAAAACCTCTCTTTTAATTAAACAGTTCATCCACATTTAATTAATTAAGAGAAAAACCTCTCTTTTAATTTAATTAAATATCTTCTATTTAATTAAAAAGAACTTGCTCCCTTTTAATTAAATAAAAATCTCACTTAAATATCTCTTTTGATGAAAAAAAGGAAATAAAAATAAATTCTTTTTATTTAATTTCTCTACACTTAAAAATGTGATCTAAGTGGGATTTATCTTTCCACTTTCTCCTCAACCACTCCTCTTTTCTAATTGGTGGAATCTTGTCTCACATGGATCACCACTTTCTTTTCAACCATTCCTCTTTTCTCATTGGTGGAATTTTGTCTCACATGGATCAAGCTCTATTATCCCATATTGGTTGTGAGAAGCCTCTCACCTCCATAATTTCCTTTATAAGGGAGAGCCCTCTCCTCATGTTAGAGACCCATGATTATGCTATCGTTATGCTGCAAGTTTGAAGACCAATTTTTGAAGGAGTTTGAATACAAAAGCTTTTTGTGGAGAACTTCTATTTTCTTGTCTTTTTCTCTCTTGCACCCATCATGGGCTTTTAGCTTAAATCTTGCATTTATAGATTAGATTTTTCTTTCATAGATTAGATCTTATTTTCATGCATATTTGAAGATCATGGAGACTAGCATTCTTGCTTTTCCTCTTTGAATCTCTCATCTCATGGTGTACTTGCATGGGCACAAAAATAGGTCAAACTGAGGGCCTCCATTGCAAACCCTTGCACTCTATGAGTAGAGAGCTATGGATCGATTTGTGAGGGCTCATTCTTGAGTTTTCTTACATGTAATGATTCATAGAAGTGTGACAACATTTTAGCACACAATATTTACAAGGGCTCCACCTAGGTCGCATATTATTGTAGCCCCCCTCAAAATATTATTGATTATTGATTATAGATTATTGCATATTATTCCAAGGCTAAGGGTGCAAAGGGCTTTCTCCCACTTTCACACACCCCCGGTGAAGGACGAAGAGGTGGTAGTTGGGCTAGTTAACTCGATAAATCGAATTGTGCATGCCCATAGAATAGTCATGGAATTGCTTTCTCATTTCCATGGAATAGTAGGAGCATCCCTTCCTTCCCTACTAAGGGCCCTAGGGGTCCCTACTATCCTAATGGACAACTCTAATTGAAGATGGGCTAGCTCCTGTCCTAGAATTATAGATAGTGTAGGGTGGTGCAAATGTAGGCCCCTATTATTCCATGGATGTTGATTCCTGATAAAGGTTCAAGCCCTAACTACTTTGATATTGTAACCGAACAATCCTTTGTGCCTAATCCAACTAGTTGCTTATTGTTTCTTTAGGTGAGAGAAAGTGTGGTAGGATAAACTGTTATTTGAAAAAAGGGGGCCCTTCTCAGTGGGATCCAACCCAGGGTAGTGTCATCCAACCCTTCCTTCCTGAAAGAAAGTTCCCTAGTCATTCTAGAATGCCCTTTTGGCCCGTTGGGCCCTACTCAGATTAGTTATGCTTCTCTGGTCCATCAACTTCTACATGCATAGAGTTGTGCCCAGAAAGAATCAGGCTCGATCTAATAGCTAATTGTCTTTCTCCTTGTCCTATGTAGCACTATGGGTCAGGCTATTTGGTTGCTATTCTCTATCTAACCTAGATTAATTTTCCTGATGCACACGAAACTGACCCTTTTGTCCTAGGGGTAAAGAGCCTTTCCTTCTGGAGAACTCTTCTCGTCTAAACCCCCATATGGCAAATATACTTAGGAGAAGTGATAACTAATCATCAAGGAGCCCCTACTATTCTAAAGGGCCCTCAACTCTGAGCAAGGATGGATATTGCCCTTCCTCCCGCCTACCTACAATTCTATTGGAGAGGATGGAAACTCCCTCCATAATGCAAGGATGGGTGAGATCTAGATAGAGGATTACCAGCTTGACTGGAGAGCAATACCGTTAGTGCAAGAATTGGAAGGTTGGGGGAGGGGGCTAGAGGGAAACTAGAATGGAAGGTAGGAAATTAGTTGAATCCAAGGAAGGTTGGACCATAAATTAAGTTATGGTTATGGCTTCATCCTCCACCTACCAATAGGGCAGATAGTTAGAGATACTGATAGGGCCCGTAACCTGAATGCCCTACAATAATTTACCTCTACATGCATGCGCTAGTGCCCCCAAACAAATTATTGAGGGGTGAAGGGCTCGGGCCCTAAAATTCTATGGTAGGAAGAAGGACTATAGATCGCATCATCACTGTATGGTATTGGGAATGACAAGGGTTTTTACGCCTACAGAAGCAAAGGATTGACGACTGGGGAGCAATAATTTAATAGTTGCCCTCTCCACATGGTAATGAGGATACAGGGCATCACTTCCATCTTCATTACTCCTTTTCCCATAAAAAATTAGGGATCACATCTCGTATAACAATTGTGAACTCTGTAGAAGTACCCCAGGTCCATAGAAATCCATAGAGTTCATAATGGAAATCGTGCTCAATGCACGCTTCTTTGATGAAGAAATCGCCTGCCTTTTTTCCATAGTTAGGTCGTGATCATTGAGTCGCCCTTCCTTTAGTTAGAAAATGAAGATTGGAATAATTAGCCCACCCACCCATACTAACTCCCCCTACTATTATAAGGGGTTGATGCAACCTAGCCTATAATGGTTGGTTCTAAAGGCATATTCAATACGTAACATGCCTACAATAGAATGATGGTACAGGGGCCCTATTATTCTATGGTTGGGAAGCATGTTGCCCTCTCCTATATCGTGGACCCCAATGCCTGTGGGCTACCACCCTCATAATAAGCCCTAATCTACCTCCCCTCTGCACCAACAAGCATAGTCTACCGACAGCTGGCTATTTTGCATGTTACGCATAAAATCATTTTTTCAAACCATAAATTTGACAGTTTAAATTTCTTAATAAACTATCAAAATCTCTTATAAGGATAACATAATACTTTACTTAGTAATATAGATACATCATTATATAAAATATATGCAATATATGTATGATAAAATATAACATATGGGATGTCTAGGGTGGCTCCTCATCACTCTGTCGAGCCATAGAATTGTAGGGCCCATAGAATTGTAAGGTGGGGATATGCGGTGAATGACCCTATGTCACCTATAGATAAATAGGGGCACCATCAGTAGCAGAGTAGCTAACCTACTAGAATATATCTGGCTAGTTAAGCACCACCATCAATAGTTGGTTTAGAAGTCGTTGGGCGCCTTCCCTTCCCTTCCTAAGAAGGGGTGGGGGGCCCACCCGACGAGAAAGCTAGGTGATTATATATTTCTATTTTATTAATATTAATATATATTTGCGTGTATTAGTAATAATTTAATTTATAAAATATGAGAAGTTTAGAAACTCAATTTGCTAATAAATAATACTACTATGTAATTGTTAACACATTTTATTGTTGAAATCTGATTGAAAAGATCATTAATAAGAGATATTGTTAAGAGGGAGAATTGCTGAAGAAGATTGTGTTTCAATCATTGTTTTGTCATTGATGTCAAACCTGCTATTTGCTGTTAGGACAACTACTTATAAGATTCAAGTACTATCACTTAGTTGATTGACGAAGAGGATTTGATCAATAAGAGATAACAATAGCACCTAGAGGAAAGGTTTAGTTATGATTATGTAATAAAGTACAAGGATCGGTTAAGATAGTGATGACATGATGTATTGATGATCTACTTAAGGTTACAAAATGTTGGCTACACTTAGAAAGTTTAGAAGAACAAGCTAAACAAAGTTTGTTTGCCAAGCTTGATCGAGTGGACAGTAGGTGCTGAGCAAAGTTAGTGCAAGCCGAGCAGAAAGTCGGTTGGAGCCAAGTGAAAGCAAATTCTAGTGGATGCCGAGCAAAACAGTTGATGCTGAGTAAAGTTTAGTTGATGTCGAGTGATTTTATAGTTGATGTCAAGCAATGCAGTATGTGTCAAGCATTGGAAGATTGATAATGCCAAGCTGCTGCATTATGTTAAAGATCAAAGATTCACTGAATCTAAGCTGACAAGTTTATTTTCTTAAAACTTATGAACCAAGAGGAAGATAAGGTTGATGAGATGGTGGCATAGAATTTGATGTTAATTATTTTTAGGCAAATTCTAATGGATTCTAGGAGAAGTTTCTAGAAAGGAAAAGATATGGGGCAGATACATTGAATCTTTCCCAATCCATCCAAAAAACCTAATTTGGACAATGGAAAATGAGCAAGAAAATATCCTAATTTCATATTTATAGGAATGTCTGGTCATGAAGCAAAGGTGGTTGTTGTCATGTGTGAGAACCTGAGGTGGAGAAGGAATTAAGGGTTTTGCTTCATCAAGTGACCCAAGAGAAGAGTCTGCAATGACATGTTAAGTAAGAAGGCTTAAGGAGATGAATGCTTGAAGGGTGAACAGGCTATCAAAATTGCAAAGTATGAAGACCAAGCAGAATGGAGGATTGAACAGAGATCTATAATCTACAAGAGAAGTTGTAAGTTGTATTAGATCAAAGCTCTATTGTTACTCTCTAACAATTGTATTAGCCTAGGGTAAATCCTTTTGGATTAAGGTTGACCTAACAATCATTTGAAAATTCTTCAACCAGGTGGCATTCCTAATGAATGGCCTAAAGTCCTCTAACAAAGCTCACTTTTAACAGGGTGATTGAAATCCCTTAACTGGGTCACATTTAACAGTGTGTATTGTAACCTTTAACAGGGTTGGCCTTTCACAGGGCATCACTTCAAAAGAGTGAAAAAGGAGTAGCATGTTACTAGTGGTTTTTCCCAAATTGGGTTTGCACATAAATCATTGTGTCAAGTGTGTTGATGAATGTGTTGTGTTTCATGCTTTACATTTTTGCAAGTTGATTTGATAGTAACATACAAGTTTTAGTAATTATGTAATGGATGCATGCGTCGGTATGAATGTTTTATGGGTTCACTAAGTTGTGAAAATTTTCAAAAAACAAGAATCTTCTATTTTTAACTGATGAAAAAAGTTGCAGATTTAGCCTTTCTTAAAAGATGTCGTGATTCCAAGCTCATCCCCTCTTTTGTCAGTATCAGCCACCACCTTTGGAGTGCGTACACCAAGCATATCTTCTTCCGTGCTAGTCTATCTCTCCTCAGATCAGTTATCCATTCCACTAGGAGGTCTATCAGTGCTCTGAATGCCAGGTTGTTCCCCCTCCATCTAGAACTCGCAGCTACCTTACGTCCAGATCTTTGGATTCGCCTTGACACTTCCACACACTGCAAAGTGTTGGGGCGTCAGCAAAATTGCATCACCAGGCAAAAAAAGAAGTTTGACGCGATGACTCTCAAGGTCCTTCGCGCTCGTGGGTTCTCCAATCTTGGCGCATACGTGAGATCGCCCTCTGACGCGGTTGATTCTTTGCTTCGCCAACCTGCCATATCGCTTGGCATGTATGACACCTTGCTGCTTGGCCAACCTGCCATATCACTAGATAGAAACCACTCCCAGACGTCCATCTCTGATATGCAAGAGGCGTCCATCTCTGCGGCTCAGTCGACATCTACTTGGCGGCATGATAACATTGCTTGTGCGGTGAAGCAGGCATCCTCTTCGTGTATTTTGCGGGCCTCCAATTTGCAGACCGTTCCTCCTTCTGTTCCTGGTGCTAGGGTAGAGTTGTGCGTGGGGTCAAACTTGGTGCAATCTTCTCTACCGGAGTGCTTTGTTCCGCTTCCTCAGACTGCAGTGCACCCTCGGTCTTCTCTTTCGTTGTTGCCTCTGGCTTCTCAACCTGAGGTCATTCCTAGAAATGGCGAGCGACTTGGCTTCCCCTCGCAGACTGAAGTTGTCATTCCTGGAATCGATGAGCGACTTGGACTCCCCTCGCAGGCTGAAGTTTTCCAATGGCTATCTCCTTCCAACGGCTCCTCTCCGTATTTTCCAGGTGCGTCTTCTTCTGTTTTTCCCTCTCCTCTTTGCATTTATGGTGATCTTGACGTCTTTGAGGTGGTTGTTGCACCTCGAGCCCCTCTTTGCGTTGAACCTCTCCCATTATCCAATGCTGATGTGACCCTTACAGCTGGTCTGTCCATCCCCACTGAAGATTTTGTTTCTAAAGCCAATCTTGACCACGTGGTCAATAATCCCCCCTTAGTTCCCACCCGCATGCTTGCCTCCCAATTAGCCCCCGGCTCCCCTTGCTCGATGTTCGGGATTAGGAAGGCGATGGTTGAGACTAATCTTCCTACCACGCCTTCTCCTACCTTAGTGGCTTCCCTGCCCATTCCTCCTGGGCTCTCTCCCCTTGAACCTTGTCCTCCCTTGTTCCGCCTTGACCCACCTGACGCTCCCAACCTAGTTAACAATTGGGATTGCAAATTGGTTGTTAACCTTTCCGATGCCAGTCTCGACCCCCTCTCTTTCAACTTCTTGAAACGGGGCCTCGATTTTGCATTGACACCGCACATCATCCCACGGGTAGACTTCGTCGTGGAAATCGAGAATGCCATCCGCTCTCTCCCCAATGAGGCTGCCGAAATTATTAGGCAAGATTGTGCTGTCTCCCTCCGACATGCCAAATCGCCTAGGCACAACATCCCCAAGGCCGAGCTCCTTGCTTTCAAAAGTTTGTTGAATCATAATGACCTAGCAATCATCAAAGCGGACAAGGGCAATGCCACTGTCATTATGAATCAACAAGACTATGTCGCAAAAATGCTTGACCTTCTCTCTGACCCGCGTAGTTATCGATCCTTATCTCACAACCCTTGTGGTAAAATCTTGAAAAAAGTCAAAGCGAGTGTCTTGACCTCGTCTTTTGATGATGTCATCAAGAAAAAGTTGGTCCCTTCCAAGGAAGTCACTCCCCGTATCTATGGGGCCCCAAAAATCCACAAGAGGGGAATCCCGCTTAGACCTATAGTTAACACTATAGGTTCCCCTACCTACCCCTTGGCTACTCATCTAGCCAAGTTAATCTCCCCGTTGGTAGGTAACACAGACTCCTTTATCAAAGACTCAACCCATTTCGTCCACTTTATTAAGGATTCCCATCTGGATAGAAATGATATCCTGGTAAGCTTCGACGTGGTCTCGCTCTTCACTGAGGTCCCTATCCTCGATTCCATTGAGCTTGTTAAGCGCAAGACCAATGAGGAGATTGCTAGTTTGGTTGAGTTATGCCTCAGATCAACCTTTTTCTCCTTCCAAGGGATTATCTATGAGCAAGTTGATGGTGTGGCCATGGGCTCCCCTCTCTCCCCCATCATCGCCAACCTTTACATGGAGCATTTTGAAGAGGTGGCCCTGCGTTCGTTCCCTCTTCAACCTAAATGGTGGAAAAGATATGTTGATGACACTAATGTTTGCTGGCCTCACGGGTTGGACAAACTAGAAAAGTTCCACCAACACATCAATAACATTGCGCCTTCTATTTCTTTCACCAAGGAGCTCGAGTCTAGCAACCAATTACCATTCCTTGATGTTCTACTCATCAAGAAGCCAGATGGCTCCCTTGGTCGCCGTGTGTTTAGAAAGGCCACACATACTGACCTGTACATTCAATCCTCCTCCCACCATCATCCGAGCCAGAAATTGGGCATTATTAAGACCCTAGCTTTGAGGGCCCATAGGATCTATGATGATAATCACTTAAACCTTGAGCTCAACCATCTCTGCCAGGTCTTTAAGCTTAATGGCTACTCTTCAAGGCAAATTTCTAGAGCCCTCAAGCAAGCCAGGTCCCTACACCTGGCTCCCTCGAAACCTTCCTCTTTGCCTCTCCCCCCCCGCATCTTACATGCCTCCCTCCCTTTTGTGGAAGGCATATCCCATAAGATTTCCAAGATCCTATCTAAAAATGGTCTGCGTGTTGCCTTCAGACCCCTCTCCAAGATCAGGAATCATGTCCCACCTATCAAAGACCCTAGAGATAGGTTTTCTAACTCAGGGGTCTACAAGGTGGTTTGCTCCTGTGGCACCCCATATATAGGGGAAATGGTTCGCTCTTTCCACACTCGTATCAAAGAGCATGTAGCGGACATTAGGCATGATAGGGTTCATAAGTCAGCATTGGCTGAGCACTCTTTGTCTACCAAACATCACATATGTTTGGAGAATACGCAAATCATTTCCAATGAGGATAATTTTTTCAAAAGGAAACTTAAAGAAGCCATCGTAATCAACAACCACCCCATCAACCTTAATCGGGATGATGGCTGGACCCTCAAACCCTCTTGGCTTCCCATGTTGTTCTCCTAGGTCTGACACCCGTGCAGTGTGGTTTTGTTTTCCCCTTTCCCTCCTTCCCTCATTGCGTGGCTACTCTTTCCCTGCCTTGTTTCCTGTCCTCTTCCCTCTTTTTCTTCCGTCTTGATCGCCCTCACGGGCCGTGTTGTTTTTTCGGTCTTCTCTCTCCTCCTCCTCTCGTCGGGGGCTTTGCTTCCACTGCCTTTCTCTTTCCTTCTCTTTTTTGGTTCCTTTGTCTGATTTTCTCTTTTTAGTGCGCTTCCTCTCTTTCTTAGTTCTTTTCTCGCTTCTCTTTTCTATTTCCCTAGCTTATCTCCTGGATTTATTTATTTATTTATTTATTCTTTCTGGTTGTTTTTATTCTGTCCGCTCGTATGTGTATTAGTGGTCTAGTTGATAGGCATTTTTTCTTCTTTGAGTAGTTGCTTCTAACATATAGTATAAATATATTAGATGCGTTTGTTATTTTTATTTGTGTTAGGTGTTCTTAATATTTTAGTGTTCTCCTCTGGCTTTTCAATGTCTTTATTTTTTGGTTACTTAGTTAGGTAGTTTTCCATGTTTACTCATCTAGTCAACGTTTTAGCCCTTGCCTCACCTTTGGTTTTAGTTCTTATCCATTCATTTAATATTTATTAGCTTCTTTGGTTTTAGTTTTCCATATATTTATTAGCACATATATATTTTTTGGGTACGTTTATAAGTATGTGTACGTATATATATATATTAGCTACCCACTTGCATATGTATTGCGTGTATTACATATATTCCTCAAGTATTTGTTATATTTCTCGTTATTTTCTTTTTTAGGCTTTGAAGGTGTTAGGGTATTTCTTAGTTGCGCTGATATTTTCACTTATATTTATATATAGTGTTGCATATATGCATCTATATATATATATATATATATATATACATATATATATATATATATATATATATATATATATGTATATACATATATATATATATATATATGTATATATATATATATATATGTATATACATATATATATATATATGTATATACATATATATATATATGTATATACATATATATATATATATATACATAGATATATATATATATATTTATATATATATATACATACTTATATATATATATATATATATACATATATATATATATATAGATATATATATATATATTTATATATATATACATACTTATATATCTTTGTTTGTATTCTTGTATATATATATATATACATTTATATAACTTTTTTTGGCTTTGGTTGTCTTGGTCTTCGTTAATATTTTATTTATGTTTTATTTTTATTTTTATTTTTAATTTTTAATTTTTAATTTCTTTATACTTTATTCATTTCTTTTCATCTCTTTTTTAACTTTTTCTTGTGGGTTGACTTTGGTTTTAGTCTTTCCCCCCCCTATTGTCTTGTTTTGTTTTTATACAGTTTTATTTATTTATTATGTTTTCTGTTTTAACTTTGGGGTTGGTGCTTTCTTTTCTTTTCCTGTTCTCCTATATATGGTGAGTCTTTTCTAAATTTTCTACTTACTTCATTTGACATCTCCTGCTCTCTCATCCTGATGATGGATCACGAAGTGTGATTCGAAACGTTGATGACAAAAATCTCCACACAATCTAATCCAAAAAACTGATCAACATAACTAAGATGGATTGTGGAAATCTGATCGCATTAATATCTGATAATCTCAAAGATAATGCTACTAATCATCAAGCATAAAACTAGCTTAAAAGAGTTTGGAAATGATAACATAAATGTAAACTAGGGGCAAGCACTACATCCACCCCCCTAGACTTAGGCTTACTCCTGGAAGCCTATAAACAAATAGGGATATAAATCTCGTAAACCAAATGTATCCTCCCATGTAGTTGATGAATCATTAGTAGGGTCCCATTGGACCCTTACCTACTCTATGGTTCAACCCTTAAGGGTCAACTCTCGCTACTCTAGAATGCGAACCGACTCCAAAGCTAGCTATTTGTCCTCTACCTACAATGCATTCTAATCAAGAACATGTACCACATCAGGAATATACTACCTAAGTACTAAAACATGGAAAACATCATGAATGCAAGCTAGGTTGGGCGACAAAGCAAGACGATAGGCAACTAGACCTATTGTCTCAAGAATCTCGAATGGTCACACAAAGTGAGGTGCTAGTTTCAAACCCTTTCCATAATGGATTGGACTCTTCCGCAGATGCACTCTCAAGAAAACCTTCTCTCCCACAACAAACTGCTTATCCATCCTACGAGCATTGACATACTTTTTCTACCTATCCTGTGTTGTAGTCATGTGCTCTTGGATGCACACTACCTATTGCTCCATATCTCAAAGCATCTCAGGACCCAACAGGATGCGATCCTTGAGACTATCCCAACTCAAAGGTGTACAACAAAGATGACCATACAAGGCCTGAAAAAGGTGCCATGCCAATAGAACTATGATATTTGTTCTTGTAAGCAATCTCTACTAGGTAGAGATAGTCCTCCCAAAGGGTCTATCTATCCATCACATACATCCTTAACATATCCTCCATAACCTGATTCACTCTCTTAGTTTTCCCATCTATCTCTGGGTGACATGTTGAGCTGAAGTTCAGTTGTACTTGAAGATCATGTTGCAGCAATGTCCCAAATGCAGAAGTGAATACAAGATCCCTATCCAAAATGATCTTTTGGGGAATACCATGTAGTCTCCCAATGTCACGCATGAAGACACTAGCTACAAAAGTCGTAGTGTAGGATGACCTCATTGGTGAAAAATGTGCCACCTTAGTCAACCGATCAACGGTGGCCATAATAGCATCATGTCGATGAGCAATCATAGGTAATCCTACTATGAAATCCATAGAGATGATGTCCCATTTCCTTGAAGGAATGAAATTTGGATGTAAAAGCCCTGTTAGGTGCTAGTGCTCTGCTTTGACTCTCTAAAACTCAAGACACCTAGCCACAAAATCAGTGATATCATGCTTCATCCTTGTCCAATAGAGTAGACATCGCAAGTCTACATGCATCTTCTTGAGACCTGGATGTGCCGAGTAAGATGCATGATGGGCCTCTGATAGGATCGATGTATGAAGCTCATCTAGGAGTGGTACATAGATCCTTCCTGAATGTCTCAAAAGGATTGTAGAACATAATTTGAAAACCAACCCTCCAATAGTCTCTGTGTATCTATCTCTCTACTCACCTCTTGATACCAAATATCTTTAAGGAGTGCCTAAAGTATTTGGCTCCTCAAATGCACACTAAGAGTCATAGATAATGTCTCATGTCTCCTGCGACTCAAAGCATCAGCTACCATGTTCTCCTTCCCCTGAATATACTTCACCTCAAAGTCATACTCACAAAGAAACTCCATCCAATGCCTCTGCCTAACATTCAAATTAGGTTGCGTGAATATGTACTGTAGATTGCGATGATCACTATGAAGTTCAAATCTATGTCCCAGCAAGAAATGTCTCCATCTCTCTAGGGCATGAACTATCACAACTAACTCAAGATGATGCATAGGATAATTTAGCTCTTGATCCTTGAGTTTGCGTGATTCATATGCAATCACCCATCCATCCTGCATCAATACTACTCCAATCCCCTCAAGGGAAGCATTTGTACACACCATGAAGTCACCTGCTGGATCAGGTATTGATAAGATAGGTGCAGTGGTCAAAAGCTCCTCGAGCTTTTGAAATGCTTCCTTGCATTTCTCCATCCTTAAAACTTATTTCCTTTCCTTTGAAGGGAAGTGATGGGATGTGCTATTCTAGAGAAGTTTTGGATGAACCTGCAATAATAACCAGCTAGACCCACGATACTACAAATTTTTGACATGGTAGTGGGTGTGGGCCCAATCTACCATTGCCTGAATCTTTGCAAGGTCTACAAAGATACCCTCACCTGATATGATGTGCCCTAAGTACTATATCTTTGATTGAAAGAAATCACACTTCGCTAAGTTGGCATAAAGTTGATTATCTCTCAAGCACTACAAAACCAAGCACAGATGTTCCTCATGCTCCTTTTGGGATTTAGAATATGTCAGTATATCATCAAGGAACACAAGTACAAATCTATCAAGATAGGGACAGAACACTCCATTCATCAGACACATGAAAACTAATGGAGCATTTGTCAACCCAAAAGGAACTGTTGTGAACTCATAGTGCCCATAGCGAGTTCGAAAGGTGATCTTATGAATATCAACATCCTTGATGCAAAGCTGATGGTATCCCGACCTAAGATCAATCTTGGAGAACATTGTATCTCCCTTAATTTGATCAAATAAATCATCAATCCTTGGTAAAGGATACCTGTTCTTTATTGTCACCTTGTTTAGCTATCTATAATCAATACAAAGGCACAAAGAACCATCCCTCTTCTTCACAAAGAGCACTAGAGCTCCCCATGGTGATACACTTGATCAAATACTACCCTTGGCCAAAAGGTCTTCAAGCTGTAGACAAAACTCACTCAATTCTTGAGTGGTCATATGATAAGGAGCTCTAGAAATAGGCTCTGCTCATGGAGTAAGATCAATGCTAAAATCAATATCTCTCTTTGGGGCCATTCTTAGAATTTCAATCGAAAAGACATCCACATATTCCTGTAGAATAGGGTGGTCCATAGTCCTTCCCACAGGGTCTTCTTCTTCCAACTCACTTATCATAACAACAAATTCCTAACATCCCTTACAAAAGCTCTGATTCAACTACATAGCGGATATCATCCATAGAGATATAGGCCTCAGTATCCCCACAATCTTGACATCCTTCCCTTGGTCATCCTAACACATGATGGTCTTCTTCTTGCAATCTATACTAGCTCTATGAGAGCTAAGCCAATCCATACCTAAGACCAAATTGTAGGAGCCAAGAGGAATAACCCAAAGGTCAACTAATGTCACAAACCCTCTTATGCTTAGCTCACACTTTTGAACTATGGAATCTGTGGAAACCTTAGTGCTTGAGGCTAGTTCCACTTGCCAACCCACATCTTGCTTAACTGCCTCCAACTTACACTTAACAACTAATGATGGTGAAGTAAAAGAGTCTGTGGCACCTGAATCAAACAATACAGAGAGAGGTGTACCTCAAATTTCTCCCATAGTCTCAACCACGATCCCCTAATGATCTGCTTGATGGTGTTCTACCAAAAAAAATACCCTGTGAGCTCTACCTACATCTCCGACTGTGGGCTTAGATGTTGTTGGCCTAGAACCTAAATACTGAGATGCACATTGTGGACAGTGGGATGCAATGTGTCTAATCTGTGCACCCACAAAAATAATATCTTGTGCCCCTACTAGATCCCCTTCCTATAGGAGGTGCACTCAACTGGTGGTGGCTATCCCTACTAGCAAAAGACTGGTTGCTTTGTGCAAGTTGAGTGTACTAATTTTGCCTATTGCATTGTGCATTGCGATTGTTCTTAGAGATAGAACCACTGTCACCACTCTGAGTTGGAGGATAAGATCCTCCCTACTGTTGATTACCTCTAGAAGGAGGTTTTCTACTACCACTTGAGTTGTGGTTACCCTTAGATCCTACTACTATAGGTGCTCCCACAAAACCCCATGTCCTAGGTTAACACTCTGCTCTATAAGAATGGCTCGATCTACCACATCTTTAAGTGTTTTAGGTTCAAATACCTTAACACCCCCAACTAGATGGTTGTTCAAGCCTCTGATGAAGTGTTGTGCTAACTGTGCTGGGTTATCACTAATTCTTGAATATGGCATGAGCTCATACTCTACTACGGTCATAGTGAATTGTCTCAGGTTGTGGAATTCATCTACCCTATGCTAGTTCCATTCCTTTGGTAGGAATCGCTCATGAAAGTTTTCCAAGAATAACTCCCATGTGACATTGTTCATGTTTATGCCCAACTTCTTCTCTTTGATAGTCCACCAAGTGGCTTCAAAGAGTTCCAGGTTGGTAATAACAAACCTCGCTTTGACATTTGTGTCAAAGTCCTGAATAGCAAAAACCCTGTCAAGAGCAATAAGCCACTGCTCAACCACATAACTTGAACCATGCCCATTAAAGGGCTTGACCTTGGACCTCTAAAAGTCCTTCATCTGAGCAAGTACTATGGATCTATGTCGATCCCTCTGAGGGCTCCTAGACCTAGGTCTATGCTCATGTCCTGCTTGATGTGCTCCATCCTAACCATGAATAGGAGGTAGGCGATCATATTATAAATGCTTTAGAATAACTGAGAGGGGGGGGGGTGAATCAGTTGTTCAAGGTCCAAATGTCCTAATGAAACTTTTTCATCAAGTAAAGTATGCTCATCTAACTTATTCATTCATCCAAGCTTTAACTTCCCTATTCAACAAGTTACTATAAATCAACATGCAAGCATAACACATGAAAAGATCAACACATAACACAATGATTTACTTGGAAACCCAATTTGGGAAAAACCACCAGTAACATGCTACTCAATTCTCACTCTTTTGAAGTGATGCCCTATGAAAGGTCTACCCTATTAAAGACTTACAACACACTATTAAATGTGACCTGGTTAAAGGATTTAACCACCCTGTTAGAAGTGGGTCTGGTTAGAGGACTTTAGAACATTCACTTGGAATGTCACCGTATTAAAGAATTTACAAATGGCTATTAGACCAACCTAAGTCCATAGGATTTTCCTTCTACCTTAACTAATATAATTGCTAGAGAGTAACAATAAGGGGTTTTGACCTGATTACAGAATACAACTTAACTTGCAGATCTCAGATCACTTCTTAGCTCATATCATTGCCTAGCTTCTAGTCTCTGCAACTCTGACAGCTTGTCCTCCTTTCAAGCTTAGTTTCCTTGAGTCTCCATGCTTAATGTACCAGTGCAATCATCTCTCTTTGACCACTTGTCTAAGTAGAGTCTTTGTGCTCTATTCTTCCTTCTCCTAGATGTCTTCCCCTTAACACCCTTCTAACCACTTCACAATTTGGAACTCCAACAGTTCTTGCTTCGTGGTCTGTGATTCCTTAAATAGAAATATGGAATTCCTTTTTCCGCTCGATTCTTCCCTTCTTTAATTTCAATTAGTATGGATTAGGTAGGATTCATTGAATCTAACCCATATTTTGTTTCTTCTAGAAACATCATGAAGAATCCTCTTGAATTCGCTCAAAAATGGTTTACATAAAATTTTGTGCCACTAGCTCATCATCCTTATCCTCCAACTGGTTCACAAAATTTAAGGCAACAACTTTGTCAGCTCAGATTCTGCGAATCTTTGACATTTCCAATAATGCAGCAGCTTGACACTATGGAAATTCTGATGCTCGACACATACTATGTTACTCGGCATCAACTACATTTTACTGATGCTCGACACCTGATGTTCACTCGACACTAACTAAGATATTCTGATGCTCAACACCTATTACTTTGATTAGCACTTGAACTTCACTCGACACCTAAAGTTCACTCAGCACACACTAGATTTTCCATTTATTCGGCTCCAACTTAAAATTTGCTCGGCTTCAACTAGCTTGCTCGGCACTCACTAATGAACCTAGTTTAAGCTTTGTAGTGAACCTTATTCTAACTTATACTTCTAGTGTTTCTTAGTGTGGCCCACCTTTGTAGCTTTGAATATGTTATAAATACATCATTTAACCATTGTCTTAACTGATCCTTGCACTTCATTACAATATCATAACTCAACCTTTCCCTTAGGTGCTTTTGTTACATCTTGTTGATCAAATCCTCTTCATCAATCAACTAAGTGATAATACTTGGATCTTATAAGCAATTTTCATTCCTACAAATAATATGTTTGACATCAATGACAAAACAATGATTAAAAACATTCTTTTAACAACAATCTCCCTCTTTGGCATTGATGGCAAACCAAACTGATCAACCATCAGACTAAACTATTTAACCAAATTATCAACATGCTAATTAGGTTAGAATAGTAAGTCAAATGCCAAAAGGAAATTGTGTTACCATTAGTTTTCACATCTCCCTCTTTTGATCTACTATCCTGATTGCTTCATTTCTACTTCTCCCTCTTAGCTGTTGTATCCTTTTTCTTTCCTTCTCTCCCTCTGTATGCATTGCTCATCTTCTACTATTCTCTATTCTGATCAGCTTCTTCATCTTCTCCTTCATCTGTTGATCAATCTATTTTTGCCTCAAACTATTGATCAAATGTTGTTGATCAATTTCTTGACATTTCTCCATCTTTGACAACAATGCCAAAGACATATTATCCTAGCATCTTATTATGCAAATATAACATTTGCAGGTTCCTTTAATTTCTCCCTCTATCACCTTGCTTGTGACTAATTTGAATCTTCAACACTTTAATTACTTCAGGAATAGTCCTAAAGTAAATATCCTCTACATTAATGTGTAATATTTCAACAATCAATTCCTTTGATGCAAGGCAGTCTTGCTGTTGCTTCAATTATCCTTGGCTAGGGGTATCACCCCCGACTTACCTCTAAGATCCTCAAAAGCATCTTTAGGTAGTGCTTTTGTGAAGATGTCAACAATCTATTCCTTTGAGCTAACATGTTCCATCTTCACTTGTTTATCTTCCACCAATTCTCTTACATAGTGATACTTGATTGCAATATGCTTAGTTTTGGCATGCATTGCAGGGCCCTTTGATATGTTGATAGCACTTGTATTATCATTATAAAGTGCCATAGGCTCATTTACCTCTTCATACCTTGTAACAAATGTTTGATCCATATGATATTGGTGCAATTGATAGCAACTGCAACATATTCAGCTTCTGCAGTGGATTGTGAGGTACAACTTTACTTTTTGCTGGTCCATGTAATCAATATTTTTCCTAAGAAAAGTGCTCCTCCACTAGTGTTTTTTCTATCATCAATATTACCTCCCCAATCTGCATCAATATAGGCTCTTAGTTCAAACTTTTCACTTCTCTTGTAGTACAAACCAAAGTCATAAGTTCCTTTTAGATACCTCAGTATTCTCTTCACTAACATCAGATGATTTTCTCTTGGATTTGCAAAAAATCTTGCCATTATTCTAATAGCTAATGCAATTTTTGGTCTATTATGTACAACATACTGCAACTTTCCAATCATTGATCTATACAATGTTTGATTCACTTCATCTGACTCATCATTCTTTGATAACTTATGTCCTATCACCATTGGTGTGCTAATTGGTTTTGAGTCTTCTAATCCAAATGTCTTGAGTATCTCCTTGATGTATTTTGATTGGGTCACAAATATGCCATGCTTCAATTGATGTACTTGCAATCCAACAAAGAATTTGATTTCTCCAAACATTGACATTTCAAACTCATGTTTCATTTGATCACCAAATTATTTGCATAGAACATCTTTTCCTTCAAATATTATATCATCAACAAAGATTTATGATATCAAAATTTCTTTACCTTTTTCAACCTTGATATACAAGTTGTTGTTGTCATCTATTCTCTCAAATCCTATCTTCAAAAGATATTTGTGCAGTCTCTCATACCATGCTCTAGGTGCTTGCTTCAAACCATAAAGTGCTTTATGTAGTTTACAGACCATATTCTTTTTGTTGTCATCAACAAATCCCTCTGGTTGTTCTATGTAAACTTCCTCTTCTAGTATACCATTCGGAAAAGCAGACTTCACATCCATTTGGTAGACTTTGAAACCTTTGTAAGTAGCATATGCAAGTAGTGTTCTTACTCCTTCCATTCTTGCAATAGGGGCAAATGTTTCCCCATAATCCAGTCCTTCTTCTTGTGCATAGCCTTTGCAAACTAGTTTGGCTTTGTTTCTTATTATCTCATCATTCTCATCAAGTTTGTTCCTAAACACCCATTTGGTACCAATTACATTCTTGTCAACTGGTCTAGAAACTAGGGTCCAAGTTTTGTTCTTCTCAATCTAGTCTATCTCTTCTTCCATAGCTTTATACCAGTCATCATCTTGTAGTGCATCTTTTACTGATTTGGGCTCAACCTTGCTCAATAGACATGATTCATTCCTTAGTCTGTTTGTTGTCATTGGTCTTGCATCCTTGTCACCAATGATTTGATCTGCAAGGTGATGTCTTCTCACATACTTGGCTAACCTTGGTTTTGTCCTTCTTTCCATGTTTGATCCTTCAGATTTAGAGTCATTTTGTTCCTCTTCATCTGGTATTTCATCATTTCTTTCATGTATACTATTTTCAGAATTAGAATGTGCAATTTCTTCATTCTACAACTTGGCTTCTGAATGTAACTCAACATTCACTGGTTGTGACTCTGTTGATACTGAAATTTATTGCTGACTCCCAACTTGATTGGCAACATTAACTTCAACAGTCATTCCTTCATAGAAGTATACAAAAGATCTATAATCTTTTGGTTGCTTAAACTCATCAACTTAAACTTTTGCATGTTCATCAAAATTTACATTTGCACTCTCCATAATCTTGTTAGTGTTAGTGTTCAAACACTTATATGCCTTACTTCTAGTGGAGTACCCAAGGAATATCCCTTCATCACTTTTTGCATCAAACTTGCCATTTCTAGTATCTTTAAGAATATAGCATTTACAACCAAAGACTTTGAAATGTTTTACATTAGGTGAGTGACCATACCACAATTCAAAAGGTGTTGCATTTGTACCTTTCTTGTCTTGGATTCTATTTAGGGTGTAAACAACAGTACTTACAGCTTCTCTCTAGTACTTTAGAGCAATATTTTTCTCCATCATCAAGGCTCTAGCATAGTCTATTACTGACCTATTCCTTCTTTTAACAATACCATTATGAGGTGGAGTTCTTGGTGCTGATGTTTGTCTCTTAATACCTTTGTCATTGCAGAATATTTAAAATTCTTTTGATGTAAACTCTTCTCCTCTGTCTAATCTTAGGCATTTTAGACTCTTACCTGTTTCCTTCTCAACTCTAGCCAAATACCACTTGAACAATTGAAATGCATCAGATTTTTGCTTTAAAAACATAGCAGTCATCATCCTAGAATAGTCATCTATAAATAGCATTATGTATCTGTCTCCTAGGTAACTTTGCACTTCTATTGGTCCACATAAGTCTGTACGGACTAACTCTAGTACTTCTTTGGAAGTGTATGTTTTGCTTTTGAAACTAGATTTGGTCATCTTCCCTAGTTGACATTGTTTGCACATTGTATTTTCTGGCTTCTTCAGTTTAGGCAAACCTTTAACTTTCTTCTTTTTGCTGATGCTAATCAGATTGTCAAAGTTAACATGACACAATCTTTTATGCCATAATCACACATCATCAAGTCTAACAACAAGACAAGTTGCATCTTCTATATCTAGGTAGAACAAGTTACTCCTAGTTTGTTCACCTTTTCCTATTAGATTTCCATCAGTGTCATAGATCTTGGCAGTTTTATTTCCAAATTCTACTTTGCAACTTACATTGCTTAACTGTGATACACTCAACAAGTTGTAGTTCAATCATTCAACATAGAATGCATTATCACATGAGTTTTTCTTTGTAAGTTTAATTAAACATTTTCCTTTGATTTGACATGGAGAATCATTTCCAAATCTAACATTATTTCCATCGTATTGAGTAAAGGTAATGAACTTACTTTTGTCTCTTGTCATGCAATGTGAGCATCTACTTGTCATTCTTGTTCACACAAGTCACCAGTGTTGTTGCTTCATCTTCATCTGATTCATCCTTCATGCCCACATAGGTTACTTCATCATCATTCTCATTAGAATCTTCTTCAACAATGTAGCATCTTTTGCCTTTGTCCTTGTAATCTCTGCTATCATCTTCTCTTTTGTTCTTGTACTTGTTTCCTTCTTTGTAACTCTTCTTCTATGTACACCTTGTAGCAATATGACCTACTTCATTGCAATTAAAACAAATGATAGGCAACTTACATTTGAATTTACCTTTGTCTCTATGGAATCTCCTAACCAATAGTACTTCCAACTGTTCCACATCTTCCTCATATGTGCTACTATCACTAGATGCATGTTTTCATTTTCTTCTCTTCTTCCTTGATGTCACCTCCTCAATGTCATTCAATGTCATCTTGGCCTTGAAAGTAGATTCAAAGTTCTTAGGTCTATAGTTATCAAAATTTGACAACTCAAATGTAGTAAGTCTTCCCACTATAACTTCAAAGGTTAGTGTGTTTCCTTTTACACACCTTAGCTCTTGAATGACTGAAACTCTAATAGCATAGACAGGGAGTAGGGTCCTTAAGTATTTGCTATTGAAAGTCTCTTCTTCCAATTGACCACTTAGACTTCTTATTGCACTTACCACTTCTTTCATTCTGGATCCATATTGAGGAACATTCTCACCTTCCTCCATTTTCATGTCATCAAACTTTCCTCTGAGGCTTTCTCTGTTTGCTCTTTGAACATTCTGATCTCCTCCATAGATATCTAACAGAGCTTTCCACATTTTGAATGTAGTGTCACATCCTTTGATGTCATCAAATTCAACATAGCTAAGTGCAGAGGCAATCTCTAACATTGCCTGATTGTGCTCCTTCCTTTTGCTCAAATCATCTGCAGTAACAGGTCCAGCTAGGTCTACATGCTCTATTCCAATTGAGGTTTTTTCATAATAACCTATTGATCCAAGGTGCAATTTATAAGATTTTTCCATGCAAAAAAGTTGTCTTTGTTGAGCTTGGGAACTTCTCTCTTGGACATCTTGATCTTCTTCTTCTATTACCTTGAAACTATATCAGCAGATGGCTCTACTACTAATTGTTAGAAATGCTTTAGAATAATTGAGAGGGGGGGTGAATCAGTTATTCAAAGTCCAAATGTCCTAATCAAACTTTTTCATCAAGTAAAGTGTGCCCATCTAACTTATTAATTCATCCAAGCTTTAACTTCCCTATTCAACAAGTTATTATAAATCAACATGCAAGTATAACACATGAAAATATCAACACATAACATAGTGATTTACATGGAAACAAAATTTGGGAAAAACCATCAGTAACATGCTACTCAATTCTCACTCTTCTGAAGTGACGCCTTATGAAAGGCCTACCCTATTAAAGGCTTACAACACACTGTTAAATGTGACCTGGTTAAAGGATTTAACCACCCTATTAAAAGTGGGCCTAGTTAGAGGACTTTAGAACATTCACTTGGAATGTCACCCTATTAAAGGATTTACAAATGGTTGTTAGACCAACCTAAGTCCATAGGATTTTCCTTCTACCCTAACTTATATAATTGCTAGAGAGTAACAATAAGGGGTTTTGACCTGATTACAAAATACAACTTAACTTGCAAATCTCTAATCACTTCTTAGATCATATCATTGCCTAGCTTCCAACCTCTGCAACTCTGACAACTTGTTCTCCTTTCAAGCTTAGTCTCCTTGAGTCTCCATGCTCAATGTACCACTACAATAATCTCTCTCTGACCACTTGTCAAAGTAGAGTCTCTGTGCTCTGTTCTTCCTTCTCCTAGATGTCTTCCCCTTGACACCCTTGTAACCACTTCACAATTTGGCACTCCAGCAGATCTTGCTTCTTGGTCTATGATTCCTTAAATAGAAATCTAGAATTTCTTTTTCTGCTCAATTCTTCCCTTCTTTAATTTCAATTTGTATGGATTAGGTAGGATTCATTGAATCTAACCCATATTTTGTTTCTTCTAGAAACATCATGAAGAATCCTCTTGAATTCGCTCAAAAATGGTTTACTTAAAATTATGTGCCACCAGTTCATCATCCTTATCCTCCAACTAGTTCACAAAATTCAAGGCAACAACTTTGTCGGCTCAAATTCAACAAATCTTTGACATTTCCAATAATGTAGCTGCTCAGCACTATTGAAATTTTGATGCTTGGCACATACTGTGTTACTCGACACCAACAACATTTTACGGATGCTCAACACCTAAAGTTCACTTGGCACTAACTAAGATTTTATGATGCTTGACACCTGTTACTTTGCTCGGCACTTGAACTTCACTCGGCACCTGAAGTTCACTCGACACACACTAGATTTTCCATTTACTCGACTCCAACTAAAAATTTGCTCGGCTTCAACTAGCTTTCTTGGCACCCACTGATGAACTTAGTTTAACCTTTGCAGTCAACATTGTTATAACTTATACTTCTAGTGTTTCTTAGTGTGGCCCACCTTTGTAGCTTTGAATATATTATCAATACATCATTTAACCATTGTCTTAACTGATCCTTGCACTTCATTACAATATCATAACTCAACCTTTCCCTTAGGTGCTTTTGTTACATCTTGTTGATCAAATCCTCTTCATCAATCAACTAAGTGATAGTACTTGGATCTTATAAGAATTTGTCATTCCTACAAATAACAAGTTTGACATCAATGACAAAACAATGATTGCAAACATTCTTTTAACGATTATCTCCCTCTTTCAATCAATCTTCTTCATCAATGATCTTTTCAATCAGATTTCCAATAGATCAATGATGGTTTTCATCATTTGCCTTAGATCAACCTCCTTAGAGTCGGCCTACTACTCTCTATGGTTCTCTTCCTGATGCTCACTAACATGCTCTTCCCTATTCTCTTCCTGAATAGGGCCTTCGTGGATATACTCATGTGCACTGATGTTTCTACCTTGTCCATGGCCTCTACCATGGCCAAGGATATAATCTCTAACAAAAGATATCGTCTCAGATACCATCCTACAATAATATTCAAGATACAAGATGCTATAATAACCATAAATCCCACTACTGTAAGACATATACAAAAAACACATGTTTTGAAAATAGTAAGTTCAATTTTTAGTTTTGTCTAATGTTAGGTTTAAGTATATTTTAGTATTGAAGTCTAAATGTTTAAGTTTGAAAATATACAATTGAAAGTTTAAGTTCTATTTCAATTCAACTAGTTCACGTTTCAGTTTTTAATAGATACACACAATAGTTTAAATTTCATTTTAGTTCAACTAGTTAACAACTAGTGGCATTCGAATATGCCTAGAGCTCCCAATGTAGAACTTGGGCTCTAGTACTAGATGTAATGTCCTGCCAAGGGATCCAAAAGAATTAACCTAAAGTTTTACTAAGTTTGTCAAACTTTAAAAAAAAAAAAAAGAATAACATACACATCAAACATAAAGTAGCGGAAGCAATAACATACACTCATACAAAAACATACATAACATATTACATTCTTTAAGGATCCCAAGATGTTGAATCATATTTAAGTTTAAATAATATTAAGTCTAAAAAATACCACATCCACATGAAACAATAATTAAAAGTCCAAGTCCATTTAAATAATAATACATTTTTTCTGAATGCCACTTGGTAATAAAATTCACAATGCTCAATCATCCATTGTACATGCCACAAGGTATGAAAGGCTGAAAGAATATACATTTAAAATAGATACATCATCTTTTTCAGATACATGAAACAAGTACAATACAACAAGTAAAGACCATCCAACATAAAGATATAATCATCCATCATAAATATATAACCATCCATCATAATACACAAAGATAAAATGAAAGGAAAAGTAGACAAGAAACTCCAGCCACGACATCAATAGATGGATCTCAATGGTGAGAATAAAAAGCACTACCACTCAGCTACGTGGTAACCCAAAAAGGCCCATTCCCATAGTGCTAAGGAGATAATCTCAAGTCCCAAACAAGATATCAATCCAAATATAAAAAATACTCTCTAAGTCCA
Organism: Cupressus sempervirens; assembly: GCA_028749045.1. Classification (NCBI taxonomy): domain Eukaryota; kingdom Viridiplantae; phylum Streptophyta; class Pinopsida; order Cupressales; family Cupressaceae; genus Cupressus; species Cupressus sempervirens. The sequence goes on from CM053788.1 coordinate 197,509,376, forward strand.
AGAAACCCTAAAAGTAAACTAACTCAAAGGTTCCAAGATAAATCGATATCTAGACCCAGAGGCACACAAGACACATAGGAAACTACTATGTAAGTGGGCAAGTGTCATCGCATGAATCAACACTAGAGTTACCTTGGTAGTCTCTCAGGACCCCGGGCCCCTAGTGACCCTATGCGACACTAGTATCCTCTCGTACTGACAAGGCATACTAATGATGCATGGTTGCAACCAAGCGTTCTCTCTACTCCCATCCTAGTTTGTACTAGCTCTCTAGGCATGGGCGAGAACATACAAAGACTCTTATTAGGTTCATTTTAATCTCATTTAGTGTAGTGTTTTCACTTATTAAACAACTTACAATGGCTTACCTTGGTAGCCACTTAGGGCCCCGACCTCCATTGCAAGCCACTTCTCAACATTACATATAGATAACCTACTCTAAGTTCATGAAATCACAAATCAAAGAATCATATAATATCACTTTAGTCCTATACAAGTGATTGGAAAGCATCAAAAGATAAATCACAATACCCATCAGTTCTCTACGAGCAACTGGAAAGTATCCCAAAAATACTGATTGAAGACTCTAAATGGTTAAGTCAAGTAGGTCATAACTTTCATCTCGTTATCCCATAATAACACTGAAAAAATAACCAACAATATAAACAAACTCATCAAAGAGCATACCAACACATTACCACAGTTGAGTTTAAAAGATCAAAGATCAGTTCAACATAATACGACAATCACAAAACTCCCAAGCCTCTGGTAAACGTCCTAAAATTGGTCAACACTCTAGTCAACCCAAACCCAAAACATAATCAACATACAAACAACACTGTAGGTTTCATAGTTTGGTTTGATTTTGAAAACATTTTGTTGAGTTAAATGTAAGGTTTTCAGTTTTCGTTTCAATGTATGTTTCGAGTATTTACGATTTACAAACCCTTACAATTTACCCCATCCTTATATTTGAGTAACATGTACAATTACCCTAATTCAATTTAAAGTTCATTATTCCAAATGATTTAAGGGTAATTATTTATTTAAAATATTAAAATAATTCTCATTGATTTTAAATAAAATAATTTGTAATTTTATTAAAAATCAAAATTATTAATAATTAAATAAATCTACAACTTTATTAAATAATTTCCATTATTAAATAATTTCCATTATTAAATAAATAAATAAAATTTTAATTAAATTAAATTAATAATAATTATATATAAAATAACTATATAAATAACATTTAATTAATTAGTAAAATCTAAAACAGTTAATAAATTTTATTTAAAAAAATAATATTTATAATTAATAATAAATAACAATGAAAACTTAAATAAAAATTAAATTTACAATGTTAAAAAAACCCCACATACATTTTAAAAGCCCACCAACTCTCCAAAGGCCTATGGCTGCCACAGGTCTGCAGACTTACAGTCGTTGCCACGACAGTGGCCTGCTGTGCGAATCATTAATGGCTTCTGGTAGTACACTGTTGTGGGCAGAGTTTAATACGGTGGGAGGTGGGGTTTGGTGGCCCGCCTTCCCATCAATGTATTTTTTTATTTTTATTTTATTTTTAAATTTATATATAAATATATATCCATTTTTAAAAATAAATGAATTTAAATCCCCTCTAACTTGTTTTATATATATATATATATATATATATATATATATATATATATATATATATATATATATATATATATATATATATATATATATATATATATATATATATATATATATATATATATATATATATATATATATATATATATATATATATATATATATATATATATATATATATATATATATATATATATATATATATATATATATATATATATATATATATATATATATAAGTCTTATCAGTATTCTGATAGAAAAAAAATACAACGAACCTATCAAATATTTTAATTTAAAATTTTCATTTCATTCCAATACCCTTCCTAGTTTAATTTTTAATTTGTAAAATTACTAAACGAGAATTCTATGATATTTTAATCCCTACATATACAAAAGAATCAACATGCATACCAGAAAACAATATTGAAATACTCACCACAAGAAATTTTAGATAAACATTCCATAGTCACGAAGAAGACAGGAAAAGAAATAGCGTAATTAATTGTGCGAATCAATCAGAAGAATCTACCTGGATTCTGATGCTAAAATCGCAACACCCAAAAAGATTTGTGAGAGAAATTTCTCCTCTAAAAAGCTTCTCTCTTGCAAAAATTCTTTCTCCCAAAATTCGTGGTCCCTCAAAAATGAACCCTCAATTGTTGATAAGGAGTTCTCTCCTAAATTTGGGGCACTAATTGTGTGATCACCTGAGAGGACTCCTTGGTTACTAGTCTTTAACTCTTTATTATCTTTTCTTTATCTTTTTCATGCACGTTTATTGAAATATAAAATATCTTTATTTAATTTCACTCGACTTCTCCTTTTAATTAATTTATTAAGTTTTAATCTCATGTACACTTTATGCAATATTAAAACTTTTAATAAATCAATATCTTTTTCACTTTTTAATTTATTTTCAAAATGTTAATTGATAAAATATTTATTAACTTAAATAATAATAGTATTTAGCATTTATTTAAAAATGGACTCCTAAATATATTATTATTAAATAAAATAAAATATTATCACGTTCTAAAATTAAACTTATAACTTTTATCTCTAAATTTAATTCTTCTTTATTTAATTAATTTTCCAATTAATTAAATATAATTAAATATTTAAAAATACGATAATAAATTTTCATTAAATTAAATCATTTAATTTGACTTAATTTTAAAGAAAAATCACCAAAAACTTATAAGATAAAATACGAAAACCCATTATAGAAAAACACATACAAGATCAAACTAAAGGGTTATAATCACGAATTTACGTCATATGATGTATTCGAAAGGTAATCAACTCAGATACTTGTCCTAATTTTCTAGGACAAATGGGTTTAAAGGTTAGGATTTGGACTTAAGAATCTATCTCCCCTCTCTTACCATTGAGATAATGCGACAAGGTACGCTCATCCTGGCAATTCAGGGAAGTCAATACCTGATACCTGTAATATGCATAAAATCCATGCATGTACAAACACAATATACTAAGCTAAACAGGCAATGGCAGGAAGTGGTGCATCGTGTAGATCTCGACTAGCAGGTGACTATCACTCCCTTCCTTTACTACATCATAAATGTCAAACATAAAGAAAATATACACGCACACCATAAACATGCAGTATGGGGTAAGTATCTATAAGAAATACATGTGATAATCCATCTAACTAATCCATCTAACTAATCATCATCAATAACTGAAAATACTATAATAATAATCATGCATACATGAAGTCTAGAATACCAAGTAATCTCATCATAAAATCAACTGAATTTGAAACAATATCTGATAATCTCAAAGATAATGCTATTGATCATCGAGCATAAAATTGGCCTAAAAGAGTTTGGCAATAATAAAAGAGATGTAAACTAGGGGCAGGCACTACGAATTCATTGGTTACAAAAAGGTGGGTGGTTGTGTCAAATTATTCTCTTTATTTGGTGCTTAAGTAGTTATTTTTTTGAGTCACAAGTGTCTCCCAATCATTATGTTGGGCTTTAGCATTTCTAATGTTATGTAGGATTTAACAAAATTGTTGTAGGGTTTGACTTTGTCCTTGATGAAAAAAATTGTCCATTATAATTGTAATTTTGAATGTTTGCCAAAGCATGATGGTTGTTAAAGTTGAGGCATATATTGTCTTATCAAAGACTAGTAGCAGCTATCCTAAGTCATTGACAAGAATTATTGAAATACCACCAAAAGGTTCTTGTTGTCTTTGTGGAAAGGCCTCACATAAGCATCTTTCTATTTTAATGAAACATTTTGGTCCTAAGAAGTTCATTTCATGTACAAGTATGTCTTTAACTTGTTCGAAGTCTTCCTAGAGGTTTGACAATGATTGACCTTGCAAAGGATGCATTTCTTTTATTGGGATTCAAAGGCATGTGTGGATTGTTGACGCTTGAATGTTGTAAGTTGCAACTCATGTAGGTGCTAGTGTGAGCAATGACATTTTTTCATTGTTTTTTAGTTATGTTAATGACTTTCCTAATATAGTCATCAGATAGGACATGCCTATGCCTAGTATTCCTTAGATAATCATTCACAATGTCTCTTTTTGGAATGGGCTTGTGTAATATTTTTTTAATGATGTCTAAAGCTAATTGTTGTTTGGGTGCAAAGTGGTTGTTTGTTTGCATACCTTTAGATTGAAAAGTGTTGTCATTTGTTTTTAATTTGCTTGTAGTTAAGAAATGTGTGGTTGT